>JAHWFO010002284.1:1255013-1576456 GCA_023313115.1 Rhysida immarginata
ACCAAAGTTTTTAATCAAAAAATTGATTTCCTCGAACGTAGTGTGTAGATAACATAAAAAAGCTCGTATCTTCTTTCCTTTCTCATTATTTCCGATGGAATGGCATATCACATGACATATGTTGCCATAGTTCTAACGACCAAGTGAATGCTACCCACGCAATTCCGGCCCCACTGGAATAATTAGGCCTAAAGTTAATAGCAATGTAGATCTTGCCTAGAGGAATCTGTATACTGAATTTTACTCCTTTACGTACCTAAATAGCACAGATCTTTTGTCCTCTCTGAATCCCACCCCCGTAATTCCGACCCCAGCGTACCAATCAAAACCAAACTAAATAGTGAAGGTGGACATGACCATAGTAAGGTACATTCCGAATTTCAACCTTCTACCTCAAAAGATGTAGAAATTATGAAGGGCACGGACGGCCAAAATAAAACCAATAACTAGCTCCATTCTTCCGCTACTTAATGATATAATTTGAGCACTTAAGCAATCGTGCGTCGACAAAGCGATTTCACGTGCGCGTGCTGATGTCAGTAATGCCTAAAAGATGAACTGAAAGTAACAGTATATTCGATTGTTATATGACATGCCTTTATCTTGGTATTCTTTAGTCATTGTTTTAGCACGTAAATTCGACTTGAAGGGGTCCACGAAAAATTCTGAAAAGTTGATACGCCGAGCTCAGACTTTGATGGTCATATTTCTGAAAACAGAATTTGAAAAAGTTAATCCGTTTTCAAGTTATCATGCAAACGGCGGACGGCCGGAAGGACAGACGTCCGGATAAACGTACAGACCAAGGGCGCATTCTATACGTTTCTGTTAAAGATCCTAATAAACAAAATAAAATTTTTCTAAAAAGAACTTTAATATAAATGTGAATGGTTACGCGATTAGGGACCTGAAGGGATAATAACAGATTCCGAGAAGATTCAACCCGTTTAAAAATTGACGACGTGTATAGTAGTCACTCAGAATATAAAATAAGGTGTGGTCACCACACGACTTTCTTATACGTAAATGTCCTGGTCCAAATATAGAAAAAAATTAAACAACTGTCTAAAATGGCTACTTCCGATAGAAATTTTGAAAAAGTTTGTGAATAAAAGTTACTTCAAATTAGCTTCTAAACACTTTGGTATAGATTCCAAATTTTCTTATACCATCTTCTTTCGCCTATATTAGCAAAAAAAAAAAAAAAACTGGATTTTGATAAGAATAAAACTGGTACTTCCGGTTGGAATTTAGAAAAATTTCGTTAACAAAAGTTGTTTAAAATTTTAATTGTTACACTTTTCAACCCCTTCAAAATTTTCACAAACGCAATGGTTAACGAGATACTTCAAAATTTATATTTTGGCGCTGGAGTAAACTGATATTTATATTTATATATTGGCGGTTCACCGATTCCACTGGAAAACTAATCAGACCTCCCGAGGAAGATTATAATCCTAAGTTTAAAGTTTGGTCTCGATAGCTTTAGCCGTTTGGACGCTATCGTGGACACACAGACTGACAGACAAACCGACAGACAGACACACAGACATTTAACAAAAATCACTTTTTCATAATCTAGGCACCTGAAAATGTGAAGATCAGTGAAATCTCGAGATAGAAATTTACAACCTGTGGGCGATATAAAACAGTCATGGTACACTATACGTTCATGCAAACAAAAACATTAATTCAACGTGTGGGCTGTATAAAAGTCGTATAAGAAAACTGAGGTGGGTGAGAAAAATAATTAATATGATAAAAAATGTTTACTATAATAATATTCTATTTAGACTAAAATAAATTTGAAAGTCCAACGATTGTAAATCACAAAAAAAAACGTTTCCAATCCCTTCAAATTCCTTTTCGCGCGACCACTCACAAATGCATATAAAATTATCTCCTACTAGAAGCGAACCCACCCGTTTGTATAATCGGGAAATAACCCATTGTTAGAATTTTTCTTTGTTGTGACAACGTCCACCGTCGCTGATTTTATACAAATGATATGAAAAACATGGAAAACTAGATGCTCATAAAACTTGCCGCAAACGACAACGTTGTTATCTAACGACAACTCAGAGCTGTCGTTATCGCGTCGTTACAGGATATTTAAAATGGCGGAAAGTTTTGTATACGATGACGAAAGATGTCGTATTCTAATGTTTCGATTTTCGTGACTCACCATTCTTGAAATATCAGTAATCGAACATAATCTCATAGATTTTCTACGTATGTGACTTTTCTATTGAACTAGAGACTGTTGATATAAAATGAAGCGCACATGGGCGAACCTGTTCAATCATTACCCCCTCCCGGCCAAAAGGCATTGACTTCCGAACGAATTTCTCTGTCATACGGTTCTTTATCCACATGTGATAATTTTATAAAAATAATACATATTTTTTTAGCACTTGATATGTTTTATTTTTTTTTTTCGTAGTCATCAACTGTAACTTCGAAGAAGTAAATTGCTGCTTTCGCTTTCGAACTTTCTCCATTTTCCTTACCTCTGCTGTAGTCGGGATCCTTCTTCTTCTTGGCTGTTTTCAAGTAAACAAAGACGTCATTTCCGTACTCTCGAATCAGACTACTATTTCCTTGTTACGTTTAAGAAGGCCAAGACGCGTATTGTGAATTGCATTTACGACAATTGACCTTTATCCCCTGCATTGTGATTGGTTGCCACTAAACGTCACCGATTTTTTTACAAAATGCAAATGGCGGATACTGGAGGTGTTAACGGCATTTGTTGACTGTATCGTAAGTGAAAGTTTTAATTGTTGTTGTTCAAATTTTTTGTTGCTATGGTTAAATATTGTTGTGTTCCCAATTGTCAGAGTGAGGAGGAAAAAAATAAACGTCATTAGAAAATAATTTTATAGATAATTTGGAAATGACTATGAAATTAAAATTATGAAAGGTTTTCAGTAAACATTTAAATCATTATATTTTACGAATTTAAGGTTAATAATATATGTTGAATTAATAAAGATAATAATAAAAATCTTTAAAATAGTAAAAACCTATGAAAAATGTAAAAAAAAAAAGACTTTTACTCAAATCCAAGTCTTACAACACGACCAAGGGATGCCATTTTTTATGTGGTCACATGGGTAAAGGCTATGAAGGCTAAGCAGGGGTGTGAAAACAAGAGTTTATGATAAAGGTCATTTGCGTATTGTGATATCGTCATTGTATGTCATCGTTAATAACGAGATTTTTGTGAATCCGGGCCGTAGTTTTTTTATTCACAATATTTACAATAATATAAATATAAACTCAATGCAATCAAAAATTGTACTAACAATTTCATAGTGGATATTATTCCATTGTTTCAAAAATTTAAACGGAAAATATTTCCCTAGTACTTATTTATAACTATATTTAGTTCAAACTTGAAATGCTTTATTCTTCGATTGTTTATAAGAAATTTATGTTGATAAAAAAAATTTATGAGGCCAGATAAATCTTTGAAAATGGATATATTTTTGTTAAATCTCTTTATGCAATTCAAATAATTTACACATTAAATTTTTGTAGTCTTATTTTGGATTTTTGGATTCATTGAATTTTAATTAACGTTAATTTTTAATTAATGATTTTTCAACGTTTAATTGGCCAATTTTTCTCTTTATTATTTACAGATTTGAATTCTTTAACTTTATTTTAAATAAGATATGGGGAAGCTGATATTTTTATTCGTTGCCAGCACATTTATTTTTTTACCGGAGAAAGGCTCTTTCTTGCCTTTCAAACCTTCTCTAATTTTATGTTAAAGGGCATTGTGTTGTAATATATATACACTTTCTTAGTTCGCCATTAAAAATGTTTTTAGAATATATTTTCTGAAGATTTATTACTTAGAAGCATACGTGTGTAAATTATTATTTGGAGTCAGGGCAGCTCCTCAAGTATAAAACGGAAGTTCGCTTTACAAGCGACATCCTTAAATTTATAATAATTTATCTAAATCTGCACAAAATGAAAAAGAAATTCTTTAACGCCAGGCTCCTAGTTCGATTTTCCGCAACTTTCTAAATATTCTCATTTATGAATACAAAGTTTAATATTCCATTTTCTCCAGTCGACATCCTGCTTTTCATTATATTGAAGCTTATGATTACGTATATTAAAGGTTACAAATATGGTTTTAAGTTGGCACATTCCGAATCAGCTGATGTGAAAGATAAAGGTTTTTACTTGAATTGTTTTCGTAAGTAAGTAAATGTCATCTATCATTGCCATAGTTTGCTACTGACTGAATCGAAGAAAATGCGTCATCGCAGCTTATTTTTGAAATGTATTTAAAGTTCATGAATGACAGCATTCGGGGAGAAAAAAATGAACGTACATGCGAATAACCTTTTCTGTATAATAACTATAACAAGGAAAAAAGGAATTATGGCTCACTATGCACTTAGAATTACTCTTGGCATGATATAAAAGTGTTTCTAACTCCATGCTGGAGTTTAAATGATAGTAATCTGCTCTCGCTTATCCGTGAGAGGGCATAAAAACTATAATTGACCATCAAGAATGTCATGGAAAAGCCCCTAATTTTAGAGGTGGACAGGAAAAATTAAAGCTCTTTTTTGTAAAGTAACTTGATAATAATCTGTGTATAACATTTTGGCATTCCAGCAATTCAATAGCAGCTATCACTTGCAATGTGATTTATCATGACAATGTCATAAGACTTTAAGAGCTTTGCTTTTTATCGGGAAAAATATGGCTGTTGAGAATGCATTGATTCCAGTTTTTTTTTATTTTTTAAATTTTCGATTTATTTATTTATTTATTTATTTATTGCCTACTAAGAATGAGAAATTTCTGTTCTGGAGAAAACGCGGGAATTTCACTCATTTTCCTTGTTTATAATGAATTTGCCTTTCTTTCTGTTGCTGTTGTTCTCAAAAGCCCAAAATGTATTCTCTAAGGGAACAGATATTAGATACTCTTTTCTACTGTCTCCTTAATAGACAGAGTGGCTTAGGCAGTTGAAAGTCATTCTGAAAACGACCCGCTGTAAGTGCTTTTAGTGATGAAGAAAAAGCTGAAAGCACCTGTAACTGTGTATGGTAAAGGAAGGAGTTTATTTTGAAAACAAGGATTTACTTAATAGGAAGAGTTTTTTGCTTTAAAAACATTTGAATCTTTAAAGTTTCAGCCTGTATAAAAATATTTTTATCCCTTAGTTTGTCTTTTTAACTTCCTAGTGTTTTCTTTTATTACAAAAATGAGAAATTATAGTTTAAATTTTTAAAAAAACTTTGGCGTAATCGAGCTTTCAGACTCGCATACTTTGAAGGAATTTTCGATCGAGACGAAACTGACAAGAAATCTGATCTTTATTGATATACATAAGTCAACACACGGAAACATTTGTCAACAGATACACTTTAAGGATTTCACTCGATGCTTTTATCTCATCTGTAAACTTTTTCTCCTTTATTATTATTGGTATTGCAACGGGAAGTTGTCACTGTTTTATCAACAGCGTTTTCGAAAAAGAAACGAGAGACTCTTCAATGACATCCTAAGAACATACAAAGGTCAAGATGTTTGCAAGGCTGGAGTCATCTATCTTCCCATTGGAAGAATGGTTAAAATGCTGTCAGAAGAGAACTTTCTATCGATCAAATGCGCCCAATGACGAGGTGACATCGTTGGAATGCTGTGATGATGAGGCGAAGCCACGACACCATTATGAGGGGGGTAGGGGGAGAAAACGGGTGGAAAAGAGATGCAATGCTTAGAAAGTGAAAACGTATATTGCACGTGTATAAAGCCCTTATCTGAAGCAAAACATTGAATATTCCTTCTACCTACCTGAAACACCCTCGGTGATTTATGGTTACATCCCTCGGAATGGTGACCATCTTCTTTAAGCGTGTTCGTTCCCTCCTGTCATATTCCCATCCCTCTACGACCAACCTCCCCCCGCTCTTTTCTTTTCTTGACTTTTTTCCCCTTCCCTTATTCTTCTTCTTGCCTGCCCATCTTTAGGGTTACAAAGAATGTCCTATTTGATGATGCGATGCGCCGAGCTTTCTCCAGGTTGCTCGGAAGACGTGACCGGAATGAGAAGGAGGTAGAGACGGCCTTATGCCGACCGTGATTCGCCTAAGCCCAAGAACAAGCACGGCCTGCTTGTCCAACAAACGGGAAAACCTTGTAAGGAGAGGGCGACTTGGATCCGAACCATAAATCAGGCATCGCAACCAACACACACATCCAAGAAGAGAATGTCGCTCTGGGGCCACCAGCGATTCATTAGCTAAGGAGCGACGATTAATCTTACATGATATTTACACATTCGCTGACCCTTTCCTTAAGTTAATCTAATAAACTTTTAAAGGAATTAAACTGAGAAATGGAGTTGAAAAGGAGGTGAATTCATTTCTGGCATCGAAATTAGTGCATGTCACTTCGCATTATTTCTCGTTGTTTTATTGAGTTTGTTAAGGAGTTTCACCATACGGAATAATTATTACTAAGCAATAGCGTAGATTGTTAAGTTATATATATATGTTTGTACATTCCTGCATATGTGCTTGTCGGGGAGAGGGGGAGGGTATTAAAAATCAAAAAAATTAGCCGATTAAATCTGCTTAATACAATTTACCTAAACTAATCTCTCGTTAAACAAACAAGACAAATGTCTTGTGAAATATTAAAGCACTATCTTAAAATTACTTCTTCACAAATCAACACAGAAACGTTTTAAGAAAGCAAAACAGGTTCCACTGTACAGTCTCTTATACACGGGATGGTATTCATTTATTATATACAGTGAATTTTTAACGTAAATTTTGATTTCTTTACTAATTTCATTTTAGGTATCGTTAGAAGAAGCTCATTAACAGTAATTCATTTAACAGCCACCTCGATATGATGCTAAATTTTACCCTAGCTCGTTCTATGGTAGCACAGTGATTGACCTTTTTTACAATTCGCTGGTTGTGGTATAGAAGCATTAGGCTATTTACTTACATGTCATTTGGGTTAATTAGAGCTGATACCTAGTTTGAAGGTAGGGACTTACTTTCTTACTGGCATATATTCATCAAATACTAAATTGATCCTATTCTATAAGGGTTTTATGCGCTCCACACTTCTACTGTAATATTTATGAATGAAAATTATACGACTTTATTTTCCTATTTTTGTTTATAAAAGTATAAACCCAAAATATATTAAGAAATTCCTTATACACATTTAACAATACTTAGTTCGGTGTCCGAAAGCGCTTTCGAGACCGTCGAGTTTTTTCTTGAAACCTCGAAATATCTCAAAACTAATTCGTATCAAAATATGGTGCTATCTGTTTCACTTCGGAGAACATCGGATTGAAACTGACAGCGCCATCTTATGCTCCGCTTTGATATGAACAAGTATGCTATAAACAATTTTTTAATACGATGCATGTTTCTCGAGATGATTTCTCAAGGTAAATGCCAAGAACCAGTAATGAATTACTGGCAGCCAATTGGAGAAGGCACATGAAGCTGGTTTAAAAAATAATGCACATAGAAAATCAGCAAATAAAATAAATAAAAAATTAATTTCAATTCTTAGCTACACTTACTTCAATTCTTCAGGTTGTTTAATTTTTCTCCTATTTTAATTAAAAGTGAACGATTCCAAATATTGAATATGTTATAATTTTTGTCTGGCGGCAATATTAATTTAAATTTAGAATAGAAATAATAACTGGATGTGGCTTATTGGAATAACAATAAAAAAAGGCTTGATAAATCTTGATAAGTAGGAATTCGGGTAAGAAGATCAATTAAATCGCTAATAGCTTTAGGTTGGGATTCTTGCCTTTTCATTTTATATCAGATATATTCATTTGTTTCATACATGAGCTATTCTAATAAAACAGAATACATACATATTCGAATACAAGACTTCAAATCGACGATTTGAAACAGTCAAATGCTGCTTGTATGCACTCTCTGGTAATAGTTTTACGTAATAACAATATCTGCATGTTTAATTTATTGCTATTTTAAAACCCTTTGTCTTCAGTTATTAATAATTTAAATTTAAAAATTATTACAAATTTCTATTAGTATTAATTAAAAAATAGGAATAAAAATATAAAATAAACAATAAATTTAATTATAAGAAATAGAAATAAAACTAAACAATAAAAACAATTGAATAAAAATCACCCGATGTGAATCAATATAAGTGTTGAAGTGGACGAAACACAGAAGAAACGAAGGTGTTGTGGAGAAATGTTACACGAAAACACAGGAAGAAATACAGTAACAGGAGAAGAAGGTTGTTTTTTTAATAATTCATTCCAATTTTAAAGTTACATATTCACTCCTACTCTTGTATAAGTTCTATTATTAAGTTATTTATTTACAATCATTGAAAATTTGCAATTGACTTTTGCTGTAAGAATATTGGAGTCAGGAGAGGACTTTCTTCTCTTTCATTTAAAAAGAGTTTAATTTAATTTTCATTTTCCATTTGTATTAGTCAATTTTATGTGACTCAATTGGCGCCTCTAAATAAACTTTGAGATTGGAATATAAACCAGAATTAATTGAGTTAACATTCCGTGCAGTATCGGATAAGACCACTGAAATTTTTCTGCTTTCCCAAAGATCCTCATAGTTTCCACCCACCTAGTTCATCTCCTTTCATTTCTTCATAAACGTGTTCGTAGCACTCGTGTTTTTTCCTAAATGTCTTTAATCAAAGAGGAAAATAAAATTTAAGAGCAAAATCCCTTTTTCATCCTTTCGTTGTTCGAGAAAAATGAAAATAGTTGATCCTAGGAGGCACGTGTGAAATCCTTTCGAAGCCTTTGGAGGATGCTTTATAATTCTCCGAGTTTATTGCGAAAGAAAGAGAGAGAAGCCTGATTTTCTGTCGCACCTTTCATAAATTCCCTTGCCTCGTGTACCGATGCTTTTCTACCGCTCTCTTCTCGTCAGGGCTTTTCCTCTCCAACATAAAATTCAAAGGGGAAATATCTGGTCTTCCACCCCCCTCTCCACCCCTACTTCTTTTTTTTCTCCTTTTTTTACCTTCCCTTCATCTCACTCGAGCCCCCAGCCTAGCACGAAGAGCTCAATTTCTCTGCCGATTCCCTCGCCGAGTTCCCGGCATCATTACGATAAGATTTACGTGCGACGCTACCGCGCCTTGGCGGCTACCAACGTTTTCTTTCTCAGGTTGCGCCTTGGAAAAGGGCAAAAAAAAAAAAAAAGGTAAGAAAAGTGAAAAGACAGGAAGAAAGAGAGAACAAATTCAGTGATGCTCTAATTCGACTGGACGTTCTTTCTTTGAATGATTTTTTTTTAAGATTTGTTTTTGCATTTGCGCCATCATATTAATGTTTTTACCCTCCAAAAATATTTTTTTAATATTTCAGGTTTTATAATCCATATGCCTATGCAATTTGGTCGCTTCTACTGAAAAAATTGGATTATTTTTTGGTCTTCCCGCTTTCTTTCTCCAGTTTTTAAACATTTTTTTCTATTGAGATTATGTCCACTTTAATTTAACTTTTAACATGAATTTCTCATTTTCAGATAAGATTTACTGTTAATATACTTAGCTACATTAATTTCTGTTAATCTAGATATCTAAGATATCCATACACTTCTTTAACTGCGATTTTCTTGCGGAAAAAAATGAAGTGCTTTTCATATCGCACAGAATTTGCTTTACAGCATGACATAATGTCTTAATGCAAAAACATTCGACCCATAGCGTAGAATGCACTTGTTCAATGTCGATGTAATGGCTACTACTTATTAGATATGCTATTCCAATCAATAACATTGCTTTTCACTATATCTCCACTTAGAATTTCATCTTTTAAGTGGGAACTTTAATAATAATAGTTTTATAGACCTTTCTACACGTTCACTCCGTCTGATCTGGCACGGAATAAATCGTGATCCACTGTTTCGTAAGACTTCTTTCTATTAATGTTTAATTAAGTACTTAAGTTCATCTTACTAAATCAACCTTTTGCTGTTTACTTGTTCGCAGATATTCATATTCCACAATTCTCTAAAGGGTGACGGGGAATAAGAACTAATTTGTCCATTTGTTGTATGTCATTGATGATTTCCATCATTACATCGGTATATACAGTAGTTGAATTTGTTCATTCAGTTGAGTTAAATGTTACATCATCCGGTTACCCTTGATCGAACTTTACAGCCATAGGAGTGCGTTCATAGACACTGAACGACAATTTATTAGAGACACCCCGCTAACAGCGTGTTGCGTCTCCTTTAGCGGCGAGAACTGCCTGAAAACGTGCTAGCATGGATTCAACAAGGTGTTGAAACCGTTGCGGAGGAATAGCAACCCAGGCTGACATCACAGCGTTCCGTAATTGGTGCAGGTTGGACAGTGGTGTAGGAAGGCGTCGGATGGTTCTCGCCACTTCATCCCGTAAATGCTCGATCGGGTTGAGATGGCCACTGAAGCAGGATGAAGTCCGCGTCATGTTCCTCGAACCGGTCTAAGACCATTCGAGCACGGTGACAGGGATCAGTGTCCTGCTGAAACTGTCCGTCACCACCAGGGAACACAGTCATCATGAACGGGTGCACCTGATCGGCAACAATGTTCAGATAGTGTGTCGCATTCAGGGATGTGTCTACGGATATCAGAGGACCCAGTGTGCCCCAAGAGAAGACACCCCAGACCAGCACTCCTCCTCCACCCGCCTGTACCGTTGGCTGCTGACAGGATGGGTCCATGGCCTCGTGCTGTCTGCGCCAGATGCGCTGTCTGCCGTCCGCATGATGAAGTAGGATCCGCGATTCGTCGGACCAGGCGACCTTCTTCCACTCATCCAGTGTCCAGTAGCGATGCCTGTGTGCCCATAGCATGCGTACTTTCCTATTTTGCGGTGACAGAGACGGTACCCGTATTGGCCGCCTGTTGTTAAACCCAGCTCGGTGAAAGGTGCGCCGTACCGTGTGCTTCGAAATGGGTTGGGATGCTCCCTCATTGAACTGCGCTGCAATTTGTTGGGCTGTTTCCGTCCTGTTGATGTGGATGACTCGTGCCAGTCGCCGTTGGCCCTGTTTCGTCCGGAGTTGTTTGGTGGAGATTGCTTTTTGGCATAACTGCCATTCACGGAATACCCTTGACACTGTTGCACGGGAAAACTCGAGGAGGTTCGCGGTTTGCGAAATGTTCAACTGCGCCCGTCGAGCTCCAACGATCATGCTTCGTTCAAAGTCGGTCAGATCCTTGGATTTACCCATATTCAGTCCACTTCTGCTGCTGACTGCAACTTGTGATCCAATGCATCCCTTTTATACACCGCTTCGGCCTGTTCCATTGTTTGGGTGTCACTGCGAGACCGATCCATTTTCCGTAAGAGGTGTCTCTAATAAATTGGTCATTCAGTGTATATTAATATAGATGCCTTCGGAAACCATAAACCTGCCTTCATCAACCTAACCAGATATTTCAGGAAAAATAAAGCTTGCCTTCCGTTCTTTCCGAAGGTAATTTCCAGACTAAATCTCGACTCGTGTGTGAAATGAATAGTTTTTTGTTCAGATGCGATTTTTCGTGAACCCCCTCAAAATCACATCTAACAGTTATTTTCGTTCAGCATCTTTGTACATTATTCGTTTAAAGATTTTTATTTCCGTTAATAAATTATGCGTTATTGCATCGATGTTGATATCTTCCATTTAGTGCTGATGGCTTTCTAAGACATGCCAGAATTTCAGGAAATTGTAACAGAAAATGTTTTCCACAAATGCTCTCTCCATGCAATGAATAGTTGATCTAGTTTTCATTTTCTATGAGGCTCTTTGCTGTAATTAATGACAGATTTTTCAGTCTACCATTAACATTATAGAGTAAGGTAAATCCGAACCGAAGTACATGAGTACATGTATGGCAGAATTTTTTTTAATATATCGGTATTATAATCGTACGCCCTATTCAATTGGTTTTTATATAGAAATACGAAAGGGAACTTTTCACGATATGGGGTAGGTCCACAGGGACAAAAGATTCGCTACGGCGTTTTTACCATTTTGCTATCCCGAATCTGAATACACCGTATCCTATATGCTGAAAGCTAGTTTGACCAATTCGCGTAGAAGGCCACAAAGTTGGCAATATTCGTTTCTAAGTGTCAATAGTTGGTGAAAATCTCCAGCCCACCAATCCCATCCACCTGTTCTTTTTTATAAAACTGTTTGCTGATAAAAGCATATAGGAATCTCAATTTTAGTTAAGCAATATGCATAATGGCGAGAACTGCACGTAAATGTTTGCATTCGTTTACAAATCACTGAACTTTCTATGAGAAAAACTTCAAAAAGTCGAGTTACTCGAATGTAGCATTTCGAAAATCGAAATGTAGCATTGAATTCTTTCGTTTTGCAGAATATCATATGCTCTATATTGCTATTTGAAAAAAAATTAAGAATTTCTTTAAACAGGAATGAATGAGAGTCAAGCTCAAGATTCTCTATCGACCAGCGAAAGCAGAATTTAGAAAAATTAATTTGTTTTCAAGAAACCGCGGGGCAAACAGTCAGCTGAAGATAATGACACAGAGTTGATGAAGTTGATGGAGACTTTGCAGTACATAGATTAAACTATGTATTCTACCACTAATTCTTATTCCACTCATTCCATACCTCATCCTTATAGAGTATTTATTAAAATGTTTGGTATCCAAGACGTAAATATTGTTAAAAAAAACATTTTATTTATTATATATTTTAACGTAAGCTTGGTGTATTTTGAAAGTTTAAGCAAATTTTTTCTTTCAATTAAAAATAATTTTTCCCATGTAAATGCACCCGATTATATTTCCTATAATAATCTTCGTTTCTCTTTTTTTGGCATAATTTATTTTCAGCGTCAATTCTAATCCTTCCTCGCCTGTAAATATTTTCTATCCAATCATTTTTTATGATTATTTTTCTCTTTATGTCTTTTCGTCAGTCTCCTCTCTTTCCTCCCACTCTCGTTTTCCCATCCTGGGATGTGTTTGTAAAGTAAACATCACCATTCGTATTCTTCGAACCAAACTTGCCTTTGAACACAATTCCGATAAAAAGAAAAGGAGGAAAGTGTGCGAGCGGGTGGGGAAGAGGAATGGATAGTTCAGGATTGAAGGGAATGAAAAAGATGAAGGAGGAGGAGGAGAAAGAAGAAAAGAAGGGAAGAGATGGAAAGAATCGAAGGGAGGTCGTTTCAATATATTGGCTTTCGGGGTGAATTTCTCGCTCGGCCGACTGACCTTGCGCTGTCAGGTGCTCACGTGATCACGAGCTGTAATATACCTCGTCTCCCTTCTTTCGTCGAAACCCCCATTGGCAGATTTTCCTTCTTTCGAATTTCATGCCCCCTCCCCATCGCTTTCACACCCACCTACGCCGAGTCCGCCTCTTTCGTGCTTCTGTTGTGTGACAGTCCACCGGCGTAATGGTCACCCCTTACGCGCTAGTAATTGCTTCACGCTGAATGTATTTCGCTGGTCTTCCTTAAAACCTCTCCAACCCACCAAACCCATTCCCTCTGTTCGTTTCTATAGTAACACGCGAGATTAAAGTCGCTTGACAGCTGCTCCCGTCCATCACCGTCGTCACAACTGGTGGCCGCCTTTCGTAAAAGATGTCGCAACGAGATCTCACGACAAATTGTTTCTCCGCTGTCTTTGCAAAGGAGTGTGAGAAGAGAAAGAAAAAGATGGAGGGAGGGCACAAAACTTGGGGTTCTGTTTTGAAACAGAAATTGTAGGTTTTTAGGGTAAAGATGACGGCTCGGGTCTGGTTATCTAGTGTATGGTTATCTATCTCAGAAGTTTTGTCTCTTACGATTTCACTGCGCTGATGTTGTTTTAATGTGTTCCTTGAGCGCTATAAAATTGCTTACTAACTTTGTACTGGAATCGTTGCATCTCTAAACAACTGGAAGCTGGGATTCAAATGCCAATAAGAAACGGTCATAAAGGAATGGTCCGATTTGGTTGATGTATTGTCTTATTGGTTACTCGATTGATATTCCACTGAATAACAACAGAATGGAATAGCAGTGTTTGAATGTCAAAAAAGTATGCTATATTAGTACAACAAAAAGTGACCCAAACAGTTGACGAGCCCTAAACCCCCAATCAAACAAGCCAACCCCAAAAGGGAATTGCTAGTATAAAGAAACATCGATCAGTTGATAAAGAAATATAAAAAAAAAACAATAGAAAGTGTTTTGAAATAAAAGACACGTTCTCTTATCAGACCTTCCTTTTCGAATGAATGGAATAAACGACAATATCTTCAGTGAAGAAGGGCTGAACAGACCCTCTTATATATCCTGTAGCTATAAGAGCGCAAGTGGAGACATATTGACCGTGAGAAAAAACTTAACATTTGCTAAGTTTGAAAAGAAAATTATTAAACAGTGTGTTAAGAAATTATGGAGACAAACTTTGGAGGGTGATTGTTGACAAGACAAGGGGCAAAAATGTCCTATCTATATAGCCTATTTCTGGAAACAAACAGTAAACACACAATGGAGTATAGCGTACCTACAACGATCCCGATCATAGCAGATGCTCGACATGACCGTATGGTGTGGCAAGTGGAGGCTTTCGAACCCTTTCAAAGATTCCAGATTCACCTCTAAAATGATTTCAGGCGAGCTACAAAATTTGCATGTCAAGAATGGGATCACTCTTCACATGTCCCAAGTGAAATCCGAGGGGATAATCATAAATTCTCCTCGTCCGACTCATCTTCCAGTAAACGTGCAGTTCAGATTTCGACGTACACATAATGAAGAAGGCCAAGCTCCATCGTGCATAGCCCACATGCGTTGTTGTGCTGTCAATGGCATCTTCTCAAGTGGAGTGTTCCTCAGCATTTTAAAATACAGTGCCCTCCTTAAGTCTGAAAGAATCTGAAATAAAGAGTCTTATAAGGTGGTTCCGTTCCTGCGGTCGCTCTCGTGTATATTATACTTTCTTTGAAAGGGACTTGAAGTTGCGTGCATATCACCTTATATATCACTCCAGAATGAATTAATATAATTACAAAATGTTAATATAAGGGTCGTACAAATGAAAACGAAAATTATTTATTTTATCCAAAGTGTTAAGGAAGTGTTTTATAAGGAATTTAAAAATACTCTCCAAATGCGTTAATGCATTTATCCCACTGTGTAACAAGGCGTGGAACTCCTTTATGGAAGAAGTCTTTCGGTTGCGTGTGGAACCATTACAAAACCTCTTCCTTCACTTCATCGTCCGACTGAAACCTGCGGCCTTTCAGATGTTTCTTGAGATCCCCAAACACGTGAAAGTCACATGGGGTTAAGTCAGAGCTATAAGATGGATGCTGCATTGCTTCCTAGTTGAACTTTTTGATGAGGTCTACCGTTGCTTTCGAGGTGTGAGGACGCGCGTTGTCGTGGAGAAGAAGCACTCCTTCTGTAAGAAGTCCAGGACGCTTGCATTTGATGTTGCGCGCAGTGCCTTCAATGTTTCCCCGTATCGTGCTGCGTTAACCGTGGTGCCTTTTTCAAGAAAGTCCAGTAATATCGGGCCTTTGCGATCAAAACACGATCAACATCACCTTCCCCGTGCTTCGCATGTCAAAAAACGAATTACTGCTCTCTGTTCCTATTTCGTTGACTCCATTTTGTTGTTTGGACAAAGCGATCACTCGCAGAGCTTCGAAGCGCGAGCTATCGTTCTTTCTCGCATGATTCAACACTTGCAACGTATTGTGCAATTTGCACGTGGGGTTTCGTAATTGTTGAAAACAAAAACTTACGATCTTACACGTCATCTATATTTTCCCCACACAAATTTTCGTTTTCATTTGTACGACCCTTATATTTTAGTGAGTCTAATAATGCATCTATTGGCTATTTCTTAATTATTGGCCAGTTAAGGCAGAAAGTCGAAGAAAAATCAGCATTCAAATCAGTGCCGACCTCCTAGTAAAACCACCAACACTTTGCAAACATCTAGTAGATATTGGAAAGAATAAAAACTGGATATTTTCATTCAAGAGAACTCATTGAGCAGTAGTGCATACGGCATCGGAAACTTTCATTGTCTTCCAGAGACGTGAGAACTCCCTTTATGCATCGGATCTTATGGTTAGTAAAATATGGGAGTTTTATGACACACAGTGCACAATAGATGGGAACGACTGTAACCAATGTTTAAACTTCCATGATGATGGAAAGCGACAACATGCAAGAAAATTGTATATCAATTAGAAGTATGCAGAAAATTACCGCTTTAGATTACGAAGTCTTCCCTTACCCTGTTTGACCCCACCAGATTTTTGCGCATTTCTTCAGTTGGAATATTTCTTGAGTAACAAACGATTCACTGTGATCCATACATTTAAATCAAGTTGGGCACAGTGTATTGCTGCCGAGGGCAGATATTTTCTGAATAATGTATTTCTTCGCCTGTTACTGCTATTATTTTGTGTCAGAATCTGCAAATACGACGGCATATTGAAAAGTAATGCCTCCATGGCTGTAAGTTTTTTATTTTTTAACCGATTTTCAAAATTCTTTTTGTATATGATACTTACATTTCTCCTCTATGTAATGCACTATTCACTTTTCGACATAGTCCCATTCCTTTCCACGCATTACACCAACGCGTGGACTAGTTGGGTGAACCCGTCGGAGAGGAATTCCGGGGTTGTCGTCGACACGAGGATTGAATGGCAGCTTTGGATCCTCTTCTGCAGCACGATAACGCCCGTCCGCACATGATCGCCGCACATCAGAGGGGGTTGCAGCGTCTACAGTTCAAAGATGAAAAACTGCAGTTCAAAAATGAAAGACTTTGCACCTTGCGACTTTCACAACTTCCCAAAGGGGAAAGAGCACCTTAAGGGCCATGAGTTGCGTTCTGACGACGAGGTGAAACCTGCCCTTCGGTCCTGGTGTCGACAACAACCCTGGAATTCCTCTCCGACGGGTTCACCCGACTAGTCACGCATTGGCGCAGTGCGTGGAAAGGAATGGGGACTATGTCGAAAAGTGAATAGTGCATTACATAGAGGACAAATGTAAGTATCAGATACAAAAAGAATTTTGAAAATCGGTTAAAAAATAAAGTCACAGCCATGGAGGCATTATTGTTCAATATGCCCTCGTAGAACAGCAGCCCAATAAATATTTCCGTCAATCTTTCATACACACGTGATAGCAACTGAAAGATTATGTAACTACGAGTCTTCAAATGAATAGTTACAGGATTGTTGGTGGACATGACAACAATGGTAAGCGTTATAAATTCAGCTCCTGGTTACGTTTAAGACCACCTGTATTAAGAAATATGATATCAAAACAATCAAATCATTTATTGAATGTCATCTTATCAGCTCTCTAGGCAGGACTCTTTTAATGTAACTTGATATACGGGAATAAAGTAAAAAATGGAATTTGCGGGCCGGGAAGCTCTGTCAGCTGGCTATCACGTGACTTTATGGAAGTCGATTAATCACATTTGTAGACAGTAGAGTCGTCAGCTAGTCAGCGATCCTTGATTAGCTAGAACAGCGAAGCGTTAAGTCGATCGACGGAAATTTTCCTTCTCGTTTTTACTTCATTCTGCCCTAATTATTGAGTGATATTTCCAATGTTAATAAACCACCCAATACACGAAATTTATATTTAAAAGTTTACTGCGTTTTGACTTTTAATTTTTCTTCATGTAACTTATCTTCAATAAATTCAAAAATTAACTGTCCTAAAATCACGAAACGAAATGCCGTAACGTGACATCAATTTTTTTTTCACTGAAATGTTCAAAAAGCGTTCGATCATTCGATGAGGTTCATAACCAAATGCTTTATTTAGTTTCAAACAGAATAAATAAATTCCGGGATCAAAAAATTCCTTTAATTTGTGAATCTAAAAAAATAATTGCCTTTCCAAATTTACTTTCCGATTTTCTAAATGAAGTGGAAATATGTCCAAACGGAATCCGTTGCAAATTAACGCAGTGCGCGAGTATTATTCCCACAAGAGATAATGTTTATTGGCTCACAAACATAAAGATTGCATTATGATTGGTTAAATATGACGCTATCGGCAAACCTAGTATCTGGCAAACATTGCATTTGCCGTTCGCCTACTTTAATGGATGAGAAACGTTTACGATTGCCCGTGTCAAGCTCAAGCAATAAAACAAATAAAAATCAATGCAATACATCGAAACCAAATGATGAAAATCGCCGAATGACGTCTTCCCCATTAAAACATTCGCATATTCAAATGTATCGAGAGCCCGTGTTTGATTGGGTCTCTTGAATTGGTTATGGTTTGAACAAAAGTTAGTATTATGCGAGCTTTAAAGATGACGTCGTCTTCTTTATACTGAAATCCGCTGTTCTTTCCGTAAATTTTTCTTCCTTATGCATATGGAAAGAGTCATTAGATTGGGACGTTTGCACTAGAACGTTAAAGATGAATTCAGTAGGAGATTTGCCTTTTTTATGGGAAACGAAGGCCATATTCTCTTTTGTTAGTGTATCTACGGCTGGTCAACCCTTCAGTCACCGCCGACTTCGATTGAGTCGCCCTACAAGAGTTCTTAATCATCTTCGATTCAAACACAAAGACCCTGAAATTAGATTTGGCCTCCAAGGAGGATGAAAGGCAAAGGGAACGCGATGAAAAATTGAACAAAGAACTAATGAAATTTCTCTTTTGAATTATGGAGAAGAGAGGAAACGCACGAAAGTGGTTTTCTTAATTCTGCGAAAAGGACCATCGGTTCCTTTTCCTTTTCTTGTCTTTTTCCTTCTTTACTGTGCAGTAACGACTTAATTGTTTAACCAATCAGCACAACCCTTTTGGAGCTTCGACAAATGGTCTATCGAGCGTATACTATTGCTTTAAACAGATAAAAACTCCAAATACTCTTAGGGAAAATGGAATTAGGAATTTTGAGGCCGTGACTTAAGATATGCATTTTAATGCGTTTTAACTTTAATTCGATCACGTGGCAGTTTGTTTTTTTTTATCAAAATGTTGTAGTCCTTCCTGATTGAATTTCTTTTTATAATGTTTCTGTGATGTCCTTCTGAATGAACGAGGAACGATAAAAATAACAATTTAAAACCTTTCCAAAAGCCGCTTAAAATAAAGACGTGATTTAGATTTTTAAAAAAATCTTCTAGTACTTAAAGACTTACAAAAGTCTATTCTACTTTGCTGAGGTATGCATGTCCTTGTTTTTCAGAAGAAAGATCAAGTTCAGTACCAGTTGGGGTTTTTTTACAATATGAACATAAACTGCAATAAGCTGAAAAGTTATTGCATAATGCGCTACATATAAAAAAATATATGCTTTTTGTAGAATATCATGTTTTGTTTTTTTGCAAGATATTCGTGCTGAAATTATCATTGAGCATATTACTAATACAAACGGGATATTGCCAAAAGCTGTGGACAAATGGCAGTAGCAAACTAAGTAAAGACAGAAACCACAATTCTACAAATGAGATTTTTAATTTGGAGTCACGGATGTACATTTCGAAGATACTATCCTCTTCATTAGCGTGAAGACATTTGTGGAATTGGGTTTCTGTCGTTATTTAGTTTATTACGAGCATATTAGTGCTTAATTAAATAAAATAATCCGAAACTCAGTTTTTGATTCTTACCTTTTAACTACCTTATTATTATTTAAATAGATTGGAATGGCGGAATGGTACATTCCTACAGGCCTACCGCGAGATCATGATACGGATTCTAAAACAAAAAGGTTTTCTTCTGTTGGGGGAGGGGTGTTAGGGGTCCTTGAAACCTTAATTACTTCAAAATGACTCCTCACAGCCAAACAGTTTCTTTTCAAGAAAGGTTCGTCTCAATGAGAGGAGGCCGTTCATGCCGTTTTTATTGTGTTTGGGCCGTTGAAATGAATGCTTCTGTCATTTCTTTATTTTTATAAAAAAAAAAATAATTTCTCTAAAAAGACTTAGTCCATTTACATCAGGGGTGACCAACCTGCGGCCCGCGGACCAAATGTGGCCCACTAAAGGAATTTATGTGGCCCACGAAATGAACTATTTACTGTAAAATTTATTAACAAGTAAGATTGTACGTGGTTGATGTTTGATTAAGATAAAATATTTGAATGTATTTGAATTACAAATGGTTGGCCCCCTGAAAACCTTCAGAAATTTATTTTGGCCTGAGACAAAAACAGTTGGTCACCTCTGATTTACATGAAAAATACGTCAATGCATAGTTTGATCTTTCTAAGTAGGAATTAATTTAGGGAAAAAAAATTGCACAGGGGGAGGGGTCGTTAATTACTCCAAAACGGCTCATCAGACCCAAAAAAGTCATTTATAAAAAAAAAATTCTCCTTAATGACAGAGTCCGTATATATCGAGTTTATTCAGTTTGTTTCGCTTATTTGAACGCTACAGCCAAAATAGGCTTACCCAATTGACATAAGAAATACGCTAAGGCACAATTTAAGATATCCGCTAAGTATGTATAAATTTTATTTGGTTCTGCTAGTTGCCGTTTCAGAGGCGTTAGCTGCACAAAACTGGTCACATACGGACATACGGAAATTATTTTCAAAATTTCAACATATCTTTTCGAATTATGAGTTTTTAAGTCGATTTCAGCAAAAAAATTGAGTTTCTGAAACGAACACAGGCCTTCACTCTTAGATAGTGGTAGGCCAATTGTTAGCTTTCACCTCATGGCCATACAATCACGACAACTGGACGAATGTCGCCAGAAATTAAGCAACAAACAGCCATCGCTCTTCAATCATTTGTATCCTCTAAGCCTTCATGGTGGAGTAATATTGGAAACTAGCAGAGGACCCGGCGTTGCCCGGGATAATTACGCTTGTAGGGAAACAGAAGAACTCAAAAAGCTAAATTAAACCTCCAAATTGGTTAAATAATAACTCAATCACTACAATATACAGCGAAGGGACTATCCATTCTAAGAAAAATCCGAAAGACAGAAATTTACCTCTTCACTGAAAAAATCCATTCTAGGTGATATACTGGGACTTGATTTACCGAAAAAAAATTTTTAAAGGCTCACAATGGATGGACCTCTTCAAGGATGCCTTCTAGGCTAAATAATTTTTTACTCACGTAATCTTACTTTAGATGTACACTTGATGTTGTTGCAATTTCCTTTCTTCTTTCGATGTCTTGAAGCAAAAATTGGCCATTCATCACTTTGTGAGTCTAGCGGTCGCCGATTCTTCTATTTACTTGCTTACCAGTTGCTCAATACAGCACGGAGCTAAAGGAGTGCTTCCTGTATCGTCTTTCACTCTTTCTCAATAGTCTGCTAACTCATTATCTCCAGTTACTGATCATTTTTAAAGATTTTCAAGAAATTATTAAGTACTAAGAATTCTCTTTTCTAAGAAAAGCCTGAATAACAGGAATTCTATGCATTGAATTCTATATTGCACAAATTTTGCCTTGCATTGTTGGTCATGAGACATATATTGTTGATCCTTGCATAGTGTTAGTGCATTGCGTGTTGACACCATTGTTGATATCTATTTTTGCACAAACTTTTATTTGCATTGTTGGTCATGAGATATATATTGTTGGTCCGTGCAGAGTGTTTGTGAATTGCGTGTTGATACCATTGTTGATACCTATTGTTGCAAAACTTTATCTTGCATTGTTGGTCATGAGATATTTCTCAATAATATGCCCTGTCATAACTATGAATATCGATTTTTTTATCAATAATTATTATTTTTTCGAAATCGGAGGTAGACAGTGACCTTCCTAATGCTTTGAAGGTCATGTATGCGAAATTTTATCAAGATCGGAATAAAACTGTAGATTTGTATAAAAAACAAACAAACCCACAATCCAACCCACAAACAAACAAACATCCTTCTTTATATAGATAGAAAGATATGCAGAACTTCAGCGCCTTATGGTACGAAGTCTTTCCTCTTTCTGCGTATATACAAGAGTTAGCCCCTTCAGACTTTTGCATGTTCCGCCATTTGGACAAATTCTGGAGGAACAAACGGTTCGCTAACGAGGATGCTGTGACTCATGCTGTCAGAGATTTCTTAGACACTTATATCAGCTTTCGCGGTATTTTTTGCGCTGAATTCACGTTGAGCACAGTATATTGATGCCAAAACAGATATTGCTTGTTGTGTTCTATTTTTATCTCAGAATCTGCCAAAAATTATGAAACAACCCAATAAATTCGACGCGCTCAGCTGTATTTTGCTTGTTCGGATGCCTGGTCTTTCTAAATACGGACTGGATTACATTCTCGAACGGTGTGATACTTTGCGACTCGTATATCCACCACTTGCTGTGTCTGACGAGTAACTGCACCCGGCTATTGAGATGTAGCAGCGCCTGAACTTTTAGACTAAAGTATACAGGGTGTCTCACCTAAAGTGAACCAATAGCCAACTTCGAAAATAAAAATCGGACGGAGTACTTTCAGAATTCAATGGAATAATTATTGTACTTTTATGTGAGAGGTTTTTATGTGTATTTCATTTGCAAAAAAACCGACTCCATTTTCTAATATGGAAGTCAAGTTTGAAATGTCCAATGGAAACTCATATTTTTAATGGTGTTTTCAGATTGTACACAGCATTTGAGAAATGTTTTTTTCTTGGTGTTTTTTTTCAATTGATGCAACCGTTTAGGAGAGAGGAGTGAAAGTGTAGTGTGTTTGGATTTAAAGAAAAGGCAAACAACAGAAATTTTTCATCAATTTAAACGAAAAAAAGATTAACAGTAATTAACAATTTCAGTACCAGGCTAAAATTTTACTCCAGCTGGTTTCCACTCATTAGCCCTATAAGAAAATTTCAAACTTCCATTATCTTTTGTTTTTCTTTAGTTGCCAGATAGCTTTCACTACATACCCACACAATAAATAACTGATTAAAAGAAAAAACATAAGGGTACCTGCAATTAAAAATCCTACGAGAAACAAACTACATATTGTTAGTTTTTAGTTCTCTCTAACTTTCTCAAAAGATTCTTGCAAATTTCAAATAATAAGATGTTAGTATATGTTGGTTAGATTACTTTTTGATTCAAATAATTTCGCTAGAAAAATAATTTTATATAAGATAATAAATTGAAAAAGAAAGATTGCCAGAGTTATAAAAAATATCATAGTATTCTGCAAACATAGAGATTGTTGATGTTGAAGTGTTCCCATTTTTAAAATATAATAGGATATAAAGCTCTTGGAGAGAGCAGGAACTCAGATGAAAATTATAACAAAAACGATTTGATAAATGAAACTGAACATTTTTTTTTGTTTATAAACATTTTTACAAGTTTATCAATAAGATTGAGTAATTACCTTAAATAACGTTTCTTTCAGATTGGAATCGAGTTTTTAATACAATTTAATTACGTTCTTGAGCAGTTATGCAGCTGCGGAGCACATAATCGACAGAGTTTTGGTTTTCCTGTCGTTTTATCGAGATCGAAATATTGTTGTGTGGAGGGTGTGTATGTGTTTAAGGGGAACGAGAGAGAGAGAGAGATGGTGGATTGTGAAGGCAGTTTAGCGCCTCCTCGTTGTCTTCTCTCGCTGTAAATGGAAGTCTCCAGGTGACCCTTCCGATGCGCCGCCTAATTATTAGTTGGCAGTCTATTAGGGGTGAATGCCAATTGTGGAAGGGCAGAGAGGAGCCGGAGGGGCTATCGTAAGGCGGAGTAATTGAGATAAAAGAAGGAGCATTGCAATTAGCACGAACTAAGATATCTGTTCCCCCTTTTTTGTGTTCCACGGCCGCATCTGACAAAATACGACGATGAGGATAAAATATGATGGGATTAAAGAAAAACAAAAAAGAACGTAATAAAGATTTGGTATTTTTTTTTCCTGTAGAGTTAGCTTTGTCTTGAGAGAAAGAGAAAATGGAGGAGGAAGAGTATCGGGCAGAACGTGACGACTGCCATTGTGAATCAACAAATAAAGATTTTTTTTTATAAGATTGAATGTTAAAAACAATGGAATTGTTAGCAAACATCTGCTTTTCATAATCTGCCATATAAGGCGTCACTTTAGGTTTTAAAATTTCTTTCATTAATTTTTCTACTAATCACAACCCGAAGAAGTACGTGTTGTTTGTTTTCCTGTATAGCAGTAATGTTCGACGGACAGTAACCGATGAAAACATTACTTAGATAATGTAGAGTAATTTTAAATTAACTTTAAAGAATTTAAGAAAAATTAATTTAAAAATTTCTTTTAAATGTTAAAATCAAACTTTAAAATCCAGTTGCGCATACTCTTAATGGATACATGAGAATACAATTGAAGTGTCTAGAAACAGATATGCCGCGTTTACCTTTTTCTCAAGCGTTAAAAGTTTCCGTTTTAAAAGTATTTACTTTTATGCTGACACAACTGCTTAACTTCAATATCGAGCGGTAAGTTTTTGAAGGACGACACGATTTCTTCATTGAATTAAACATTCAATAACAATTATCCGAAGAATCTCTGAATGTGACTTAAATATTGCGAGCTCTAGACACTTTATTTGCATTTGATATCGGGATATTTGCTGCTTCTATTATTACGATATATTATTAGACTGTATTTCAATTAGAATAGACTGCTCACTTGATGCACAGTTATTATAAACACAAATTGGATGATATATACTAAGTATTTTAAAATTTCAACCTAAAAAGTAAAATGACTAAGAAAAATTCAAACTACATAACAATATTACTTTAAAATTTTTGACAATAGTTAAAAAGAATATACTTAATAAAATTAAAAATCATTTTTGTCTTTCGTTAAAAAAACTATAAACATAAAACGCATAACTGGTTTTCAAAGAACGCTAACGAAAGTTGAAAAAATCTTCAGTGATTACTTCTGAGGAAGAACACAATTATAAAAACGCCGATTATTCTGTAATTCTAGTTCAAAATTAGACAAAAGTGACAAGTTTATAAATATAGCAAACTCTTCAGCTACAGCAGCATAAACGTAGAGCATAATTTTAAAAATGGTATAATTAATGTAAAAAATAGAAAGAAAATACCTGTAAATTCAAACATACCGGGAATAAATAACCGACGGCAACAATATACCATCTTTCACGTAGAATTGCACCATCTGTTAACCGGTTTGTTTCAGCTCTTGGGTTTATTAATTGATCTCAATAAGCTCTGCAATTTTAGAAATGGACAAATATGGGGAAAAAGAGCTTGACTTAAATATTGTGTTGCCAATGAAATTTCATCTTCTGAAACGTTGGAAAAGTTCACGTTTGTGAAAGAACAGCTCTTGGATCTTGCACCACAATAATGCACCGTCCCAACATAGATTTCTGTACGTGAATTTTTGATCAAAGTTGGTTAGTCCAGGACCGTCCAAAACGTGCACGTCGCCCGCGTGCAACGTAAAATGCTCGCGAACAAAGCTCACGGGCAAAGCCGAGGAGATAGTCCAAAACTCAGGAGGGGAGTGGGTATAGTTTTTTTCCTATGCAGTGTTGCCAGACTTTAGGGGGCGATTGTATGAAATGAGGCATTATTTCTTTTGTTACTGATACTTGCTTGTTTTCCGTCTCGCATAACATGGCGCACATTCCGAAAAAGCATAAAATCACTGAACCAGTATTTAAACCGGAGTAGGAGAATGTTTTTTTTTTCATTGTTCACAGATCGGATTCGAAATGCTTAATATGCAATCGTGTCCTATCGGGGAAAAAATACAATTCTACCTGACATCGAAAAAATTGTCACATTAAAACGAAGGAAATAAAATGGTAAACTGCCTCGGTTTTTTTTGTTTTACAATGTCGAATTGATAATTAGCAACTCAACTTTAAGGAACTGATCAACCTAATGTGCATATGGGGGTAAGGAAGATTACCCGCGTGCACGGGCGCTGCCCGCGGACAGAAATCTTGGACAGCCCTGGTTTAGTCGATCAGGCACCGTATTTTACCAGATATGACTAAAATTAGGCACCTCCATGTGACTTTTTTCCCTCTTTCAAATATTCGTAGAAGACGTTGTGAGTCCATAAAACAAACTTCGCGGAAGGTGCTAAAGATCATATCGGAAAGAACCTGTCAGAAGTGTTTCGACGAGTAGATCATTCGTTGGCACCAGTGTAATTGGGGACAAAATAAATTTGGATGATTAAACCAGTAGTTTGTGTTTTATGGAAAAATTCCCTGTATTTATTTGACTAGAGATATACGCATTTTAGAAGCAAGGCCTTTAGCATTTAGCAGGTAAAAGGAATAAAAGCAAAACTCGACTCTATTTAATTAGTGTAATTAGTCAGGATTAGCGGTCACGTTTCGGGTAAAGATTGACATACAGTTCGGGTGAACCACTTTATTAGAAATGAGTCATTGATGGCCCCGTTATCTAAGTCTAAAAGTTTATCTTTTTTTATTTTTTTTTTTTTCGTTTTTTGGATCGCGATATTTTCAAATGTTTCTAATAAAAAAATTGTATTAACCAGATAAGAAGTTCTGCTATCATCTTCTGACTGCACCCAGTATTAGCGGTAATGGATTTTATTTCGTTGATTTCACTGTTTTGTTTTTTTATTCATTGTAAAAGCAATAAAGCTATAAAATTTACCCAAGACTATTCCTCAATATTCTTACTGGAATACAAACAATTTTCATCATTGCATTTGCTCATCCTTGTTAACTAGAATGAATATAACTCTTCACTTCTTGACCAGCCGTTCCTTCCTTCCTTCCTTCCTTCCTTTCGCAGCCCGCACCTCCTGTAGGATGGAGGCTAGCTGATGTAAATTACAAATAACGAATGTATACAGAAAGTTGCAATTTTATTACTTAAATATGCACACGAGATATAGAGAAATACGCCTTTGTACACAGGATCATCAATATAAGCGGACAAACACAAACAACCATGCCCGTGATGGGACTCGAACCCACGACCCAGAGGCTGAGAAGTCAGCGTGTTAGCCACTTCGCCACCTGGGCGGCCGACCAGCCGTTCTTTTATCGCGAATCGCAATAATGGCCAAACCCGAAATATTTTAATAATTAAATATTAAATGTGTGGATATTTAGTCTAAATGGAAGGACAATAAGTACCTAGCGTGATCTTTTGCATGATGACAAACTTAAAGTTCCTTATGCAAAATGTTCAAAACTCAAATGTTAAGGGTCTAAACATCCCGCGAAGTTTGCTGAAAACATGGCGAAAACGTCATTTAATGTCAACAAGTGGCGCAGTTCGTTATTTTGATAAGTGGAATAGACTGAAATGCTCTTTGATTAGGGCATTGTTTAAAAACATTATGTACTGTTTTACAACACAATGCGCAATGTGCACGCAGTTCTACATAGTAAAATCAACACCTCCTAGAAAGAAAGCCAAACAACTGAAGCGTCATACATTGTTACATCATCATATTTCGACCATTGTTAACCGTATTTCTACCAATAATAATCCCTAGATTTGGTCGACTTATGATGATGTAACAATGCTTGACTTTTCAGTTGTGAGGCTTTCTAGGAGGTGTTGGTAATATCATGGTCTTTTAATCCTCTTGTCTGTGCACTCGCGCAAATTCCATTGTTGGAGTCAACAATTGGACTGCTGTTTTTACTGAAGAGTCGATTCTTGCCCCCTCTATTGCTTGAATTTGGCTACAGCCCAAACTTAACAATGTATTTTAAGCTTAACAATGCATTACGTGTTCAGCAACAAATACTTAACATTAGTTGACAGTTTTGTTAGGTTGTACGATCGTTAAAATACATTGTTAAGTTTGGGCTGTAGCCAAATTCAAGCAATAGACGGGGCAAAAATCGACTCTTCAGTAAATACAGCAGTCCAATTGTTGACTCCAACAATGGAATTTGCGCGAGTGCACAGACCAGAGGATTAAAAGACCATGGTAATATGCTGTTGTTTTGACTAAACGCATTACATCATTGTGACGTCGTACAGTACTACCCCGAGGCTAACCAACGCCTCCTAAAGATAAGGCCTGAGCTCGAAAACGTCGTACATTGTTACATCATCATCCGAAGATACGTTTAATCGCATTACTACCAATAATAAGCCCTAAAATGCGATTAAACGTGTCTTCGGATGCTGATGTAACAATGTCTGGCGTTTTCGCTCTCAGGCCTTATCTTTAGGAGGCGTTGGGCTAACGAGAAAGACAGGCTCCGGCACTGAAAAGTCGCCTGACCAAGATAGGTCTATTAACAATGTAACTTTCATTGTTTCCATCTTGTATTTTAATAATCAGTGTTTTTTCCTTTGTTGGAAACAATGAAGGCTGGGTTGTTAATAGACCTCTCTTGGTCAGGTGACTTTTCAGTGCCGGTAGTACAATAACAGAAAAAGTGGTTACTAAGAAGTTTACCAAAGTTAAAGAAACGGCATAATTTGTTATTCCTCTTTGAATCATTCCATACGTCGATTCAAAGAGGAAATCGTTAATCTGATTTCTTGTTGCCGAGTTGAAATATTATAACCTTCCAGCTTCACTGTTTTCAGCAAATCATGAAAACACATTGTGTACTATCCGAGCCATATGATTTAAGAAAATGTTACTATTCGGCAGTTGTAAGCTCAATTAATATGCGCAAAACTGAAACGATCTATTAATTATTCAAATTAAAGAAACTGAAATGTTGAGGTAAAATTTTGGAACCTTTATTTAAATTCATTTTATATCTCATGTTGTATTGTATGTTGTTAATTATTCAAAAAACGTCATTTTACAATACCAAGTTGTAACGAATCTGAAGATGTCCAAAAGGACGTAACTCGACTAATTCCAAATGAATAAAACTGGGTATTGTAATGGACGTTTTTTGAATAATTGGAACCTTTAATTAATACGTTTAAGACTTTGTCTTATTATGAGGAAAAATTTGGAAAATTCAATTTTTTTTCTATTTTAGAAGACTCGATGCCAAATGGCGAAATAATATGAAAATGCGAGAAAACAAAAAGCGACTGTGATAGAAAATATAATTTTAGGAAATTATAACATTATAGATAATTTATGTTTAACATCTCCCTTTTACAGTTTGCTTGAATTGATTTGCTTATTTCATACCAAGTTTACTTAAACTTGAACGCTTATTCAATTTCTTTTCTTAAGTTAACGTGGATCTAAGCAGCATTTTACTTTCGAGCGACTGGTTCGGCAGCAAAATATTTTTCTCCCCAAGCATCTCTTATTGTTGTATGATGACAAAAGAGGCGATTCTTTGCTAAATGGGACCGTTCTTCAGGAGATGGCGTTCCTTTGAGTTGGCAACTTGTCTGTCACACAAGACTCTTAAATGAGTGGCGCTCCGACAAGGGCAACAATGGCGAGGCAACACGAAGCCCAAACGCTGTGCCATTAAAAGAACATTGAGGAAACAGGGGGAAGAAAAGCAAAAGGGGTTCTTGAGGGAGGGAGGAGAAAAGCGGTTTTGCGCAGGCGTCGTTGGGTTGTTCATGAGTCGAGAGTCCGCTTTATGAGCGAGCGCTAGATTGGATTGTTACGGCTGGTCGCCTGACCCGGGCTTCCATTATAAAATCAAAGTGCAGTGGAGCGAGACAAACGGTCCTATGAAACCGTTATGAAATAAACAGTCGAATCAAGGGTTTGAATGACAGAGGAGAGGAAAAATACTCTCCCCTTACGGCCCCTCCTCTCCTCTTTCTCTCTCTTTCTCATTCCTTTACTGGCTTTCATTTGCTTTCTTCTCTTCAATTGACGAAAATGACGGACAAATCGGTCAAAAGAGATCCGGATGAATTTCAACCACTTTGCGCTTAGGAAGACAGACGAATGAAAAAAAAAACAAAAAAAAAAGTCGAAAATGTTTTTTTTTCCTCGAAATGTCTTGTCTCCGTTGACTGATAGAAATTGAAGATTGTCAGATGCAGTTTTTTTGGTTAGATTCTAGCAAAAAGAACCGGAATATCCACTTTAAAATATTTAGGTTTTATTTTGTTTTCTTGTAGCGTGTACAACACGCATGGTTTCCTCTGTTATATATCATTAATATTATAACCATGGACGTTTTTATTATAGCAATTAAAAATTTGCATGTAAAAATTTTATATTTACACCGATAAAGGTTAAGTGAGAACTTGGATACTATTCAGCTTTCTTCGTATTAAAAGGGAGATTTAGGCTATAGAGAATAGATAACACTAAATCTTAACTCAAGTGATATATTTTGACTGCTCTAATCCAAAATTTAAACAATAGACTGACGAGACGTTTCCTCGGCTCATTCCTCTTTTCAGACTGTTCAAACTTAACTATTTACCAAATATAGTCTAGGTGATTCTAAAACCCTGTATATGTTTTCCGTTATATTTCCCATAAATATAAAAATATCATTTTTATATTTCTGCTGAAGAAATTTCTTTTATGCATAATAGATGGCGTTGTTAGTAAGGATACGAATTGTAGGTGACACAATTCAACATGGAAATTAGTATAGCAAAAGATTCGGTGTGGAGTGTTATTTGAAGGCACTCAAATTCATTACGCTGGTGACAGCCTCTCGTAAACAGCTTGGAACCCGACAAGTGCCGAATAAGTCAACAATACACCGTTTGGTCCAGAAATTCAGGATACAGATAAGTGTTAATGGATTGTGGCCATCTCGATCAAAGTCACTAAATTTCTTTGGAAAACACTTCGAAGGTCATCCACGCATTAAAGGGCAGCATCCGCAACATCTTTGGAGGGTGTTGTCGTAAATATCTGTTATGAACTAGAGTTGTGCTGGGCAGAGATAGGTTCTCAGTTTTAATATGCATTCTAAATTACGATGTAATACATCACTTACATGGTGTTGGTATCTTTCTTTATCCAAGAGATATAACAGGAGATATGGCTATAATTCAATCCATAAACACAATTGAATGTGAAGTAAAGAATAAGCTTTAACTTGAAATGGAACATTTCTAGAGACCGTTAATCTTACATACCTAATCAAAAACCTGTCTAGTGCAGCTAAAAATATGTAAATGAAGACATGCGTCATCTAGTCTTCAGACAAGCGACACTCTGGCACTTTGTAAACATAGAGCATTTATTGAAATGAAACCCAACGTTTGGGCGATTATTGATGATAAGACAGTCGGAAAGATTGAAAACTGTCAATCTCAATCTGAGGTTGCAAAGTGGCTGGTTCTTTCCAGGCAAGTTATCTCCAAACTTCTACAGGCAATTATAAGACACAGGAGCAATGACCAGAAGACCACGGCAAGGACGCCGAAGAGTGACAACTCACTACAAGCACCTAACTATCCGCCTCCGTTCTTTCTGGACTTCTCAGTTGTGGCAAATTCTGTATGCAAGAAGACTGACGGACTGCATCCTACTTATCCCTGAGCAAAAAATGGCCGTCTTTGATGGTTCAGTTTTCATGAAGCTCTTCAATATGAAATAAAATATGTAAACAGCCAAAACTGTTGGCACTAGGTTAACAAGAAGGAAAGAAACAACTATTCCACATAAATGATCTATTCTTCAATATGAGTTTGGGGTCAGTTTTAACAGACTCTCGACGTGTGTGGAACTCGACTTATCCCATCCAACATTTAGGTGGAATGAGGAGCCGTTATATTGAACGGATGCACGCTATTCCATTTGTTTGAATGAAGCAGCGATATTGCTCAAGATTATAAGGATAGTATTGGCTATATTCGTAAATTCAGCGCTCGCTGAGCAGCTCTTACCATATTCACACCAAAAGACCATGATGCCTTCTGAGCACTCATTTATTAAGCAGGATATGAACTGGCCCTTTTAGAAGAGCCTTTGTTCCGCAATTTATTTTTATGAACAATAATGCTCTTTCACTTAGAGTTGCTGTGATATATACATTTCTCAAAAGTGGAAATATGGACCGAAAAAAGTGGTTGGATAGATCTCCAGATTTGAATCCTGTCGAATATTTGGGATGTCTTGGGAAGGACAATAACAAAATCTTCGCCCTCTCAGAATCTTAAGAGTGATAAGAATGACCTTATTGGAGTAGTGGGATTATATAATATCTGTAATACCCTAATAAATGAAAGTTATTAGGGGTGATCCTAATCACGGTTAGTCACTCCAAAATTGCTCCGTAGGCTATTGCATATTAAATTTGATTCTCACGCTTCAGAGCGCATGCCTTATGATCTTGAGTGGTTTTTGGTACATGTATGTCATGTAATGCAATATTTTGTTTCTATATCAAGTTTCATTAAAGTTCGTTGTTTACTTCTACCTTAAACCAATAAAATGAAAGACAGTTTGTTATTCAAAGACGTAAACAAATATAATGAAAAGGATTTACATATATTAAAAAACTCAATTTTTCTTTATTATATAGATATTATGTACTCGTAAGGTGTATTTGAATATTGTGTTGCAGAAAACAAATAATGTACTTTTTAATTCAAATCTTATTAACATGAAAGATATTGCTAACTCCTGTGCTCGACGCTCGTAAACCCCTTTTTACGGGAGAAATTCTCATATCTCATACAGGATAAGCTACACATGAACTTAAAATATTCAAAAAATTATTCGCCTCCTACCTCATTTCAATTATAGCTGAGCCCATTCACTTGCATCCCTCTTTTGAAATTAAGACATATTTCTAAATTTAATAGGCAGTTTGATGGGTGCGCGTTGATTTGGCTGCCTATCTTTTGGCATAAAAGTGAATTTTATTCCCTGTCTCTGAGTCTTTCAAGGGTTTAACAACCACTAAACATGGAGCGATGGAAATGGCAACGGTGAAGCCTCGGTTAATACTGTGAAACTGAGTTATCTCGGATTGGAAGGAACTAATCTGATAAGAGACCTAACTGAAAGAACCAGGCCATAAATTAATGCGCACGCGACCAATAATATCAAGCATCTAGGTTTATTTTAACCTGAAGGCAAATAAGTTTTGGGAGGCTTATCCGCTGCGTCGCATTATCAATTGCTATCATCTAGTTCATGGGTGGTGGTAGGAAGGGGGGAAAAGATTCAAAAGATGGAAGATTGAAAGCAGCTCGGTCAATACAAAAATAAAGATGAAAGGGTTCATAGTTTGTCGGAGGCGCCAAAACGGAGGAAATTCCTAGCGAAATCGATGAAACCAATCTCACCCGTCATAAAAATCGATAAATAGCACGGGTGTCAGACCTCATTTTATACGATATGCTTAATCTCAATTAACATTTATATGCTGCGAATGGATTTAGTTTATGCGTTATTGTGTATACTAAATTCTCTAATGGAAGACCAAAGTTAATTGTGTTTGGGATATTAAAATATACAAAAAAAACTTTTGTCCAATGATTTTATTATGCATATCAAATACATACTTTATCTCCTTTATTATGGTTTACAATGACGATGGGTGGATATATTTTTGTATAAAATCTGTAAATTTCCATTGGATACGGGATAGGGGAAACGATTCGTGAGAATGTTTTCACACCAATGTATACGTAACACTATACAAAGATGTACATTCTTCTCGTATAGAGTGTGGTCCAAAAGTCCCAAAGCAGATATTTATTTTCAAAACAGATAGGAAAACATCTCAATAGAACAAAAGTCATCCTCAGAAACTCTGTATTTTTTAAACGTGGTACTTTTGCCTTAAATGAAGGAAAAAAACCTCTTACCACAAAAATTCCCAACAAAAATGGCGTTTTGGGTTTGAAAATCCGTAAAACAGACGAACTACTGACACCACTTTTCGCACGTGCCGACGTATGCTGCGTTACCGGCTCTTAGCAAAGAACACCAGGACTAGTGTTGCTCTTTCATTATCTGTATGGTTTCGAAAGACCACTAAAATAAATTGTGTGAGTATTAATTAATTGTCTAGTTGCCGAACATGTTAACAGAATGGCTTAAGGCTTAACTTGAGGAGTATTGTTAAAATAGCTTTTATAGGATGTGCTCCAAGACATTTCCACAGGCCAAAATCGAACTGAGGTGATTCTAAACTCTGGGGGGGAGGACGACAGTCAAGCCATCATCGCCACCTGGACAGATCTTTAATTTATTTTAACACTGTTGTGTGCCCCCTGTCCAGATTCAAAAGATCAGGACATTTTAGTGATAAGCAACGTATAGTTTCGTTTCCAGATTAAACACAAAATTTTCCGATAAATCGGAAAATTCTGCTGCCAGTTTGCGAGTTATTTATGTCATTTGATTTTATTATAATTGGAGTTGCCATTCAAGTGAGCCCTTCAAAAAAGAAGGTCCTTACATTTCTGTTTGTTTATTGCGCAAAACACGGTCACTTTTGGTAAGTCCCTCCAATGTTCGACATGTGGGTTTTCTATAATCCAGATCCTAACGGCTTGTGACGATTGACGTTCCCATTGACCGCCATTTGGAATCCATCATTTTGGAATGGAGCTAAATTTTTTCAAACTGAAAGTGAGTATTGTGGCATATCAATCGGCACGAGAACTTTCTCAGAAATTAAATTCACTTGTGAAAATTGACCTTTCTGTCACGTTTTGGAAATTTGTTGATGTTTCTGTAACGCCCACTTACAGAAGTCGACGTGTCGGTGTAAATCATCCTAGAGAAATTTTGTAACGGCCTGCCAGAGAAATTATCATCGCCTAGTCGTTCTTGCATTACAGAACTAAAGTTACCGCGTTTTTTCGCATGTCGTCTGGTTTTAGGACATGCAGGAGCTTTAATCTGTGTGAATTACAATGCAGACGCCTTCGTGACGTAGGATTGTAATTCTGTACTAGCCCGCCTAGCCGATTACACAGGTCAGCGATGAAAAATTATTCTTGTGGTTTTTGTGTGTGCTGAATCCAAATATGCTTTTAGACACTTTTTTATCATATCACGTTTCCAAGTTATGCACATAGAGACTGCAATGTTAAAGTAATGGGTGTGAAGAAAAGCGGCTGCGATGTTAAAGTATTCATATTTTTGGGCCACAAGGAAATATATCAGACCCCAAACTCTGATTAATTTAAAATAATTTATTGAAAAACATGTGGGTGATAGGAAAAACTTAGGCCAGATACGGATTCAGCACAAAAAAGCATAAGAATCTGCTCTTAACGTTAAAGTTTTTAAAAAGTTATTTTTTTTGGCCTGTGTTATCTTAGATTTCGATTGTATACAGTGGGGACAATTGCCTCTTCCGAAGCCGGATTTTTCCCGGGGCATGAACAACCACTAGTTTAAAGCTGCTTGACCCATTGGTCAATGTAACTTTGATGTAATATACGGAATTTGATATGAAAATGTCGTTGTACTGTCACAATAGCCCCTGTTCTTAAGAACTTCCGCACATAAATGCTTTCTCCTGTTCCATCATGGAATTTCCATGTCGCACAACTCTACTGGAGCTACTGGCGACGTTACCTAAGCTTCCATACACTTGCCACTTTTTCTTTGAAAATGATTGGCTGTTGCCGTTTTTAGTACTCTCTTAGGGGCTTTGCATCATTCTGTTTGAGTCGTCCTGTATTTAGAGGTTTTTTTCCAAGTTTCCTACTGTCAAATTACCAGGTTGGAAAATCCCCAAAATAAGTTTTTCTCGTAGTAATATTTTATCGTGAAAACACAATATACAGACTGCAACATGTAAACATTAAAAATTTAGCCATTTCGTTGCCGTATTTTTGCGCACCTGCTGAACTCGTCTTCATTTCTGTAGATAACATCTGGCTCACTGCTATTTATGGCGAAAATAGAACAATGATCACATTGTATTTCTACACACTGTGTATCAATTACAATCAAATTTCTATTAAGACTTCATATTTCAACACGCGCGCGCGCATACAAAGAGCTACATCAGCGCATAGAGCCATCGTTCCCATCTAAATTCGCCACTAGCGACAAGCGATGATGAAATTCGGTGTTGGCTCGCCAAAGGAGGTTCTTTTCCCTTGTTGTCGGTGAGAGCGCCAAACGGGGGCTGGGGTTCGGTAATGAAGCGCCAGGTCGTTTCCTTTCCACTCGCCACGGGCCACTCGGGAAAAAAGGAATTCGGAGGCGCCGGCCAGAGGGAAGGCGAACCCGGCCGAGAAGAAACCTCTCCCCTGGGCACCGACCAAGGAGATTTTATGCAGGCCTGGTGAAAGAGAAAAAGGGGACCATTTGCTCGCAGTACTCATCGGGGCCATTCGATGAGATTTCTCTGACAACACCTTCTCAACTGCCGGGACCACCGTCGCCACCCTTTTGTCGTGTTGTCTCCTGTGCAGGAAAAGAGCTTCTTGCACACAAAGGGCGTTGAAAACAACAACGCCCCCACCCTCGCAAACACTTCGCCCACCTTTGCTTTAAATTTTTTTTTCTTTTCTTTTCTCAGTCTCTTTTATAGGTTGCCTTTAAGCGTGCACTTTTCTTTTATTCCACTTTGTTCGACTTAAACTTCTTTGTTTCGAAAAAAGTGTCCATTGGAATTCATAAAATGGCTTCTTTCGCTTCTTCACTTAATCTAACAATTCCTTTTTAATAAGCATTCTGATTTCATCGGGTTTTTTTCATTTTTATTTATATAAACACTGGCATTGAATTGAAGATAATAATTACTTCTTATAAGGATTATTAAATTAATATTTCGAAACATTTATTGCGACCTGGATGTACAAATCTGTTTAAGGAATCCCTTTAAAGGAATGGCAGGTATAAAGCTATGGGAGATTGATTTAATTATATTCATTTTTTTTATTAATAAAATCGAATTATGATTTTCTAACGCGTGTTGTCATTGATCCATATTCAAACACGCAGGATAAATTATTTAACACTTTTTTAATTGATTCTCTCAATTGTCAAGTAAAAATTTAATTTTTCAATCTAGATTTCTATTTCTCTCTTTGCCATTTCTTCTTTACTTTGGTGTTCAACTGGTTATCTGATTTTCCCTCCCCCCCCCTCTCCCAAACCCCACAGCTGAATATTTCTACCTTATTGATTTTCTGGGTAGGGGTAGGTGAATCTCGCGGGGGTTTTTGGAAGAAGCAGAATAAACCACCGTCACCTGAGATGTCGACTCCATATGGCCGTGGAGGAGCCACAATCTCAATGCCTATCAGTCATTCTCTGAGAAAGGAGGAAATCTCTTGTCTCTAACATTGTCTCTTAGTTTTATAAATATTTTTGTATAGTCGCTATGAAAGTTGGTAATGGCAGGGATTCAGCTTGCTATCTGGAATATGGATTTATTCTAGAAAGGCTGATAAAGAAATTTAATAAATTACTTACTTAAGCAATTGGATAGTCAAACTGAAGAAAACGTTTATTAGTTGACACAAAATAATGTTTGATTTTTATTTCTTTTATATTCTATTAAACATGGAATATTTTTTCTTCCTTTCCAATAGGGAAACTCTTTATAATTTGCAAGAAGTTTTATTATTTTGTTTATATTAAGTAGCCCTTTCATGCATGAATTATTAAAAAAATTGAATAGCTTATTTTTCTTCTGCATTAATAAACAAAGGAACACGGAAAAAGTAGAAAAAACATTTAATCAGATTTTTTAGCATACACTATTAATTTTATATTACTGTCCATTATATTGGACCTTACGCATCTGTGGACTTTAATCGAATAGAAGGGAAAAAAACCAGACATTTGGAGTGGGCGTGTCCAGTTAAACTTCCTATTTCAATTGTTAGACATTGTTGATTCTACTTTGGCAACAATGTCTAACAATTGAAATAGGAAGTTTAACTGGACACGCCCACTCCAACTTTCGTTGGACAAAGTATAGTCTCTTGAATCTTATTTTGTGTGTAATCTCAAAATCGAGTTTCTTCTTCATTGCAGCAATTAATAGCTGTCCACTGTAGTGGTCATGATGCATGAAAGAGTTATATTGAGTTCAGCGAGGTATAAAACTATACAGGCCTAAAATTGTAAATGTATATTAAAATAATAATAAGGCATTGATTCTAAAAATACGAAAGGAGTTTCATAAGTCAGGTAACTCTCACAGGTTCATATTCATAATAGCATGTAATTTCCCCCTCAGGACAGAACAAGTCAACAATGCTTTGCTACATGGCTGTTAGATGAAGTTTCATGTCAGCCATCTCTTACAAATAAGTGTCGCTTACGGAAACTCGGTCAAAGGTTTAAAAATCCTTTCATGAATAAATAATTAAACAAGCATGGAAAATAATCTGTACAAAGGCCATAACATTGCTTATGAGTTGAATAAATTTACGCAGTGAGAGGCTTTGTTGCCTTGTTTATTGAACTGCCTTCGTATTATTTTTTAATTTTCGTAAACGTTTATTCCATAAGATTTCACTATTATATAAATTAAATATGCAAAAACGAATAATTCAACAGCTTGTGTAAAATGACGTAAAATATTTAGCAAATCTACTGGTTTTAAAGGAAAATAATTGGTTTGTTCTCAAAATTCAACGTGCTAAACATCTTTATTACTAAGCATGGGATAACGTTGCAATTCCAAAATACACGTCTGAACAGGCAGTTGCACTGTCACCACTACAAGAACCACATGGACAATGGTTACTAGTGGTACGCGTTAACCTGCAATTACACTATCAGTGTCTTGCTGGTATCGTTCAGCACGTTAGTGACTCACGTACAACCTATGGTGTTCACCGCCTTCTCCATTTTCGGAAATGTACCGCGGACAATCTTGGAGACTATTTTGTTGTTCTGTTAGTTTGTAATGAACATTACTATATTCATTATATATTGTATGTCTTTATTAAACGATGATTGCCTTATTGAAAGATGATTGTCTTCTGACTTTCACCATGAATAATTTAATGGTGATGATCACTAACATATCCAACGACCTTTAAAAGTTTTACCTATTTTGAATTGCAGTGTTGTCGCATGTTTGGCAAGAAGAAAGTAGTTGCTCTGAATTTCATAATGAACCCCTTATACTGTATAAATAATTCTATAGGCAATTTTTAATGGATTTTCGGTGTCTGTATTGTTGTTAGGTACGTGATGTAGATTGGCTTTGCAAACCATAATAGAAAGTAAACACATAGTTGATAACATATACATGTACTGACCAATTTGCCGTTTATTCCTGGCTTTATCAAAGTTTCAAGAAAATACTTCGCTCTAAACAAATTGTCCCTGAATTGTGGACATGTTGGGAGGTGATTCATGGCCGAATAAGGATGAAAAAATGTCCAGTGAACACATGTCCGGAAATGCATAGTTTCGCCGCTTGGTGGCTGAAGGTTAACATGGTCACTCTCCCATCGTCATTTTTGCGAGAAACTTAGCGGCGAAACATGAACACAACATTGATAACCTTACCGAGTTCAGACGTCATAGCACCACATCACCGACCGCTGCTGACAGTTGCCAAATGGCCGTCTGACGAGTGTTTTTTTATACGGTTTCGGTGCTACGTTTCCGGACATATGTTTACTGGACAGTTTTTGTTCCTTGTCATGCCAGGTAGCACTTCCTAACGTTTGTACAGACAATTCAAGGACACACTGTGTGTAAAAACAGGCCTGGTTTACAGAAATTGATATACACAAAAAAATAAAAAAGAAACGTAAAGAATAACTGTTATTGAATGTAGAAGTGAAGGGCCAGTTATAGCTACTCACGTAAGTGTTTTAGAAGGTGATTCACAACAAACTCTGTTGGGAGTTTAGCATCTTATTAGTGGAAGTTGTCGTCGCCTTGTAGATTTCAATGCATTCGAAGATGATGGTTCTTGACGGTTTTCTTGAAACTTGTAGAATTTTCTTAGTGCCTTCTCTTGTGACTGAGCCTACTTCGAATTAATGAGAGGCGAAGTTTGGCTCCTTTTTCTTTGAATATCATGACAAGTGCTGTTTATTCCTGGTGATAAATTAACGTGATGCCATCTCGATATGAACGCCTTTAAAAACCTTACATTCGAATGACCATACGCCGTGTCTTAATGTGTTGTTTCTGTCAAATAATTCGAGGAGAAATGATTCAGTTAAAAGGCGTAGCTAATTAAATTAGACTAAATTAGATTAGAGGCTGAGAAACTCACAATTCCCTCCTTTAAAATTAATAAGCGAAACAATTCTCATAGAAACTCAAAATTTAGCTTTCGAACATTAAATTGTTTACCGCTATTTCAAACAGACCATTAGCATCTTCACATACAGACCGCCCGAACCAATACTGTTAAACATGTATTGTTTCCACTTAATTTCACTATTAGCAAAATATTTATTTTGAAATAAAAGGAAATCCTAGAATGAAGATAATAATAAATGATTATGGATGTTTGCTTAAATTTAAAAGATAATTTGATAACTATTGTCGGTGAAGAGAAACCAACACAAGGTTCGAATGGAATCCATGGGCTTATTAATTCTACAATCAAATAAAAGCGAGCTTAGGAAAACGCAACAAACTCACCAAACTTGTGCGACCTATCATTAGCATTTGCTCCGTTCACTTCTCTACAAACGTTCCATACGAATCGATACACTTTTATCTCAGAAATTCCGATACTACTTGAACAAGTTCATCAATTGGCTTCACAACTTCTATTCACAATGGACAATATTCTCAATTAATACACTTGGAAATGAACATCTAATTTTATTATGAAATGCATGCTTAAATTAATAAGTTTTCCTATTATCCTCAAAATCTAATAATAAATCTATTCATTCTGTCGTTTGAGTTTCGGTTCTGTGGACGCGCAGTAACGATAATTCTGCTGGAAAGTCAACCGATTTGGAACCTGTCGAATGAAAAATTTCTTTCCATTATTCCATAAAATTTAATGAAAAAATTGGCCGTTCATGGCGCTACGTTTTTAGTAAATTTAGTGAAATTTTGAGTAGTTCCCTATAGACAATGCTAACTGCTAAAAATATTTGAGAAACATACAGATGCTATTTATAAATTTGAATTTTAAAGGTACGGATATTTAAGTCATACCGTTAGAAAGAGGAAATTCCAATGTTGATACATTTTCATTCAATTTGCTGATATTTGTGAAACTTCTCATGGAAAGCCCTTTAAAATCGTGTTCTCATTAAAAGAACAGAAGAGAATTCTCATTCGAAATTCATTATCGGTAGCTTGTTAACAGACGCACTTAATCTTGGACTGTTACATTGATTGCGCAGTTCTTCCCTTGCATCTTATCCTAGGAGTACTATAAGTTCTAACTTTGAATTTTAATTACGGCAATTTGAGTGAACATGGAAAAGCCTGCTATAGAAAGGACTACACTTCCGAAAAATTTTTAGACTTTTTTCCTCTGTTGCTCTTGGCAGAATTTCATGAGGCGACTATAACGGGGCTGCTCTCATTAATGATCCTGCAAGTTTTCATTAACAAAGATGTGGGCGGTTTTCTCGCAATGAGCACATGAGTGGGTGCGAAAAAGTGATTTGCATTTGAATGGCGATAATACTCATATTTGCGCATTCATTCTTAAGCCTTCACTTGTAATCATCTCGACAGCTTCAGTGACCCACAAAACCTTCAATACATTAGTTGTATATTAATGTGAGAAATTAATATAATAATAACATCTTTTGGCCTCTGTTTATGTAGGATCTGCTAGAGCAGAACTTAAATTACATGTTAACAGCCACTGACATTTGAAATTAACAAAACCAAAGCTTTTTATAAGATTTTTCATGTTAACTGTAATTCGAAAGTCCCGAATTCTAAGTTTAAAGACGTATTTGCTGCAAAACCATAAAAGATATCAGAGTATTGCTGCTTGTGGTGTGACCTTAGGAATGCGCTGCGCAACGTGAGAGCACCACTTGACACGACGGTTGCGCGGGCGCGGGCGAGCAGTAACGTTCAGACGGTCAAGATCAGAGTCACATTCTTAGAACTATTTTGCGGAAAAATCGTACCAACGTCGCATTCAGCACTTTCAAAGGAAGTTTTCTAATGCTCCTGTACTGTGCCAGGGAAAACAACTGTGTATGATATTGTATACAGGTTTAACGAGGCTCCGAGTTTGCTAAGCCTAGAAGTGCCCGACGGGCCGTAGTGACGACCACGTTTCTGGAGGAAATTCGAGCTAAAGCTCCTAATCTAGAGCTTTAATTCGAGCATCCCTGCAGCGCTCTTCGCGGAAGTTACTTCGGCAGTTCTCAAAAGTTAGGGGCCTCGTATTCAGCCTGCTATTAAACGTCTAAAGCTATGGCCGTACAGAATTCGAGTAGTGCAAGAGCTTCGTTCTTTGTATTCGGAAAATGCATTGCTAACTGCGAAGTTTTAAGATTTTAAGCGTAAGAGTTTTACGAACAAGAGTTTTACCGCATGAATTTGGACTCCGTTTTGCGTGAGAACCATAACTGACATAACGGCACTGCTCGCCCACGCAAGCATCTTGTCACGTGGTGCTGTCATGTTGTGTAGCGTGTTTCAAAGACCACACACATAAGAGACGTTCAATAAGGAGACCTGGCATTAGCTCATTTTACGTGTAATGCGCATTTTTCACGCGCAGATTCTGTTCCATAAGTTTTATCCAGATGGCGCTGCGGGTGATGACGTATTGGCTTCAATAAAAGTGAAAATGAAAGTTGGAAACGACCGTTAAGTTCGTTAACGTGTGTCTGACATGTCAAGCAGTGAGCATTCCACAGTGAAGTGCACGGTGGAGATATAGTGGTTTTTGATCTTGAAACGTTGAATCGTCAATGGAAGCATCGCCAGTTTTATCTGAACATGTCATCTGCAGCGTTATAGTAAGCGTTTAGTAAAAATATCTGCAGTTTTTACTAAAATATCAGAGCAATGGTTTGACGAGGAGCAATTGTGCTAACTGACGAGGAATGAAGAATGTATTGTTCATGCATGAATCTGATGATTGTTCGTAACAGTCAATGTATTTTAAGAGGATACCAGAATCTATATGTATGAATCATTAGAATGTAGTTTACTCAAATTGCTTTTATTCCATAATGAATAATGTTTCATGATGAAGCAACGAATGCCTTTTTTTTTGCATGTCTACTCTATTTTTTTATTTTTAATTTTTACTCTACTACGTGTGAACATGTTTATTAATGCTTAATTAAATGTTTGAACTTAATATCAGTGGGTTTTTTTTATATGGACTAATTTAATTTTTCATTTTGTAGCATAAACATTTAACAGGAATTAATAAAGTAAATAAAGGAATAAAATAAATAACACCTGTTAAGTAAATAAAATGAAAACAAAGAAAATGAAATAAATAAAATACAATTTTAAAGAAACTCAGAAAAGAAACTTTAAGATTCTGAAGAGCAAGCAGTATACTATATTGACGTAAATTATGACTGAATTATACGACGTCATTCATGAGCGGTCCACAATGTTTCATTGGTTTTATCCAGAGGGCGCATATTACAAAGTTTGTATGGGAAAAGATGCAAATGTCAGGCCTCCTTGTCGATGGTCTCTGACACACAACTGCCGCAAGCAGCAATATTCGGATATCTTTTATGGTTTTACAGTAAATGCGTCTTAAACTTGGAGTTCGGGGACTTTCGAATCGTTCTGTATATTGAACTTTCATTATAAAGTTTAAAATTATAGAGATTGTTTTATAAAATTGTTTACAGCCTTTTCCTTAAGTTTTTATTCTTCAATAAAGCTTTTTTTTTTTTTTTTGCTTATATTTTATACCAAACGAATGATGTTAAATGGTATATTATAAATTAGAAAACAAACAACAAAATTGGTTCATACTTTGAGTTTTACTTTCTAATGTAAAACTCAAAGTATGAACCAATGATCAAGAAGTTCAAAGAAGCAGAAACAAGAATGGAACAAATTCTATTTTGAAAAATGTTAATAGATGCAATACTGTAAAAAAACATTCAAACTTTCTAACTTACTGTTTTAATTGCAGAGTTTTTCGAATCAGTTTTGTTTCTCGAGAAACATTTGGATTTGCGGTGACTCTTTATTTGCTGCCCGATTTGTTGCTGCTGCTTTATTCACGATTCAAAAAGCAGAAAAATCCCAATCAGACACAACCACCAGTAAAAAAAATTTGCTCCAATGCATAATCTCATATACAGGGTGAAATTAATTCCACTGCCAAACTTGGAGAGATAGTAGGGATGGTCGAAACAAACAACTTTTCTTTATACCAGTTTTGCGAGAAAAATTTATTTACCAACACAGAACAGTTACAGCAGTTGTTCAAAGTGTTTGTGTCGTAACACACATGGTGGTTGTGGCAATTGAAGAGACCATCCTTGGTGAACTGTGTTTCATCAGAAAACAAAACAACTTCACCAAACGCGGGATTGACGGCAACATTCCGAAGATACCCGTCGGAAACGTGCACACGTAGTTGGTAGTCGTTGGGTCTCAAAGCCTGCACAGTCTGTTCGTGGTATGGATGTTGCCCATTGTCATGCATGACGTTCCAGACAATTGTTTGACTGGACCTCACAGCATGTGCGACTGTACGAGTGCTTCTTGATGGATCCTCTGCAAACCATTGCAGTATCTCCTCTTCCACACGTGCTGTTCCCACATGCCATGGAGTTCTGCTGTAACTGTTCTGCGTTGGTAAATAAATTTTTCTCGCAAAATTGGTATATAAGAAAAGTTGTTTGTTTCGCTATCCTACTACGTCTCCAAGTTTGGCAGTGGATTTAATTTTCACCCTGTAGCTGCATATTATTAAAATCCCTTATGAATAGGCCCCCACTTCATTGGCTAAACTTTTTAATCTAATGGCGCAAACTTCTTGATTTTATGACTATTAGTTTTACCTGTAAGACGATTGATTCAAACTCAGCCGACGACAAAACAAACAGTGACCCATAAAATGCTCCATGCTAGCAAAATCCATTAAAATAAAAACATTTTTTTTTTAATTTGATGAAATCCAGTGCATCCATCCAGGGCCTGTATGGCCAGAGGCCGACGAGTTGGGTCCCTGGATGAATATGGATTAACGACTGCTGTATGATGGTCGCCCATCCAGTGACTAGCCGTGCCTGATGTTGCTTAACTTCCAGAAATGGTATGTTCAGTGGAAGTCCACCAGGCCACGGCCTCCCCCATCCAATATTCAAGAATGCTGAAAAAGGAAACATAATATTTAAAATTAAAAATAAAAATCCTGAAAAAGGAAACAATATTTACTGAAAACTGCTTTGAGAAAGGATCGAGTTCGCTGAATTTTTTATATAATATGCACAAGCGAACTCTATTCTACGAATTTATTTGTTTAGCTGGTAGGCCGGCGAATGATATTTGAACAAGATTTGATCACTATCTGAAAATTCATGTAAGCAGAGTAGCTATAATTTAAAAAAAATTAAAGAAAAGATGCACATGTCATATTCATTCATCTACAAAAAAAGTGAAATACATAAAAGCGAAGTTACTCAACACGAAAAAACTAAATAAACTCGTTCACTGTGGCCTGTCTTGGTTGTTTATTCGCATTTTCCACAACATGTTTTTGCTAAACGTTACCCTTGCTCCCTTGCCTGTTTGTTACGTGCAATTAAAATTTTATACTGCAAAGAAATTACTATACAAATAACGACTTTGCATGTTTATTAATATAAAATTTAAGGATGCAGAACATCATACTAAATCTCAACTAAAAAACAAAACTTATAAAAAAAATTCCTTCTTGATATTTTTTTCTATCAAAATATTCTTTAATCAAAGAAGTTTCTTTAAAAAACCTCTGTATAATCTTTAAATAATTATTAGGAACTTGATTTCTAGATCTGGAGAACGATACAGTTGTATCTGAAAACTTTAACTGTGATCAAGTTTTCTATTATCATGTTTAACATTATCATTTTGTTCCGTTTTTTATAATGTGTTTTGTGGGTGCCATTTAACCGAACCGAATGCACTATAAGGGTCGCCCAAATGAAAGTGGGACTGTCGTGAGTGCGCCGTCGCTTGAAGAGGCGGAATTGTGTATTCGTCAGGGGAGGGCTCTGAGAGGTAAGAAGGCAGGCGGTATCGTCGGAACACGCCAGCTGACTGTGAGACAGCATGAAAGGAAGGTCACTGGCAACAATTGAATCATGGATGCCTCCAAACGTAGTCAACGTACGGTCGTGTAATTTTTAACGGGGGAAGATAAAGAGTCCGGTTGAGATTTCTCGTCGTCATGTTGTTCAAAAGGGTTATTCTGTTGCACGACAATGCCCGTCCTCATGGGGCTCCTGCGTGCAAAGATTAGTTCCACCGACTTCGCTAGTAAGTCCTCGAACATCCCCGATATAGCCCTGACCTCTCACCTTGCGACTACCATGTCGTTGGTCCACTTCTGAAAGGACGGCAATTCGCCGAAAAATGATGAAGTCCAGGTCGCCGTTGAAGAATGGTTCCATGGCCAATCCCGGAGGTTGTTCAGCAGGGTATTCATCATTCTTTATTCTGTATATTCACTACACTGATACCATCGAACCGTTTTCCAAACCGACAGCAATCCCACTTTCAAAAAGGGCGACCCTCATTCATATGATTACCTCATAAAAGAAATTTCTGAAAACTCGTCCATGATTGGCTAGTTGAAATCATCCGTCTTTATGAATTCAAAAAGCAATGATTTATCCAAGATCTTCTGATGATAACCATCAAAAAATTAATCCAAAAATTGAAGACAACAGATTAAAAAGAAAAACTGAAATAAATTTGTTTTAAGAAATGTATGCAAATTTGCATAGAAAATTATCCAATTCGCAAATTTGAATTGGATTACTTTGATAAGAAAGTAAAAAAAAAATTGTAGAAATTGAGAACCGTCGAGTTCTAAAATTAAAAATGGGCGTAAGGCAAACATGCGTATAGCTCTTCAAAAAATTAGTACATTTCATGGTCTTACAACCACGAACGAATAAAGTTGGGAATATCTTTCCCAGGCAGTACATGCTCCGCCAACTAAATTATATTGTTTACCATTGGCATAAATTGCCCTCTCAAGATCAATCCAAAGATTTTCTATGGGGTTTAAGATTCCACAAATTAACAGAATTTATTTTAAGTAATGGAAAAATATAGATAACTAAAGCTTTCCAAAACTTCTATAGCATTAATATTTCTACCTATTTTTACACTTGTTTTCAAAAAATGGTCAGAAAATGCTTATCTCCAATATTAATTTGACTTTTGTGCTTAAACATTATTTGCTTACCTTTTTGTTAATAAATCTTGATGTTTTGTAAATAATAGTGAGTAAATATGAACAAAAAGCCACTTAAAATTTTTTTTACATCACTTATATATAAGGAAATTTAAATTTTTTTAGTTTCCTTTGTTTTTGAGTTGAGGCTTAGTACATCCTTAAATTTTATATTAAATTCCACCTCACGTTTAAATTTTTGATAATATTTGAATGCTCAGAAGCGTCTATAACATTACCCTGAAAGGCACATATTGACTATAAAGAAATCAAGAAACTATACAAGATGTGTGTGTTCTTCTTTTCTTTTCTTTGTTTTCGAGGAGGACAGAAGTAAATCTTGACAAGAAAGGATGTAGTATGAAAAAAAGAAAAAGAAAAACGACTGTAACCTCAAAACTACTTTTGGATTTTCCTATGTCGTCCTCCTCCCCTCTCTTCCTCTTTCCTTCTGTTTTATTTTTTCTTTGCGACCTTAAAACGGTTGTCCATTAACATCGACCAGGTTCGAACATGGGTGTCAGAAACAACTTGGCCCTTCCCTCGGCTTGCAATAGAGGAATATAATTCCAACGCAAGCGGCCGTTTTGGACGAAGCGCTGCCGTCTCTCTCTCGTCGAGTCGATCGCCTCTTCTTCCTTCTTGTGTCGTTTGAAAGAGAGAGGGTGAGAGAGGAGAAAGAAATAAAACCCTCTACTTGGAAAAGAGAGGGAGGTGGGGAAGGGGTATTGAGGGAGAGGTAGAGATAGCCATCGGCGTGGGTTGTGGGGAGCGACCGTTGGTATGGAGTGGATTTAGACGCTCTGCTCGAGGCTCGACGTTGTTAAACGAGTGCCATCAGACAAAAATGGCGCCGTAAATTATCGTAGCCAACGCGTTTTCTACTCCATGCATATCGGACTGGAAGGGCTTTCCGAGGACCCGACGACCGGCTCCCACCACTCTCTGCCCGTCATCGCAACCATTCACACACCGCAAAAAGAAACGATACCCACCCACCGCTTCGTCCACCGAAGATAATGCTAATATACACCGTTTTTAAAGAGAAAGCGAGAGGTAGGGTGGACGAACTTCTACCTTGAGCCCTTGAAATATTGATGCACTTGTGCCCGTTCGCTTCGCATTAATATATCACGTGATAGATAAGCTATTAGACTTAAGAATTTCATGGTCCCCCTTTCACGATGGAAGTTTTGATGAAGTGGATTTGTGCATATATAAATGCATATGTATTTTTTAGATCCGTTGGAAGGTAACGAGGACGTAAAAAAAGTTTTCAGGGGTTAGGGCTACAAAATCACTCGGTGGAAAATTGAAAATAAATCGGAGTAAAATAGATGTCAGTTTTCTGTGAACGCATTCCTTTCATGTTACTAAAGGAGATAAAGGACTGGTTTGAAGATAAAAGAAGAAAGTTCGTATAGAAAAAAAATGACTTTACCAGCAACTGAAAAACGCGTACAAAACGCCAAACAGAAATTGAATACTAATTTTCAATTATAAAGTTCCGAAGTTTAATGTTCTGGAAAAGTGAAGACTGTCTTAAAATTAAAAAAAATATATTGATGGAAGCGATTTTTAAACAGCTTACGACACAATGATAATCAAAAAGGTTGTCAATAGAACGTATTTTAGTCAATTCCAAAATCCTTTTAACAACAGAATAGCTTTTATTTGGCTCGTTATTTGCAGTTAAGTGAAGCCTGTTTCTTATTACTTAAGCAAAAAAACCCTTTTGAAAAACCCAACCTCAACAATTTTTACTTGACATCACAATTGGCAGAGTGTGAGAGAAGTGAAGAGCTTTATAATTGCTTTTCCATTAAAAGCATTTAGCCTGGGTTCAATGTCACTTGCAGTCGAGCGTAACCATTATGTAGATTTTCGGAATGACGTATTTTTTTTTTCTTAAGTTGGAATGAGGAAAAAAAGAAGCGTCATGGCACCGAAAACGCCTTTCTTTCGGATCATCAACCGTTTCGCACCGCACATTTGTTCTCCTTCACCTTAAACGACTCTTAATGCAAATTTAATGAATGTGTAACATTTTGGACGTCGTAGAAAAAAAAACTCCATCCAAAGCTGACCTTTGACATAAGAACCGAGCGAACGTTCGTCTGGATTAAGGGACTTTATATATAAAAAAAGGAAAGCTTCTCAAAAACGGCAGAGAAACAAAAATTTTGTGTTTTCTTTCTCTTTTTTTTATTTCATTCTTTCTTGTCCTTGTTGGTCCAGATCAGATTTTGGTGTTATTGTTTCAACTAGTTCTGTTAAGGTCGCTCAGATAGGAAGAATTCTCTTCTCCTACATCCCCTGGCTTTTCTTTTTTTCCGTCCACTAACTCTTTTCTATTTTTTCCCCCTGCTCTTCTCTCTTTCTGTTTCTCTCTATTTCCCTCTTTATTTCTGTTGCTTCTTCTTCGTCTCCTTTTCTAAACTAGATGTTGGTGCAATCGTGAGTCTAACAAATGGACAGAGCAGTAATTGGAATTTCCCCCCGCAATAGTCTGTTGACCGTCTCGGAAGAAGAAGAAGAGAAGGCTAAGAGAAAGAAAAAAGGAGGAAGGGAGAGAGAAGAAATGTGTTTTGGGAGGCATTTGCGCATGCCCGGTGGCGCTGCCCACCAGATGTTAACAACAAGAGAACGCGACTCGAACTCGCAGGTTTTTCAACAAGAATTTTTATTTTTATTTTTTTTAAACAAAAAAAAAAAAAAAAAACCTCCTTAGCTCGTCGACAATAATTGCTTTTTCTCTTGCTTCCCCTTTTTTTTCCTCCCTCCACCCTTGTTGTTGTTGTTGTTGTTTGTAATTCGCAATAACAATAACATTATGCCTTTGGGAAAAATTGCTTGTATTATACAACGAGTGGTTAATAATTACTTAAATGAAAAAAAATATTTTCCTCATGAAAAATGTTTTTTTTTAATGAAACATACTTGGTGTTTCTTTTGTTTATTTTTGACCTTCAGAATTTAATATTTTTCGAGGCTCTTTTGCGCTCTTATTATTCAAAAACAACTAAAAAAAAGTTTAGCTTTTCTATTAAAAAAACATTGAACACGTGGTCTCTCATTAAAAGCGATGATGTCCTTTGAAATGTTTTTAGATTAATGACGGTTTAATTATTAGAAACTTATGAGCTTAATTACCTTTAATTTATTACAGCAAGAAACTCGATCAGGACTTTATAAACGAAAGAAGATTTTCTTGGTGAAGTTTATTACCTACACGAACCACCGGAAATTAAGCAAAGCTTGTTGGATATCTGCCTCTGTTTGATTTTAAAATCTGGGTAATGAAATTACCTATTTCGGACATAATTAGGAAGAGTCTTTGACGAATGAACGGAAACGTATTATCGATTATTGAATATTTGTAATTTAAGAGAACGATCCGGTTTCTAATTAAATATTTCTTCCTTTGAAAAACGTATTTCAAAATTACTTCCTAATTAAATTTTCATGATATTATGTCAGGAATATACCGTTTTTTAAAGGCATAATACAAAAAAAATTTCTCATTAATTTTTTTTGGCCCTTTCTATAGAGGAAGAGAGGGCGGCGGAGCTAATAGTCGAAGATTTTATGATTTTAAAAATGGCTAGGAAGAAATAATCAGAAAATTAAGAGAAAAAAGAAAACGAAAAGGAGGAGGAGAAAAATCAAACGCAGGCGAAGGGCTTTACATAATCCACATTTGCAGAAGGAACGGTAAAAGAGGAAAATTTTGCGTCGAAACAGAGAGAAGGAGGGAAAATAAAATAGGCATTACTCGGGAGAATTTGACGTTTTAAGTGGAGAATTTTCTTACTTAATCGTTTTTTGAGTGTTGAAGGAGTTCTCATCTCTACGGAAGAAACCCCTTTGATTAAGAAAACAGGAAATTGGCGTTGGAATAATAGCATCCAATTAAATCAGAACCTGAGATTGGAGAGCAAGGGGATGATCTCGGGAGCTTGCAATTTGTTTTCGTAATTAGGAACCATTGCAACTCGAATACTGTTCATAATTGAAGGAGGTTTCAAAAGCGAGGAAAGGACGAATGAGCTGAAAAGGGGTTATCTCTTATTCATTACGCTAGGGCTTTTTTAAAATAAAATGGCGGCGTCTTTAGTCTTTCATTTAAATGTTGCACACATGCACAATGAGAATTAGTAAAAAATAATCAACAATGGCTTTTATAGAGACTTCGGTGTTCGGATTTAGAATGTGCATAATGGGTATTTTAACATAAAAGAAAGTTTGCATTAGCGATCACTTTGATTTCGAACTGAAAATTTCGAGTGTCCATTATACGCTTTGTTTATATGATTTAAGCTTATCAAATGTAAATTTCCGTTAACATTTCAGCATCTTCCTGAACTCGTGTTTGCATAAAACTACCAAATTAGTTTGTCAATGGAGCTTATATTTACATTTCTCCACGATATTCGAATTCCAGTAAAACCTTTTCTAACCCTTTCCTATACATGGGGAATATTTGACCGTTCTCCAAGGTTAGAGGTTAGGCATTTAGCTCTTATTTGACTGTTTTGTTCAACACAAGCTTAATATAGAAATTATTGAGATTGCTTTAGCTGATGATAATTTCGACTTTGTCAACCTCATGCATGTCAACTTCAAATCAAACAATCTTCCATTATCAGAGATCATATTCTACTTTTTTAACAAATGAAAACTTTTTAAAATAAGATTTACTTGGATTTACAATGCTCATATACATTACTTTCAACGGTATCCGGACCATCTGTTTTTTGTTTTTTTTAACACTTTCTCCCCTAATAGGAATAGCAATTGTTTGCACCACCCTTCCTGTTTTCTCAACTTCTTTACTTCTTCAAATGCTTTCTTTTATACAAAGAACATTCCTGTGAAAGTTCCTTTCATTCTATTTTAAGAAAGATTATGACCTTGGTTAGTAATCCTCGTTTCAGTTATCCTCCAGTGACCAAGTTTCTGTACATAGCCAAGTTACTCAACGCTTTGGCTTTGCTACGCGAACTGATAAATATCCCAGCTTGTTGAGAAAAAAGAATATCCTTATAGACTATCCCCTAGAGATGAAAGTCCTTATCACTAGAAGTAGCGGTTTTGTTTCAATCATGAAAAATAGCCTAGATTCTTGGCTATTGGCGCCGGAACTGAACCCACAGCAAACAAGGTGATTGTAGTAATCTTAGGCTTATAGCTATGGAAACAAGGCGATTGTAGTGATGTGCGGCTGTTCGGCTATGGAAACCTATTTTTCAGTTAACGTTTTTTCGATAGTTTTTTTAATGTTTGTATAAAGTTCCAGACATTCAGTTGTGTTGGAACTGAAAACCAATAGTATGGCCGCCGGTGAAGACCGCAATACTGCAAAATTTGGATCTGTCATGTTACAAAGCCTACAAGCCACAGCTGCACCGTTAGTAATCTCTGGTTCCCGATGACACCACTTGCAAGTGATCGGGACAGCTAAAGCTGGCTCAAATTTCCCAGAGTTGAATCATAAACTCCAATCATGCTACCCCGAAAGTCGCTGAGTTTTGCCGTGCGGCCTATTCTGCTGACATTGCATGGCTATGAAGATTAAAAAAAATTTTTTTTATAGGATAGCGGCCGTGACCTGTATGGGACATGTTCAATATACTTGAAGAGTGTTCGAATGCTTTTTGACTAGTTTCATATGCAACAAATAATTTTTATTAATTAAAAGTTAATGAAATACGTTTTTTTTTTTAATTAATGAATTCAAAATTAGCTGTTATCTCAGAAATCCGCAACCCGCGTTCTGCAAAATTCGCTGTTATCTCACGTTACAGGGTGTAGTTTTCGTTTTATAAACATTTAATTAATTATGATTGTTAACAAATTACTAATTACTAAACTGAGTATTTATTGTATTGGTTCTTATTATAAAAGAAACTGAGGCCTTGCAATACATTGGAAAAATTTAGTAATTGTCCCTCATCATATCTGTAAAAATATTTTTAATGGTTCCCATAAGATTTCAAATCCTTGTTTGGGGTAGATTTGGGTCTTTTGTTTTGGATCTTACCCATAGTTGTTTAGCCTCTCTATAGTTGTTTCTAAGCTTGCATTTTCGCATTAAGTCTACATTTTCATCAATATATAAAATCAAAGTAAGTCAAAATACTGCCGAGATCTTTTAGAAAGTTTTAAGGTGCTTCATGACCCTTGATATTGAGATGTTTGCTGGAAAATTTTATTTTATTAAAGTATAGGATATGAATATTTAGGTTGAAGAAAGAATATAATTTAGTTTGCAATAATGTTTTAAAAAATTTGTGACCGCCTTTTTCAAATATGCATAAGAGAGGATTTATAGCGGTTTACTTTTACAAAATGTTGATTAAGTCGAAATATTTTTTAAATTAAAAAATTTCATATTTTCATTTTCTTTTGAAGTTCACTTTAATGTGTTATCATTTAAAAAGGAAAACTTTATTTAAAAAAATATTGAAACAATTCTTTTAAATAGAAAAAAACGAAAAGCGCTAAAAGTCTAGCTTTAAAAGGTTAACATAGTAATTATTATTTGTAGAGGAGAATTTCAACTCCATGAAATTCCGTCTCGAGAAGTTCTTTGTGCTAGAAATTAAATTTTTATATTATTTATGTACACAGCTCATGCTATAATTCTTATGTGAAATTCTAATGGCATTGCAAACTTTAATAAAGTTGCCATAAGGAAATTTTATATTATACAGTAACGTATATAAAATTTTAAATAAAACGACGGTGAAATTCATCTTCATCATGCGTTTTATTAGTTTAAAATTCGTCGTACTTTTTCGTTCGCTCTCTTAAAATTGTCAACTCCACTCGGATGAGCTTAAGATTAAAAATAAAGATGTAGAATGCAATTTATCATAAGAATATTACATTACAATTTAATTATAATTTTTTTAAGAAGACTATTCACGAGGAGGAAAAACGCCTGACAAATTACTTAGCCCTCTTTTTGTAGCGAAGCGAGGTATGTACATAGTACAGCTCTTTTTCTTCGTTTATTCTTTTTTCTTCCTCCACTGCGTCCATTTAACAAAAGCTCGTAAATACGACAGTCGAGTAGGAAGAAGTCAAAAGGACGCGACACGAGCGCAAATGAACTCAGAAGATTGCTGCCTAGCTCACTAACTCTAAAAAGAAAAAAAAAGTGAGAGAGAGAGAGAGAGAGAGAGAGAGAGAGAGAGAGAGAGAGAGAGCTCCGCCTGGTGGTTGGGCTTCACTGCCGACCCGTCAGCCATTGCCGAAAAGCTATGCATGGCAAAGCTTCTTCCCCCACGTTTAATTGCACCGTTAGCAGCGCGCGAAAAATGGCTTTCTAATAAGAAAAGAAATTGTCACGAGGCCTTGAGTTTCACGCCTCGACTGGGAAGAGACTCCGAAGGCTGATCCCCTTCCTTTTTCCCTATACCCCCTCCCAACCACCCCACCTCCACCAATTCCTCCGTTCGTCCTGAAAAACGAGCGCCGAGTACTTTGGCTTCCTCGCCGCCGACGCCGCCGCCGCTGCTGCTGCCGCCGGCACTTCGCCGTTTCATCGTAAATTACGGAAGTAAAGCGAATAAAGAAGGATTTGCGAAATTCGAAGTCATTTCCCAAGTCTAATAGAGTGAAAGTAACGACTTATTTACGACAACTTCGCAAGAAACATTTCATTAATTTGCCTTCTCCACTCCCCCTTTCTACTCCTTCTGTTTTTATTTTGAGAGGCTATTCTACTACTCTACACGACTATATACTTGAGACCATATAAGGAAGACTGAGCAACATAATGTCGATTTCAAGAAGGGAGAAAATGTTCAAATTGTGATAAATTATTATGCTTTTACTGTCTATCTTGCTTAATTACCTATTAGAATCATTAATTACTTGTGATAAAAGTGATTCATTTCACTAACCTAAATTTTCTCCTTAATATAAACAAAATTTTTATAAACAGGCTAGGTAATGACTGGATAGTAAATTGGAACCCCGTTTAAATCAGCCTCGGATTAAACCTTCTTTGGCACTACAACACAATTTATAAGGGCACTTCCCATTCAATTTTTACAGGTGCTTAAAGAAGTCTAGAAACTTGATAGAGAAAACGGTATCCAGAGTAACTACCTGAAATTTAATTCAGTTTTCTTAGTTATCCCCCTTTATATTCAGACAACTATCCCAATGCTTTACAATGAAGTTTTTAAGCAAAGCGTGACCTCTTGGGCTGCATTATTTTCACAACTGCGACTACCCAAATGACTTTTCATGAAAATCACTGGGGACTAACTCGGAGGCTAGGAGGTGGTTTCAAGCGTTTGCAACAGCTCCTGCGTCTGTTCGGATGGGTGAGGGCAGACATTGTCATCCAGGAGAATCACAGACTCTGTCAGGAGTCCAAGTTATTTGCAGCGAATTACCTGTCCGAATGGTAGAGTACGAATTCCATTAATAGCTACGTTACGAGGCTGGAATTTCAGCAGTAAGACGGCCAGGCCACTTGGAACTTACAACTTTAGCATAGTGGGCATCAAGGTATCTGATTTCAGACTTTAAGACGTAACGCTTTAGTATGGAAATAAGGGGGGGGGAGTTCTTAACTAAAGATAAATGTAGGGAAAGAAAGCATGGTGATAAGCTTTATCTGCCATTTTCAGCATCACTGTGAGCTCCATTTAGTCTCTGATCAAAGGAGTCCCAGAATATTTTCAAAGAGAATGAAAATGTCTATTGCTGGTCTTATTATCTCTTACCCGTCTCTATGGTCTAAAATTGGACTATCAAACTTATACTGCCCACTCGCGTTATTATTGGACTATCAAACCAGAAATGGTGCTTACGTATCATACTGAAGCTATATCAGGCTTTATGTAGGATATCTATGAACAGCAAATTTTGCGAAATATTCTCTTTCTGCAGTAGCGAAAGTGTATCGAGACTTTACAAATGGAACAGGCGTGATGACCCAATATACCACTTGTTCAGCCGTGGCGTGTTACTGATTCCAGACGTGATTGTTGGCTTAAATACTTTGCTGAATATTGGTACTCTCCAACCAATCAACGGGCTAATGTTGAACAATGGCCCTTCGAAATGAGCCATGGAATCAAGAGAAAAGTTCCTAAATCGATAGTTCAGTGAACTCTTTTGCGTAGCGGATTCCTAAGCAAACACTTAGCGCCTGGACCCACGTTGAGGCTCGTTCAATGAAAATACGTAATTATCGTGTATGGATCCTGGTCGAGTGGCATGGGGTAACCTTCTCCGAAGAGTCTGGATTTTTGGTTCAATGGGTGGACGAATGTTGACGTATTCGGTGTCAAACCTCAGTCAACTGACATTCAAACACCGTTTTTGGATGAAAGTAGGCTGGTGGAGATGGAGTTTACAGTCTGGGGAATGTTTTCATGAATAGTTTGAGGCAATTGATACTTTTTAGAAAGCAACATGAACGCAAATGATTTTCTCTCGAAAGTTGCGATTAGGTGCACCCGTACACTTTGATTGGGATAATGGAGGATTACTTTACTGGAATATTAAGACTTAAAGCTTAGGAAAGAGAATATGTTGATAATTAATTTTCAGCAGGATTCTGGGTTTATTTAATCTCTAATCAAATGAGTACTGGAATTCTCTTGAAGAGGATGGAAAAACTGTCACTTGTCTTAACATGTATCGCCAGAATTGTCCGCGGAACAAAACGAAGACTTCACTTTATAACCTGGCTACCAAACTCCTGAAATCTGAAAACAGTCTGCATGATCCCATATGCTTGTGATATCTTCCAGCACTAATTGAGTTCCAAAGAAGCATATTTCACTATAATGTGACTGAACACTGTATAATCAATGAAATGGTTATAGTTTGGTTAAATATTAATATATTGGATAATCAATGAATCTAAGACGAATTTATGGGCATATTACTTGTTTAAGTAGTGTATAAGGAAGGCGGTAAAAATGAACGAGTAGAAAAATGAATAGAGAAGCAGTTCAACTTTAATGCTAATTCGCATACCGTTTGAAGGTGAGCAAAGGGAATGCCGTGATGTTTAACGGTTACTTATGGCTCGTCGCCTTTAAAATTGGAATGCTTTAAAAGTTCCCCTTCCATTAGTTTCTATTGTTCTCCACGTGCCGTCCGTAGAACCAATCTATAAACAATTCTGTTGCCGTTGATTGAAAGATAATCAACACTGGATAAATAATTAGGCAATTGGGTCATTTTAACTTGAACAGTGCTTTTCTGTCATGGATGTAATTTTGCCCGCGAAAATTTAATTATGTAATTATGGTTAGAATGTTGATTATTCGGAAACGTTATTGTTCTTTCTTGCTTTTCCATTGGTGTCAGTTGCGTCATCACTTGGAGTTGCTGTTCTGACGGCGGTTATTTTCATGTTGGATTTCGTTTAATAACGGTAAAGTTATTCCAAATCGATGACAACCGATAATTAATGTCATCAATTCTGTGCAATTAATTCTGAATCGGTTCTGTGACCAATTTGTAAGGACTGTTAATAACGATATACCAATAGCATTTCACGTTATTAATCTTATCGAATTTTTCGTTTGTTACAGCTAGTTTTTTTTCTTTCCTTTTAAAAATAAAAATTTATCGAAAGAGAGAGCGAATGAAATAAAAAGCAGACTGCTGTATTTTTGAATCAAAAAGCACATATTTAAAAAAAACTGTTGCCAGCCAGCACGAGACACGAGTTGGAAACGTCGTCTAAATGCAAAGTTTCTCTGCTCTCTACCCCCCGCCCTCTCGATTAATTCAGTGGTGCAGTCATAACCTTTTTGAAGGACCATATGGCCCATCGTTAAATGCAAAAGTGGCGAAATGTTTCGAGGCTAGAAGACAAAAAGATGATCCCCTCTTAAGACGTATGCTATGTCACACGAATGGATGTATTAATGCAAATGGGCTTGGGTCAAGCGTGCCTCGAATACTAATTTGCACTTTAGGACACGAAAGCTCAGCAACATTCAAAGCGAAGTGCTTCTTTAATTAACTTTGTTCAAAATGGGTAAGCTTTCATAATGAACACACATCTCCAGAATATTCGGACCAGACCAAAGGCGGATCCAAAGCCTCGATGAAGGGGAAACGTTAATAATTTTGTAAAATGTTTCAACTTAACAAAATTCTTGTTTTTCCTCCATCTTTTTTAAAACTCAAATTAAATTTTGAGTAACACAGGGGGCCACTTTTTCTTATAAATAGCAACAAAATTAAATTCCTGAATTTGTAGTTTTGTATAAGAAAGCGAGAAACACGTGTAATTGTTGTACTCTCGAAGAAGTTGTCTTATATTATTTTTATAATTAATTATATAGCCGGTTAAGCATGCATAGGCAATGAATTAGAAACATCTGTTTAATATTTTATTGGACCTCGTTTGTCCCGAATTACAGCATGTTTGCGTGTTGGCATAGAGTCAATGGATGCTGAAGAACTTGTAAGTCAATATAATAGTAGGAGTTCACAAGACATTCTCTTAATTCTCACCGATCAGGTGGAAGAGGATCTTGCTGTTGGATATGTTGTTCAACATGTCTCATTCTCTGTGGAGATGATTGATAGTATTCTGGGGCGACTAGTGCATATGACGGAAGACAGCTTCGTGCACGCTGAACACTGCTAAACCCACCATAAAGAAGGCGTCATATACAGAATAAAGATGCAGCAAAATTCTGCTCAGTTAAATGCTCCGCTAAGATGAATATACTGCATTACAATTTTGAGCCATTACATCTCTGTGCACTGATAACACCTTCCGTAATAATGCCTCTTCCCTTGGAGGAATTTTTAAAAGCTTTGCATGGTCATATGAAGCAAAATTGTTGTTACACCATGTAAATGAGATGGCGTAGATTTAGGCGAAAAGGACATGAAACTATGGATCCGTTTTTTCAGCTGAAGAACATGTTCAGGTGCGTGGTGACAGAAATAAAGTATGCGGAAAACATCTTCGTGGCACGAGTTATGCCATCTTCTATCTTTAAAATTACGCGGGATATATCGATATTGTTGCCAATGAAGTCCATCAGACTTGGGTCAATTAGTAATTGTAATTTAATGTAATTATAATTAATTACATTTTTTCAGTAATTGTAATTGTAATTCAGTTTTAAAATTTTCAGGTAATTGTTATTGAACACTGTAATTATAATTACAATTAATTAATTACAATTTCAATTACAAAGATGCAACATGTGGCGTCTGCAGAAAAAAGAAAGTCTTGGGTCTACAGGCCACAGATTCCATGGATTCGACGATTCACGAATTCGATTGGCCCATGTCCCGTCCCTAATTACAATTATTAAATTTTGTATTTAATTATTTACCACCAGTGGCGCTACCAATTATTTAAAAAAAATTTAAAACAAATAATATATTAAAACAAAAAAATGGATAATAAATTATGAATGTAGTATATATAAAAAATAAATAAAAATAACAATAAAAAATTAATATTTTAAAATTTAATTATATATTTTACTTTTGTAGTAGTATAGTATAGTATATACAGGCCTGAGTATATAATTAAATTCAAAAAAGTGTGACACTTCATGTTATATTTATCTTGCACATCTATGATGATTTTACAATTTATTAATTTAATTTCTAATGTTAAAAACCCAAGACAATTGCCTTCACGTCCCAATATGCCTATCTGACCCAACCCAAGCTTCTATATCAAACAGTTTTGACTTTTGACTTTCCTTCAGTGAAAAGCCTATCAGCTATTGAGAGAATTGTGGAATTGAGAATAAAATGCAATAAAAAGTAATTGTAATTTAATTGTAATTGATGTGAAGTAATTGTAATTGAATGTAATTGCTAAAAATTCAAAGTAATTGTAATTGTAATTAATTACATTAAGCCTGAAGTCCATGCATTCATACATTTTACACTTCTATCATCAGAACAATGAACATAGCCCAACTCTATTCATTTCACAGAATGATTCATAGAACATGAATTTAAGTTCAGATTACTATAGCATACTGCAATATCATCAAATCTCAGTTTCTGGATAGAGCTGTTCGCAACATGCCTTCGCCACTGTCGAATCGGCAAGAGTTGTGTATTGCATTTTGTTTGGCGTGGAGTCGGTGTTTTTTTGGAGTTGGAATGTTTTTCGCTTATTCACTCGTTAAGGTGATGCCCAACCTACTTTACAATGACAGTAAATGGACTCATCCATCCAATGTTCCGTGCATGCGCTTGCTTCGAAGAATAGCGTCGTCTGGGTTCATCAGAAAAACTGCATCACGATGGGTTCCACACGATTTGACGGAATTGTATAAATGTCAATAAAACCAGGTTTGCGCAAACTCTTGGAACGCAGAAGCCCAAAATAAAACGCCAAATGAAGTCATTATGGGTCCTCATAAAGTCAAAAGTACGTGAGAACTCCAGCAATGTGAAGATATAATGGCGATTCTGGTGTTATAGTACGGAATCCACTTCTGAACTCTTCAGAAGTTATGCAGGCGATTAACCGTGCCGTTCGCACATCCAGAGAAGAAGGCTACTATAGGTGTATTACGGCTTCCACACAATGCTGGGGACAACATTGAGAGATTGTAGGCGTTTCATAGAGGTTTCGCTTTTTTATCGGTTTAATTAATAGTTGCTAATAATAAAGAAACAACTCTCGTTTTTTGCACACCAAAGGATGATCTACACGTTTCTAACAGGATGTTCCTATTAATTTAAGTCAGTGAGTTACTAGGAAATAATTGAGAAATCAAAACATCCTAGTGTGGTACCCACTATCAAGCAGTTTGTAAAATTTCACTGTGGCTTGCGATTGAAGCAACGCTTTGCATTAATTCAAAATTGAAAAGATGTCTTTATGTGGTCCCAAAAATAAACTTTTTCGCAGCTACAAGGTAGTTACCCTGATAATTTCCCCTTTTAAACATTACGGATATGTCTATTAGAAAGCGTTTGCAACGTGAAGGTAGATATTGTCATCAAGGAAAATGGTATGTCAAATGGTTTTATTGTAGTGTGTTATTGAAACATTTAACTCTTCTTATCTTGAATAATTTATCATCTTGAATAATCAACCTTACAACAGATTCATTCAGATGCATATATAACATCTAGATCAATCTTATATTCAACCTTATAACATTTTAGATGCATATATATAAGAGTATTTGATTAAGGTAGATGATTATTTTTGCGATAACAGTGCAAAATGGTTACTGAAAAATTTAGGAAGCTTTATCGCACGTAAAAAATCACATGCTTTAAATTCAAAATGTATTAAAATATCCATCCATAAGCGACCAAGCAAATATTCACAAAAGAATACGGGAGGTCACAAACTGTGGATATAATACACTAAACAATAAAGCATATACACATTTCCACAAATAAATTTATTCCTGAAAGTGTGTATTCACTATATTCTTTAATTTGCAAAAAAATTTGATGATCGCATGCGGTTGAAATCAGGACAAGGGCTCACAGCAAACCACTCCAAACTCTGTTTTTCAGTCTTCAAAGAGATTACTTGTAAATGTGTTTCACTGGTATTTGAAATCTCGTTTTTCAAAGAAATTACTTAGCTAAACGAGTTAAGTATCCGACCACCCTTTCGCACTATTAACTATATGAAAATAACTGTTCCTCTCAACAAATGCATAAATTTTGATGAGAATAAATTTCGTGCATTTCATCGGCTTTTAATTCAGTCTTTGAATAGCGGCACTTATTTTTCCCCCCCTCATACGTTGACTTTTTGATTGCCACTTATTTCATGCACGAAACCGTGTGACGTCATCCTCTGTTATGGCTCTTTTGTTCTCCCCCTCGTGCCTCTGTCAACGGACTTTCTTATCGTTTTTTAAAGAGACACGCACCGCTGTTCGTAACCCCTAATTATGCCTCGTTTAGTCCGGCATTTCGTTCTCGTTAATCGACGTGCCTTTCAAAATTGTCGCTCTTTTCTGCTTTTTCAATTGATAAATAACGATTGGCTCGGCAAACGGTTTTTCTGGGTCTTTGAGAAGAGGGTCAAGCGAGACATATGTCGGTATGTGCGTATTTTGGTGCTGCAAATGCGAGTGTGCGTTCCCTCATTCCTTGCAAGCCAATAAGTTATGACTCGTCTATTACCTTCAATTATTTTTTAGCCGTAAAAGAAGCATACAAACCCAAACATACACACAATGTTCTATTAAAAACAAGGTTTATTACTTTTCCCTCCTTAATTCACCTTCCTTTATTTAATTGCAAGGAAAGAGTTCTCTCATTTCATTACAGAAGCCCAAATAAAATCGCCATCTGCAGCAGTTATATGGAAATGTCGAGTGACTCTGAACATGTGGTAGTTAGGGGGACAAGTTAAAGGGGAACATGAAGGATATTTTGTGCTAATAATAATAATAATAATATAAAAAAGTAACATTTATCGTTATCATTTTCAGTTTTGTTATGTAATAACACTAAATAGTAATACTGATTCAGTGAATGATAGTACACTTAGAACACTTTAAGCTGAAAATGTTAAACAATAAATCTGAAAAAATGGTTAACCTTTCAGTGTCTTTCAATTTCCGATTACAGAATAGAGAATAACCCCCCAAGATTTAATCAAGTTCTTTTTTAAAATTTTATTCCGAGCGTGCTTCAAGAAGAAAAAGGAACAAAGATTTGAGATGACATTGTTAATTTTTGATATAATATCAAATAATAAACAACTGATTTTCGTTACTTCATTCGATTTGGTTTGATTCATTTTATACATTAATTCTTTAGAATTTATTTAGTAATTCCGTGTACTTTCATCCTCAGCCATTGAACTCGTAATTTTATTGATGAATATTTTTAGACAAAAAATTTTGGACTATGCTATAGATGTTCATTCTATCGTGTAGGCTGAGCCCATTAGAAACCTGCCAGATCTCACGACACTACTGTCAGAGACTAAATGATAAACGAATAACACTTTCTGCAGAACCAAGACATCTAATCGATGCAGTTAACGAGAGAAATTACTTCTTAAAGATGACCTACTGCTGTTGTTTTCTATAGAATAGGCACACCTTTTTCTGTATTAACTACGAAGATGGCATCGTCAAAATGGTTTTCGGTTACATAGTAGATGACAACTAACCCCTGACAATTATTCTAATAAATATTCCAAACTGTAATAATAGTTTTTTTGTGCACGAACCCGTTAAGTCTCTGATTATTATTGCTTTTTATTTATTACTAAATAAGCCCGTGCGAAAGACAATCGCACATATACATCATGTTGTTGATTTATTGATTTCCATCTATGTGATCAAAAGTTTACGGACATCTGTAATTTTGCACTGCAACCAAGGAAGACTTTGCACCAGTTTTTTGTAGAGAGATTCAGGAATTCATTCTTCCTGAAAAGCGGTAACGATTTCAATCACAGTTGTTGGGCGATGTGTCCTACTCCATAGTTTTAGCTCCAAGTATCCCACAGGTGATCATTGAGATTTATATCGGGACTCTGTGCTGGCCAGTCCATTTCTTCAGCCCCTGTCTCCTTAAATTATTCCTGCATCTATCTTGCTTTGTGACAAGGAGCATTTTCATGTTAGTTTAGGTAGGAGTGGTCCAATCCAGCCACTCGAACAAGTTGGCCCAATCCATACCATGAAAAGCGAGCTCTATACCATGACACCGCTCCTATGAACATCACCATGCAGTCGGGCATTTACCAGATCCAAACTCAGTCGAATACCAATCTGTGTGAGTACCAAGATTCGTCGCTTCGTAAGACAGCTTCTGTGAGCTATATACCACAAAAACATCAGCATGATCAGGAAAACCTAAGGTTCTCAGAGGATGACGATTGAATTGGCGGTATTCAGTAGCATTTCAGAACTCCGTACCAAATGTTTCAGCTGAAAACTTTCGATAGCTTCGTGTTACAGGTCTTAGCACTCGACTATCTTTGCCTGTCATTTTCTTTTGCCTATCACTTGACAACGATGTCACTTACGGAATATTTGCAGAAGGACAGATATCTCGCGGAACGACTTCTTGCAGAATGACAGATATCTCGCGGAACGACTTCTTGCATAAGTGATATCCTATGATGGTACCACGTTGGAACTCACAGAGCTCGTGTTGAGCTACTCATACTGCAAAACTATAAACTATAAATGGGTCCACTAAGGCATGTTTTCTACTTATATAAAATTAGACGGCATAAACACGTAAATTAGGGCTCGTAACATCATGTTGGAGGATTTCCAAAAAGTTTTGATCACATACTCTGTGTATGTATGATTCAACTAAATTTGACTCGTCTTCACAGGCGTATGATGTCGGAGAAAACTGGATGGATTTTCATCAGCTTTTAATTTTAAAACAAAATTTAATATTGATATTTTGCGCTATAACGACGATTAACACAAAAAAGTCTACATTATATTATGTAGTAGTTAGAGTACGGTGCTCATTAGTTTTTATAATGCTATCATCGGAATTTTTGTGGCTATCTTAGCATCCTTTTAATGCTGGACCTTCACAATTGTAATAAGCTCTTATTCTTAGTTTATTTTACAAGAGTTTCTTTTTATTTCCACAACAAGTTTAAAAATTAATGCTCTTTTGAAAACTACATATGAATTATTACTCTGTTGCGGTGTTTGTTACGCATTCTCTTTTAGAGTTGTCATGAAAAGCTCTGATCACAATGGATTACACTTGCTTGTAATCTTCGATTTTCTTTAAATTTTAATGGCCGTGAACAAGGATGAAACTGTAGGAAAATGGATGAAACTGTGTTTAACTTTCCTAATGTAGAAGAATGTTAGAATCGAAGTAAAGCTTTAATGTGCAGTTTGTTTCTGAAAATGCTAAATTTAAAATTTGATGAGAACACTAAAAAATAACGAAATTCAGGATACATGGTTTTCAATTTAAAGTTTAATATAAATTCATTCTGATTGAAATTGCGCAAGATTGTCACTTTGAATTTGTTGCGATTCTCTTTTTGTTAAGATGATTAGCCTATCTCATTCCCTTCGCCCTTTTTTATATTAAGTTTGTTGATTTCTAGTTCTTTGTTTCTTCTCTTTCGACCGCAATAAAAAAAGGAGAAAAAAGTTTCAGTTTCGAAAGAAAGCCACAAACAATAAAAACCAACGGGCATCACATGGGAGTTGGTGCAACGAGTGGCCGAGAAGTTTGGCAAAAACGACACAAAAACGAAAAAGGACACAACTCAAGGGGAAAAAATAAAGGCGCGAGATAGAGAAATAGGGGAAAAAGAAATGTTAAGCGGTTCCTTGATCCGATTTTAATCTTTTTTTTTTCTCTTCTGGAAGTCATTTTCAAACTCGTCTACAGAGCTTTTTGGTGAGCTGGAAGAGAATGCTATGCAAAGCACATATGAGAAAAAAAAGGAAGAGAAAAATTTCATAAGGAAGAATAGATCCAAAATGGCTACCAGTCTCTCTGAATCCATCGAGATAAAGAAGCTCTGAATATTTTATTTCAGTTTTTAACCAATAGATACAGCATTGTAATGTCTGATATCGTATTTCAGAAAGATGACATATTTTAGTGTTTTCATGTGATTATCGAAACGTGGGTTAAAAGAGGCCCATTGAATTGGGATACTTATTAGTCATTAATATAAAAAGAGCCAATGTGAATATAATGAATAGCTCTGGATATAATTATTTCAAAACTCTCATTTTAAGTTTCGGTAATAGATTCGTATTTCTTAGCCTTCTATTGTTTGAATTTTATTATATTAAAAAAAATTAAATAAAACATTAAAAAAACCGAACATGTTGCGATATACAAGGTGTATTCATAAAGTAATGCAAGTGATTTTATTGTGAAGCGACTATACGTCGCAGTGCGTTCGGACCGCTTGGGCTAAATGGGAGTAGGGGGGGGGGGGGGGGAGGGCGCTTGGCTTCACAACGCGCCCAAGCTCAGTCTGCTCCGAGCAGTGGTTGCGCCAGTAGCGTTGATTTTGTGAAGCTCGTCTCAAAAACCGTGCAATGACGCGGGATGGAGTAAACGGTACGCTTTCAAGTTCTGCATCAAACTTGGCAAAAGTTATACCGATACCAAACAATTGATCCAGCATGCCTACGGGGACTCTGCTCTATCGTCTTCGCAAGTTTCAACGTGGTTGAAGATGTTTAAGGAAGACCGGTAAAGCCTAGTTCCCACTAGCAGAAAACAAGAGAGCAGAAACCAGGGCGTATTTTTTTTCTGTCTTTTTTACTTTTTTACATAGCAAAAACTCAAAAGGATATGAGATCAGAAGTCTGCTACCCAAGCGCCATCCTTTGTTTTGTTGTAATTTGGCGTTCTTGCCCAACACTGCAACAAAGCCGTCTGGTGAGAGATGGATGGGTTATCAACATCCCGTCCCATGGGCAGCAATATCGCCAGATCTTAATTCGCTGGATTTCTTTTTGTGGGTACATCTGAACACCCTAGCGTATGCTACACTTGTATATCATGTCGATGTTCTTCTTCCAGGACTTGTTGACACCTGTAACATCATATGTACTGCACCTGGCATATTTGAACGGGTACGGCAGTAAAGCTTCGGCGAGACCAGTGTCGTGTACAAGAAAGGGGGCGTCAGTTCGAAGCACTTCTGTAATATACACGTTGTCAAACGTCATTCTTTGTTGTTTTTCTGTGAAAGCGCAGTCATCAGAGAGTCAAGCCACTGACCCTTACATGAATGGTTGCTACAACAGAAGCAAGTGTAGTGTCGTAGCGGTAGAGCACGCATTGCTTAATAAAAGATGTTTGTTTTAATACCCTCTATCTACCATATTCTTCTGTAATATAAGTTATGAATTACCTTTTATAATATATGCAAATAATGTTTTACAGTATGTTATATTTCAATTTAAGTGTAGCAATTGCCAAACTTAATGTGATAGTAGGGTATTTACGAAGGAAAAATCGCCCATCTGAAATTAGATAAAATAAGAGATCTTGAAATGAAAGTACTACGGTAAAATAATATAAAGACACAAGAAATGTAATTTCTAATAAATATCACCCCAAAAGTTAACATGTCATACAACTATCGATGTTTTTCCTGCCATTGGCGTTGCTCTTATGAAATCGGAGTCGAAGAAGAGTTCCCTCAAGCAGTTGGGAAGTTTGGAAGAAGGAGGAGGAGGAATTGCAAGAGAAATGTTTGTGGTGAAGACTCGTGAGGGGGGAATTCGTAATGTCCCTTTGCCCCCCTGTCTCAAGTAATGGCTTCCTCGAGCGGTTCCCCGCGGGTGCATAATTGAATGCCGATTGATGACCGGTGGTGCACGCGCCGTCGCATCTTGAGCGACAACAAATGCCCGGATGGCCAGGCGCCTTGTCAATGCAAATAAGACACGTGACTGGCCACTGCTTTACACGTGGTGTCCACCCACCCACCCGCCTTTTATCTACAATACAATTTGCGAATAAATACATAAATAAAAAAAAGGAGCGAGAATAACAAATAGTTGAAGCGCGGCACAAAAAAGAAAATCTGGGAAAACAAAAATAGGCGAGGAAAAATGTTTTTGGCGAAAACATGTTGAAAGTGAATACATTATTTAATGCTAGCTGAAGGCCTATAAATATTCTTCATAGATAAATTAAAGGAAAAAGAATAAAAACAATACCTATTTAAACATGCGTTAAAAATATTTCTATTCATTTACATAGTGTTTGAATTTTTTCCTTAATCATCATAAGACATTGTTTATTTATAGGATACGGTATAAAATGGTTATTCATTATGAGCTACTAGCAGAGGTACCCGGCGTTGCCCGGGTTAATTACACTTGTAGGTAAAGAGATAGATCTCAAAAAAATTAATTTATAACTCCCAATTGGTTAAATAATAACAATACAACAATCAATCAATACAACACAGAGCAAAGGAACTATCCATTCTAAGAAAAATACGAAAAACAGGAAGTCCAGGTGATATACCGGAGCATCTAAACTCTTCTTGACTTGCCTCACTACTGCGGAGCATCACCTGATACTTTAGACTCTTGTGTTTTTCTTGCCCTTGACGTAAAAGCTCTTATATCCTGTTGCTCTATTCGAAACTGCCGGTGTTCAGATGTTTCAAACGCCCGTATAGCTTTTTCTGTTTTAGTTGCAGAGTTTCTCGAACCAATACTCGTTCTTTCTCTTTCCTTTCCAGACACACAAATTTTTGCCAGTTGTCTGGACGTTTGATAGGGAGCTCAAGGGAGACACGCGTGACTCCTATGCCTAATCAATAGACGCTGCCTTATTAATGTTCTGTCACTGCATCATCACTTTATGCTGATTATCAAAAACTCTTGGAAACGAACGTTCAGTCATCGCATTATCGGCATTTCAGTTTCCAAAATATACACTTTCCCTTAGAATATAGTCAAAAAATATTTTTAGGAAATGTTTGGATCTGCTGTGCTACCAAATAAGCTAGGTGATAACCCCGGCGTGGCTCGGACTTTTTTTTTGGAATAAATTTTGAAATATCTTAAAAACAAACATGTAATCTTACTGTAGATGTACACTTGATGTTGTTGATATTCCCTTTTTTCTCTCGATGTCTTGAATCAAAACTTGGCCATTCATCTCTTTTTGTAGTCTAGCGATCGCCGATTCTACTATTGACCTGCTTACTATTTGTTCAATATAGCACGGAGCTAAAGGAGTGCTTCCTTTGTCGTCTTTGCACTCTTTCTCAATAGTCTGCTCACTTTCCATTATCTCCAGTTACTAATCATTTTTAAAGATTTTCAAAAAATTGTTAAGTACTAAGAACTCTCTTTTCTAAGAAAAGCCTGAATAACAGGAATTCTATGCATTGTTACAAATTGAAATTTATCTATATTTCACAAACTTTTCATTGCATTGTTGGTTATGAGACATTTCTCATTAATATGCCCTGCCATAACCATGAATATCGATTTTTTACCGATAATTATTATTTTTCCGAAATCTGAGGTAGACCTTCCTCATGCTTTGAAGTACGCAAAATTTCATCAAAATCGGAATAAAACTGTAGATTTGTATTCAATACCCACAAACAAACATCCTTCTTTATGTATATAGAAGATTGCGCATGCATGGTAAATTTATTCAACTTGTATATATAATTATAAACAATAGCAGACTTATTGCCTTTGTATTACAGAATATTTTCCCACAGATTTTTCATTCTTATCTAAACATTTGTTCCGATAGTACATCAAGATATCTATGTCACCATTGAAACGCCTGAAGCGATGACGTGGTCCGAACATATGAAAATCACTAAGTGCCAGTTCAGAGCTGTAGGGCTGTAAGAAACCATGCATGCTGTTGTCTAAGTGTTGCAATCTCAACAAGTGAGCGATGATTTTAGCTGTGACGTGATCTTCAATCGCAAAAAATGATCTCACTTATCGCTTCAACTTTTGACCGTGTTTTTTTAAGCGCAGCCAACTTACAAGTGATTTTGCGAGAGGATGACTGACATGAGGCATTATATAAAGGTCATGCACAATGCAAAGGCCAACATAATCCTGCCTGGTGGGAAATTATAACGATATAGGAATATTAAACCAATATTAAACATGTGATGTCTTATTACCTTACTTATTGAACTACTCTCGTATTATCTCCAAAAATAATAGTAGTACAGATGTATTGATTAGACATCAAAAGTACTGCTACAAATCCTCTGGAGAAAAATTTGTGCAAGTGCTTAAATTTATAGGAATAATATAGAGCACTATTGAGTTAATTTTGCGGCATTTTTTTAATAAAAATTTTGCAGTCAAAGGAAAACTCTTCAACGCAGTATATATAATTGTTATATCAGATTTCTTTTTTGAGCTCTAACTGCACACGGTCTTCTCAAGAGGTTTCCGAGCTTTTTTTTTTAAAGAATTCATTCAACTTAAAGATCAGTGTCTTTATTGCCTTCAAAATAGTCTCCTCCCCAGCGAATACTCTTGTCCCATAGGTGTTTCCACTTTTGGAAGCAGTGCTGGAATGCTTTTTTTGAAATCGCGAATTTTTCTTGATCTTCTCAATAGTATCAGATCTCTTCCCTTTCAAGGTTGCGTTTACTTTGGGGAACAGGAAAAAGTCGGCTGAAGCCCGACCAGTAGAGTACGAGGGAGGAATGAGGAAGCTAAATATTCCATGTTTGGTTACAAACTCACAAACTGGCGTGTTGTCATGATGAAAAAAGCAGTTCAGATTGCTCCAGACTCTGGACTTTTCCTCCTCACGGTTTTTCTTGTGGCAGTAACTCTGGTTCACTGTCTAACCAAGTGGAAGGAGGAATTCATGATGAACAACGTCATCGGACCGAATATCGCGGTCAGCAAGACTTTGACATTGGAACGAACATTGCGTGATTTTTACGGCCGATGCAAATTTTCACCAACCCACTGAGAAGATTGAGCTTTGGTTTCAATTTTACAGACGTAGACTCACATATTATCACTCGTAATGAAGCTCGTTAAGATTAACCAATACTTATAAACTGAACTACTTATCGACAATCCAAGAATGGGAGCTTACTCCTTAAGTTTGCGCAACGATAATGCAATTCAAAATGTTCCAAAACTTTTTGAAGAGACGCATATATGATTTCTTTTTCAAAGAGTGCACATATTTGTCATGTTTTAAGTTTCAGATGATATAAGGACAGATTAAAACAATGTTTGCCAGAAATGCTTCTTTATAGGTTAATATCGTTCTTCTGATTTGGATTACTTAATTCGATTGCAGTATTTAGAAAATGAAAAGCGTATTCTTATTTTATGACTGAAGATGAATCACAAGATGCCTCTGAAGTCCATTACTTCTCTAAACGAAAGAGGCCGACAAGCACCTTTAAATGTACGGAATTCATCATAGTTTATTTAGAAAAGTGATACATGCACTTTGTATCTACTTGAAGAGGTAAAAACAATTTATTTGTTTACGTGGCCAAGAAATCACTGGCAACGTAAATATTAATATTCATAAAACATTCCTTTATACTTGCCGTGCTTATCTAATTTAAATTTCTAAACAGTAAGAGGGTAGATTAAAAAATTGAAAGAGAAAAACTTGAACGTATAATTTTAATGATATTTATTTAAAAAAATTTCTTGAGAAGTAATCTGAAATAATTTAAAAAGTAAAAATAATTTCCGTGCCTTTAGGAAATTAAGATTAATTTCGTTACTTTAATTAAAAACGCGTATTCCGTTTTCTTCTTCTTTCTACTTCTCCGTCTCTATACATTTTTAATCAGAAGACGTGAAGCTATTTGTAATTGAACCGAGGCTCTAAAAAGGTGAAGATAAGGTTTTGGATTCAACATTTTTTTCGTTATTTCGCCTTCATAACATGAATATTTAATCACAAAATTTTAATTTGCTCGTGTAGGTAACCAGAATGTTTTTTGTTCATAGCTTTTTATTGATGCACACGCAATATTCTAATGATGACTTCCTGCGCAACTCTTGACCTATCTGTCCTGGGGGAAAAAATCTATATCTTCAAAAAGTTGCAAAACTATAGACGGAGGGAGTCTTCATCTTACAACATTTGCAAAACGGAAAATTAATGAATTTTTATTACCAAGAAAAGGAAAATCAAGTCAAAAAACGAAAAGCATTTTATCATTAGCCAAGATTTGAAGGTTTCTAATCCCATATACATTTTAAATAATTTTTTATTCATCAATCTTTCTTTAATCAAATTTCATCTTGAAATTTTATTAATGATTAGACTGGTTTATTTTGATCATTTTTCAATAGACAATAAATTCCCTAAGACGTTTGCATTCCATATAGGTGCAAGATATCATCCACCTCTTTCTCAATTTCAATGAGAAAAAAGCATCATGTGGGGCTTCAAAAATCATATACAGGGTGTCTATAAATCTATGACGGTATTTTACTTGCTTATATGTAACTGCAGTTTTTATTGCTTGATTGCATTCATGCTACAGACGTATTCTCAGACTCATTACTTTTACCAATTTCTTTTTTGCCTGCCGAAAACTCGAGTTGATAAAAGTAAACTTGTTTACTAGTCTTTTCATTACGAACTAAAGAGACCCTGTTCAAACTCTACGACCTAAAAAAACTTAAGTTCATTTCTGCAGAAGTGTATTATTTTTATTTGTAATATTATTCTGACTGCATGTATAAAATAATATTTATTCGAATCAATTGATATGAAGATCATAAAAAAAGTATATATTTTGGGAAAATTAATAAAACTATATAAAATTCAACTAGATAAGAGAAATATGTTGCTCGTAAACAAAAGTCAAGACATCCTAAATTTTTGTTGAGTAGAAGTAGAATTATAGAAATCCAATTTTATTTCGGGTCAAATAGACCTGAAGGCAAGAGGAGAGTTAGAATTACAATGAATTATTTTCTGAACTAAAAATAACCCAGAACACTTTCAGTTTATTATTTAGAATCTAATCGTAGCATATCTCTACAGTAATATTAAATAAGAGGAAACGAGTAATGAAAATTAAATTTTTTTAAAGAGGCACATGATGAATATTGAAGAGGGACAATCCATTTTGAACTGCTTAAAGAATACTTTAAAGATAAAATTTAAAGATCAGGCAAACAAAAAGCATTTGCTGTAATGGTACAGACTTATCAACAGAATTATAATTCTTTGATATAAATTCATTTGTTTAGTCCCCATTACGTTTGGCCTGTTACTTATTGAATACACTTCATACATCTAGTATCGTTTGTAAGATAGCAGCGCTAACAAACATTGAAGTGTGTATTGTTGATCAGATTTCTACGATTTAAAGGCACTTCATTAGCTCAAATTTCTCACCATTTGTTCAGATGTACGATGTTATTGTTATTCCATGGAAACTGTTATCTGTTTGGTAGAGGCATCTGGATTACGGCATAACAGGCTTGCAAGATGTGCAAGGATCTGACCGGCCAAGCACGTCTATAGGTCGTTTCACATTCAGCGAAATCCAGGCGTTTATTAGGCGTCACAAAGTCGCGCGTGTTAAAATGCGGAGCCGATCATTCGGGCCGACTTCTAAATATTCCAACTCAATTGGAACTCTAAAACCCGGGCCGTTGTCGCCTCTAAGCCGCTTTCCGATGCGCATTCGCTGAAAGTGAAACTGCTCCGGCAGTCAAAACCGCGTCGAATTCGACGCGAAGTCGCTGAATGTGAAACGGCCTTATCTCTGATGACATTCAGTGAGTTTATTCTGTTCGGATAATTGAAGAGATACCTGGGTGGCAGACGATTCACAACCGACGAGGAAGTTCAAGATTCAGGTACTTGCACAGTCTTCTTCATTCAATGCTGATACCCTGGTGTACTTTTGGAATGAACGTTTAGACAAGCATGGATTAAATGAGAAAAAATGACCTGTACAAGTGTCATTTTATTGTTTATAGGTATATCTATAAGTTGAATAAATGTACGCGATGAGAGATCTTGTCATCTGTTTTAATCATCATGTTATGCATGAAACAAGCATTGTGTCCTAAAAAGAACTGAGGATTTAAAACTGAATAGCAAACAACGGCGAGAATTATTAAAATTACGTTTACATAGATTAATGCGATGTATAAGGTCAGGAATTTGTTTTGATACGTTTCCTTGTGTTTTGTGGGCTGATCTTTTCTAATAAATTAAAACAGTTTTATGAGAAATTTACAAGAACTGATAGTGTTGCGGGTGAATGTAGCGAGCATCATTAAGAGTACCAAACGTGCAGGACGTTAAGAATGTCATTAGGCGCAGTCTGAAAATATCAGTCCGCAAAACACAAGGAAACTTACCAAAACAAATTTTTGATCTCGCGTATTAATCTCTTGCAAGAATAACTGTCACCGATTTCGTGCTATTCAATTTTAAAAACCGTCACTCCTTTATAGGGCACCATGGTAGATCAAAAGCATTTAGATGAAATTCACAAATTAATTTTAATTTTCATAATTAATGAAGATTTATGAAAACGGCTAACTCTAATTTTTTACATTATTAATTATTGGTTCATTTTCTGTAGTAAATACGAAAATCTTCGAAAGTATATTAGCCTCACCAGTTTAGTTCATTTAACTGTTTTCTCCCTTCATTTCCCTCGTTGAACTTCATTGACCTTCCGGCGTTCGAAAAGCAGAACGAAATTTAAAAAAAAAAAAAATAGAGAGAGAAAAAATCTCCACATTCTTCGAGAATATTATCTATGAAATTTTAATCGGCCTCTGGGGCAAAGGCACAAGAATTTCAGCTCTTTTAATGCAATTCATCATTTTAAGTTTACAAATTTTTTTAGAATGCTCATGGTTTATGTTTCTTTGCACAGCTCTTATGAATACAGTACGCTAACGGGGAGACGTGTTTAGACGGAATTTTTATTATAATAAAATAAATAGCTCAAAGTAATAAACCTTTTTTTTTTGGTTGTATGATGCAATGAATTTTGAAACTGTATTATGTATTCTGTTAAATCGTCGTTTCATTATGCTTCTGACGATGTGACGAATTTCTTCGGAAGTGATGATTAAATTATTACTTGACAACATTTTCTTCGCTTTTAATTGTACTGGCATGGATACGAAGATAATTTTTCTGCACGTGAATATTAAAATTATCATATAAATAAGCCTAATGAGAATTCATTAAAATGAGTTTATTTCTTTGCAGAAAGCATAAATTCTCTTTTTCGTGTCCGAAAGGATTTTTAATTAAACGCGAGAGAGTGGAGGAGAAAATTTTTTATTGGGTTTGAATCATGAAAAAAAAACCCTACTTATTTGTTTTAATGCATAATAAAAAAAACACTAATAATACTAATCACAACACTATAGGCACACACACTGTTGACATTTATAATTTTTCCCTTTCCTAGTGAACTACAATTTGTATCCGCAGGACAACAATTTCCGGGAAATGAAACGTTAATTTAAAATGGAGGAAAATAAATTTCTCCCTTGTTAAAATAAATGAAGGCAATTTCATAATAACAGTTTGGAGCTCTTGATGAGAATTTCATGCGTGACTAAAGACTCGGAGCCACATTCTTTGGCCCCCAAAATGCCTTTAATAGGTCGCGCGCCCCTTTTCGGATTCGCCCAACACTCGACCGAAATGCGCTATCGGGGCGAGAAATCTTTCCGATCGATTGAGTTTTGCCATTCCCCCTCCTCTCTTTTCGAAATTAATTACATTATGATCAGTTTAAAAAGAATTTTAGGCATACATGATTTATATAAAACGCTGGCTGTAGAATTGCCTTTTTGTTGGTCTCGCAGTTTGTTTTGGTTTGAAGAAATTGGTTTACTTCCAGTTTTTGAATCTGCTCCGTGAAAACGTTGAATAAATGAGAAGCCATCGTGCAATATGAATTCTACGGATTCCTACATTGGAAAGCATGGAATCGTCTAATAATTTTTTTTATTTGTTTTATTTTTAAAATTCCGGTGTAAAGTTGGCTCTCAGGAAGAGAAGTTGCCTGCGCACGAATGGATTCAAATGCAGAGTTCATTAAATATAAATAAAAGGAAATGGGCTGTTTGGCAAAAGCTGGAAGAAGAGCCAATATAAAAAATAAAACATTGCGCTGGCCATTAAAAATGCAACACCAGGAAGGATACTATCAAAGTTATCTTATTACGCAGACACCTTATAAAAACAAGGGTGAAATGATTGCAATTACAATTCGCTTTGCCTTGCGGAACATACAGAAATCAGTATATCGTGCAGCCACCATTGGCAGCAAAACAGCTGCTACATAGACCGGATAGAGAAGAAGAGACTTTGAATGTTTGTTTGGTGTATGCAGTCCATATAGTTTTTCCAAGTTGCCCAAGTTCATCCGTGTTATACTTGGAAGATCCGTTGTATGACATGTTCAAAAAACCTGGTGAATACGCGAGCCACGGAAGGAGTGAAATATGGTGGGCATCCAAGAACTATTGGAAGATTTGTGCCATGCGGTCATGCATTGTCTTATTGATAAGTACCTAAAGATAGACATAACGCTAGCTGATCAGTGTACCCAGCGTAAGCGCGACTGGAATGCATTGACACTCCATATTATAATGCTATGTATCGGAAGATGCATGAGGCAGGAATCAGACGGAAGACGTTTGCCATTCAAACGTCCAAGCATCACTATAAACGCCGATGTCCGTGGAGTCCGTCGAAGTTAGTTGTCACATTGGACTATGGCCTTCTATTGGACGCTTACTAACATTTCTTGATGCTACACGACTTCGAATGTGCTCTAATTGTTCAGCCATGGTTCGTACGGTCCGTTATAGTCATGTTCACATGATGTCAGTCTTCATGTTTGGTAGTGCGACGGGGCCATTGAGATCGTTCACATCGGACGTTTAGTCCCTCCTCGATCTGTCGATTCAATCTTTGCCTCCAACATGCGCTTAAATTTCTCGTCAGGGTAATCATTAGCCTCTACATGCCACAATTTTCCTGCGATTAAAGTTGGAAATCTGCTGGTAATGTTAGCGTCTTCTTTCACGCGACATACTGAGCGGTGAGCAAACACAATTCGATTACTTATTTAGTCTGGTCTTTCGTCTTATACGGTTTCCAAGGAAGCGTTATTGCCGCACATGATTTGCATATGTGTTGCGCTGCTAATCATTTGCGTGCCTTCTCATCATGCAAATTTTAAGTCGATGGGATGCCTCCTTCCTGGTTGCAATTTTAATGGCTGCCAGTGTATTAAAATTTACTAATCATCTCTGTTATAATGGTATCAATAGTCTTTTCTCTTTTTATTCGAGAAAGTGATACTATCGAGAAGTGATCTAATTTTGAAACTTAAAATGTATCTCACATTAAAAATAGAGCGATATAAAAGATTGTTTCACTTTCACGCATTAAAGTATAAATGCATATTTCCGGACTATAAGTCTCACCTTTATATAAGTCGCACAAGCGAAAATTCAAGAAAAACGCGAAAAACATATATGTCTCATTCACTATATAATCTGCAGTATAAGGCACGGCAGATAAAAACCTCCTATGGCCTACAATTTATTTACCAGAAATAATCCTTTAATTTCCATAATTTCTAAATAAACGTGATTAATAATGAATGACCTCTGCAATCTCTTAGCTGCAACATTTCGGGTTTTCTTAGTAGCGATTCAAAATGGCCATCCAGTTACGATGTTGACCAGCACAGTTGTTTGGAGAGTTTTTTTCTGCGTGAAATCCGTAATTAATAAGTTCAAGAAGGAAGGCAAATTACTTACTCATTAACCAGAGCTGAGACAGTAATAAATGCAAGATGAACACGACCAATCCTAATGATATTAAGTTAAGGGATGCTATTGTGCATTTTCACTAGTGTTGGCTACTAGCCGATCTTTTTAATGTTATCAAGACAAAGATGGTTGAATTTTCATTTCAGTTTCCTATAAAGTGGCATTTGCTGTATTAGTCGCAGAAGACACTGCAGAAACCAACATTTTAGAAAAAAAAGTGCAATTTATATTCCGAAAAATATGGTATTTATAATGAATATATTTAGGCTATTTTAAATGATAAGAAAACATTAGTGAAGTAAAAAAGCTAATTTCATTAATTTTGTTTGACTAACTTGATTCGATCACGGCCTTTTCGATAATAAAAAAGAGGTTTAATTTGATTTTTTTTATTGGAAGCGAAATGGAAAATGCTCGGTGAAATATTTCGAAAAATTTAATTATACGTTTTCATTTCATCGTCGGTCGCAGCTGAACAAGAATTTCCCCAGAAATGATTGCATTTTTACTTTCCCCCTACCCCTTTAAAATGGAATTCATGTCGAATAAGCTCAATCTCAATAATTCATCTCATATGCTGTAGAGGATGAGAAGTTTGGGTTCATAATGTTCGTGGTAAACAGGCGTTGTTTTTCGTTTTTACTTTTTGCTTTCATTAGTAGATCAGTACAGCGTTGGAGGAGATGCATACACTGAATGGCCAATTTATCAGGCACACTAAGAAAGTCAATTAGTCCGATGACTTAATCATGTGACAGAGAAGCCTGATCCTTTAATCATTCTGAATAACTTGAATATTTTCGCGATTAAAGGATGGTAAACGTAAGAAGCTGAGCAACTTCAAATGAAGCATGAAGGTTGCTGCAAAGCGCATAGAATTCAACATCACCGAAATCGCCAATTTTTGGGGGGATTTCCTCGAACAACGGTGCAGCGAAATGGCAGGACGCGAATAATCTTTAGCGAGAAGAAGACCTATAGTCGAAAACAAATGCTCAATGATAGGGGCTACGAAGAAACGAAAATGGTGATAAAATCAAGCAAGTGTGCCATAGATCATTTCTGAATGCGCAACTTGCCAGGCATTGGAAGAATGAATATTCTTCACAACCGCTGGTCTTATGAGTCCACTCATTTCGTCCAAAACTGGAAAGGTCGTTTCCAGTGGACTAGTTAGTTGACAACTGCACAAATTTCCATGGTCCGACGGCTCCCGATTTCTATTAAACTAAGTGGGTGACAGAATTAGCGTATGGCATCAATAGCACGAAACGATGTACCTTTCATGTAAAGCGAAACTTTCAGGCAGATGGAGACTCCATCAATAGGGAATATTTTCATAGCATACTTTAGGATAAACATTAAACGGCATTCATACTCATCCTCTTTCTTTCAGGACAAAGACATAATCAACAGAATAATATTCCATATCATAAGATTGATTAGTATCCGATTGGGCTCAAAGAGAATGACAACGAATTCAGAAATTTTTCCATACCCGTGACAATCTAAGATCTGAATCCGATTGACCGTCTGTGGGATTAGGTTGACACGGCCATCTTCGATCGAGATCAACCTTCTAATATGACGGAGTTGCGTGCCATTATTTTGAGTAAAATACCTGAAGACCCTTTGCAGAGTCTCCGCCCCGAAGAAGTCAAGCAGTAACGACGGCTAGAGGGGGCCCAACACAACCCGGTGCTTAATAAATTGGCCACTCAAAATAGACTCGTCCTAATCAAAAATGGTACATGCTATAAAGTGTGATGTTGTCAATGCTGATCAGTATTATCCTAATCAAACAATTACGAATTACCATCCATTCCAAGTACCCAGGCAATCAAAAGAGAACTGTGTTGTTGTACGATAATGGCTGCCTACAAAGCTTCAATGTCCCAAAACAATGATGCGGTAGTTTCGATGAGAAGTGTAATGTTTTCCTCCATACAGCCCAGATATATCACTGTTTGGCTGTCTTAATATTACCTTAGCATCTTAAAGGGCAGCGTTCGAAGCACGCAATTTTAAGCAGCTAATACAGTCTATTTTTCTCATCTGTGCTATGTTCATTCTTTGATGACATTATCTTCCATTATCGTTGAGTATGGTTGTCAATATCTTGCGGAGAACTTACATGAATAATATTGGCTTGCCTTCTACCAGTGAATATGGTTGGCTTTCTTTGAATTTTCTTTGCCACGTAAATTAAAAATTTTGGTAGTAATACGACTCCTGACCGTCCTCGTTTATCCGGAAATTTCTTCACTTTTTATGACTCATGACCTTTTCGGGAGGACAAAATACAGAAACAACAAAATTTTTATAAAAACAAAGATGAATTTCTAACAACAACAAGATAAGAAATCACTTATCCACAAAAATGAATTTATAAAAACAAAATTCATATGTACATTTAGGAGCTCTGTCTTCTATATCAGTGAGAAACAAAAAAGTGAAAATAACAGGAAACTATATGGGGTATTTCTAAGTATTCTGTACAAACTTATAACCAAGCAGAAAAGGTCGTAAGAACATGTGGTCGAAAACGCTTCTATCTAGAGTTATAACGATTTGAAGGTGTCCTGTAATAGACGAAATTAAAATTAAAGCGCATAACAAGTGCTTGTTTTTGAAGTTACGATGCTTTGAAATTGTCCAATAACTAAAGACCTTATCACGTCAATTAGTCTTACATCAAAGCGGAACAAAACACCAAACGCAAGACTCGAATGTAGCAGGAAACTCAAGGCCCTCGAATTGCAAACCATCAAACGTTCAACAGTTAATCTACGCTTATCAACCATTGGGCAATTCAGGCCGGTAACAGCCAACAATGGTACTCCAAGATCGTTTCGAATGTGATGTCGAAGAGCGCACAATTTTCTTCAGACGGTTCTTTGAATTGTCGTAACATTCTTCTACTACAGGACACCTTCAAATCGTTTTAACTCTTGAAGATGCGTTTTCGATCCCATATTCATATGAAATTTTCTGCTGACTTTATCCCTGGAAGATCCTAAAATTTTGTACAGACCATTCAGAAACACCCTCAAAGTAGAAGCGGCTAAACAATTTGGTAATAAAAGAAGCTAAAGGCATGACTTATGCTTGGCAATTTGAACAAATTGTGAACAAAATCTGTGTGCTTTCATAAATGTAAACACAACTGGCAAACTATGTACATTTCGGCTAAATTTCGGCCCTTATCAGGTATGAATCGTCAAACAGAACAGAGGAAACTATATCTATACAGGGAGCCGATTGGTTGCCAGAGTCTTGCAAAGTACAATTATAAATGAATATATGTACTAATGCATTGAAAATTAAAGAATTTAAAAATCAAAAATAAAACACGATTAAAAAATACGAAATAACCAAAATAAAATTTTTGATTTGCCTAACAATATTAATCCATTGGAGAGATCAATGGAACTTTTAATCTTATTCTATAAGTTGTGGCAATTAAATATCCGGACTGATAAAAATACTCACAAGCAGCAGGAAGTCCAAATGAAAATTCTGTTTGATTTTGATTCAAAGTAATCTCACCGGACAGAATACACGTTGAGCGCGTTTGTACAAGTTTGTAAAACAGCTTTTAAAGTCTTCGGACCGAATCTTCTTGATTTCCGACGTCACAGTTTTTTTCAATGTTGGAAACGTCTTGAAATCGGGTACCTTTCATAGCGGTTTTCATCTTTGAAAATAGGAAAAAGTCTGGAAGGTCCAAATCCAGAAATCGCTTCACACTGACGGCGGTATGCGGCTGGGCATTATCGTGAAGAAGAACCCAATTTTTTGCAGCTCAATTCATCCGCAAGCATACGAATTATGATTCAGTGGTTTCTGGCGTTCGGACGGAAACTGGTCTTCCAGGGCGCGGGTCACCTGAAAGGTCTTACAGCCATCACGAAAGCGACCAAACATTCAAATGTACTCATTCGGGATAGGTCATCGCTCTTTTAGGCAGTTCAACATCTAGTGCGTTTTCGTAGCCTATTTACCCAACTTTAGGCAGAATTTAATATAGGCCCCCCATTGTTCCATATATTTTTTTCTACGACACTTGTTACATGCGTCGCTATAAAGGTGTCTGAACACGCGAGTAAGAAAATCTATGCAGCTGAATGCGATAGATGACTCATTCAAACCGCGTTTGGACCTGTTGAATTTTTGTTTACGGGTATTCAATTGCCACACCTTGTATCTTCAGCTCTTGTGATTTTCTAGTAAATTAGGAAATTAACTGGATTTGAATTTATTAATTAGTTTAATAAGTTAATTTCATGAAATATTTTATAGAGTGCGTAATATTTCAATTTAAAAATTAAAAGAAATTCCTATTCCCGTTGACATAATTGGATGCATTTTAACTCCATTTTTGTAAATGAATTTATTTGCGAAAGGAAAAAAATCTCGCATCCATTGGAAGAAATGAAATTTTCAAATTATTAATGTAATAAAAATAGCTTCCCCTTTTAAAATAGCGAGTGTTTAACGTCATTTTTTTCAATTTTTATTTACCCAATGCATATTTCAATGCTAATCCAGTTGCTCCGTAAATGCGACTTAGTCGTTTTCCAATCAGATGATTTTCAAAATTGCGGCTGTTTATCTGATATTATTTTTAATTCAATAATTTAATATCCAGTACATTAAAGCTGCCGTGTAAATTAATTTATCTCAAAAGAAAAGGTATTGAAAAGCGTTCATTTTTTTACTCTGTTTCCTCCTACACCCCGGATCTATATTTTATTATTAAATTTCGCTTAGAACCGATTTCATTCTTAAAAAAAGAGGAAAAAAAAATCTTATGGGCAAAAATTTCTCTTCCATAAAGCAGCGCCTATTTGAATGTAATTAATGATGATTGGTGAATGTCTAATTCGAGCAATATCTCGAATGCGGACCGAGCCATTTCCCTTCTTTGAAAATCCGCGGATGTCCTCATTCCACAATTGATCGTGTTTGACGTTGTGCGTCAGGAATCTTGGCACCGACTCACCGGAGCGGAAGAAGGAAGTTGGAAGGGGGGGGGGGGGGGTAAGGAAGGAAGGGAAGAGGGTGGCGATGATGATGGTGGTGGTGGTAGTGATGATGAAGAAGGCGACGAACAACCAACGTACCTCTTCCACCCATTCTCCACCCCCACGAAGTCTCACTATTTTTTTTTATCCCAACGAAAAATTCGTTTTCAAAATTTTACACGTCTTGGATTTTCAAATAGATTTGATTCTAGCGGACTCAATAAAAAATAAGGTTTTAGAAGGAGAGATGAAAAAAAATGTTTCCCGTCTTTTCTCTTTTTTCTCCCTTTTTTCCACCCATCAACTCCTTATTCAAGGGACTGAAGACGAAAAAAAAAAGGGAAGGGTGGGCTCTTTCGCCGAGGGTAAGCATTGTGTGCAACTCATCAAGCCGTGAAGAGCATACATTACATTCCTCCCAGGAAGTGATCCGTCGGTTTCATTTAATTAAACTCCATATTAAAGCAATTCATTTCAACCGTCAGTGGGATTAACCGGCCTGACAGGTGCACTACTCCAAAATAAATTGTCATCAAAGTTGCAGTGTGTTTGCATTCTCGAGACTTTGACAGTTGCTTTGCCTCATAATATATTGAGAATATTAGTGCTCGCCGTCCATTCCTCCCCTCCCCTACCCTCTCTCTCTCTCTCTCTCTCTCTCTCTCTCTCTCTCTCTCTCTCTCCAACACACACCCCTACACTCTATCTCATTTCCCTTTACAACTTCCTTTTGGCGTCGAAGTGAAGAAGAAGGCGTCGTCGCTTTCCTTCCAAAAAACTAGGCCTGGTCTCTTTTGATAAAAATAATAGAAGGAACAGCGCTTAAAGGAGGACTGCCGATTAAACATGACGGCCGAGGAAGAAAAAAATTAATTAGTTTCTCTTTTCATCCTACCTCTATTTGCTACACGCCTTCAATATTTCTTGTATTTCAGCTGGTATAAAAAATTTAACAATTCAGAACCTGTTCCTAACCGTCCCATTTACCCGCTGAATCTCAGAATGTTCAACAGAAGGGAAACTTTGCAAAGTCCTGCGAGAAAACTGTTTTTTAAAAGTACCTATGCAGGTAGAGTCTTGAAAATTTTCTTGATGGCGTGTTTTTGATTTAAGAGAAATTATGAATAAAAGAAAATTCTCTTATTCGGTCGTCCTTATTAAGGATTACTGCAAACACAACATATGAGATTTATGGAATATGGAATAGTATCTTGGATTGTGTCAATCGTGTGACAACACTGGAGGTCGTTTAATGACGAATTGCATCTCTGTTCAAAAATTTTCACTTTATGGGATTATTATTAATAACTATTTTAGCTTGTTTAAGCCTGATTCATACTACGACAGAACGCGTCGATGACAATTAATGGAGATCAACAGAAACCAACTCTACTTTTTCACATCGCGTGCGATGGCAAAGCAACATCGGCAGCCAATTAGGGAGAATCTTGCGTTATCCTTACGTAATGTCCAAAAACTTGTTTCATTTTTAAACAGTTTGCTCTGTACTAGATAATTGAGTGGCGATTTGTTCATGGTATTGATATGTAGCCTTAATAAATGCTCAGACTTTAATTATATATATATATATACAGGGTGTTTCAAAATTACACCAACAAACTTGGCAAAACGTTAGAGGGGATCAATGTGAACATCTTTTGTTAATAACGTTTTATTCTAAAATGACTGTGCAGTCAGCTACAGTACAAAGATTCCACTGTTTCATCCTGCTTATTCGGAGTCCCATTAGCAAAAAGACAGTATTGCTTAATGTTTTGAATAACATTACTTTACCCACCATAAAATAATGGTTCATTCCTTTAAATCCATACAATTAGACACATGGTTAGTACAGAAAGCAATTGTAAAGTTTAGTTGTCAATTGGAACCATTGCAAGCACAGCATGCAGACGTACTCAAATGAAGAATTGGCTGACATGCATTTCGTGTATGGAGCAGCCAATGGGAATGGGAGAGCTGCAGTTAGGCTGTACCAGGAAAGATACCCCACCAGACGTGCGCCTCACTATCAGACACTCGCGAATCTGCATCGGCGACTTCGTGAAACAGGATCTTTCTCCAGGAACATGGGCAATGCAGGACGATCACGTAAAAGGAACGTAGCGCTACAGGACGAGATTCTGCAACAATTTGCTGATAACCCAAGAACAAGTGTACGTGCAGTAGCGCACAATCTGGGTGTGAACCACACTTACGTTTGGCACGAGAAATTGCTGTATCCATTCTACCGGTAAAAGGTCCAATCATTGAAGATAACTGACTAACCTCTTGTGAAGCATTTGCAACGTGGTATTTAGCACAAAATCACACGGACCCTATATTCCCATCACGTGTATTATTCGCAGATGAAGCCATGTTTACACGAGAGGGAATGTTTAATTCACACAATGCACACATGTGGGCCCATGAGAATCCACACGCATGTTTTCTCCGTGCATATCAACAGCGCTACAGTATTAACGTTAGGTGTGAAATTGTGCATGAACAATTGATTGGCCCATACAGGATGGGCATACGAACAACATGTTTCTTCAGCATGTGTTACCAGAACTCTTGGAAGACATACCACTGAGAGTTCGCCGAGACATGTGGTACCAGCATGATGGGGGCACCACCCCAATTCTCCCGGGAAGTACGTGATTACCTTGATGCAAGATTTCCAAACAAATGGATCGGTCGTGGAGGTCCTAGTAACTGGCCACCCAGGTCACCTGACTTCACGTCTGGACTACGTCCTCTGAGGACATATGAAAAGTGTGGTGTATGAAACTCCTGTTGAGTCACAGGAAGATCTTGTGGCACGTGTGTTGGCTGCTGCAGCGATGGTAAACGAGATGCCTGGAGTGTTTCAGCGCATCAACCGTTCCTTGTTACGACGATGTGAGACTTGCATTGAAACAGGTGGTCGACATTTCGAGCACATTATGTAGTAATAAGACATTACTGACTTGTCTAATTAATGTTCTTTGTAATGATGTGAATAAACGTGTTAAAGGTTAACAGTGTTTCCGTTCATGTTAATTAATTGAATCCACGTACTGCAGTTGACTGCAGAATCATTTTAGAATAAAACATTATTAATAAAAGATGTTCAAATTGATCCCCTCTAACGTTTTGCCAAGTTTGGTGGTGTAATTTTGAAACACCCTGTATATAAGACAGATTAGGACAGTGCATTTAAGACAACTCGGATGAAAGAACGCACGAGACGAATGAAAGGCGCCGTTTCCAGGATTCTTTTCGCAACAACGTTTTCCGTGCTTGTGGAAATCATCACGACGATTTCGCGACGGAAAGTATGCTTACTCTCCTATCGCAGAATCCGTCGAGTGTGAACTGGCTTCTTCTATATGCTCCGACCAGTGACCATTAATAAATGTTGAAATTTTTGAGATAAGCTTATATAAGTAACATCAATGGTTGGGTGGGTGTAGCATTGGAAGAATTTAAACTGTGCGAATGGGTTATCAGAACGCTGACGGATGCTTGGTTATGGTGCCTGAATACTGGGGGTAAGTAAGGAACTAGAAAAGGGGATGAGTTAAATGAAGATCATGGAATTGATAGAATAGTAATTAAATTGGAAAAAAGATGCTTTTGGGAACGGCATGTATAACCTAAAATATTAATGGATGAAATTAAAATTGAATAAAAACAAATGAAGGAGGAAAATATATGAGCATGGAAAGAGAAAATCGAAAGACAAAATAAGAACAAAATTAGAGAGAAATATTTCAAGTTCATTGCTACGTTCATCCCCTTTCAGAATACATCACTGAACTGTGTAGATTCTCATTCGCACAGATAACCCCCTCCCCCCCAAGCTACACACAACCCAACACTAAGCATCCCGTGTATGCAAGTGTGTCAATTAAATACGCGAACAGAGGTCGCTGTGTAAATTGTAAACGAAAATTCAACAGGTCAAGACAGTTTGTATGAATCAACTACAGCACTGCAGAAGCATACATTTTTTTTAGTAGCGTAAAGGATTCGTGTTCAGACACGCATTATAGCGACGCATGTGAACAAGTATTAGCGAGGAAAAAATATGGAGCAACAGACTTGCATTGAATTCTGCCTAAAGTTGGGTAAATCGCTACGGAAACGCACAAGATGCCTTGTCCCGAATGAATATATTCGACTCGTTTGGTCGCTTTCGTGGTGGCCGTGACGACCTTTCAGATGACCCGCTCCCTGGAAGACCAGTTTTTGTCCGAACACCAGAAACCACCGAGAAATTCGGGAAACTCTTCAATGCTGACCGTCCAAGGAGACAATTCGTCAGATCCTAACAGAATATTTGACGAAAAGAAAAATTTATTTCAGGTTTGTTTCACTGCTTAAATGTGAAGCAATTTCTGGCGAAACACAGCATCGCGGAGCTCAACAACCCGCCCTATTCTTTGGATTTGGCCCCTCTAGACGAAAAAACGATGAAAAACGCTATGAAAGATAACCCAATTTCAAGACATTTCTGACAACGAGAAAAACGTGACGAAAAGTTTCCATCCGAGAACTTTAAAAGCCGTCTTGCAAAATTGTACAAATGCGCTCAAAAATGTATTGTGTCCGATGGAGATTTTGAATCATATTAAACAGAATTTTCATCTGGACTTCCCGTTTGTGAGTATTAGTCCGGGTATTTAATTGCAACACCTTGTATGAAGGTCCTTCAAGATTGATCCATGTTCGTTAAGGCACCGTTGCTATTTTATGGCAATAGCCTGATTCCTTTGGCATAGAAAAAAGTAGGCTTCTCTCTTGGCATAGAAAGATGAACACTGCAGGACATCTATCTCCAGCGTTTCATGTTTCTTGAAGTTCTTTCTTCCCAGAAGCTCTTTAAGAATCCCAAACAAGTAATAATCACTGGATCGCTAAGTTCCAGAGTATGAAGGAAATAGAGATGATGTCAGTTTGAATGCGTGGGGCTGGGCATTGTCACGGAAAATAAAGACATTTTAAACCAACATTCTATGATTTTCCTTGAATTGCGTTTCTTACGCACTCTTTATCAATGTACATTATTACTTGGCTTTAATTGTGACCCATTTCTGCAAAATATCTACATGATAATACCACGCATGTTCCAGAAGACAGTTACCTATGTCTTATCGCAGACTATTTGATTTGTTCTCGTTTTTCTCAAAATCTTTGACATCATTAATACATACTTGCCCGGGATATGTGTTTGTTCCCCTTACGGTGCTGTCAATCTTCTCAAAATCTCATCAAGACTAATTACTAAATTTCCTCTAGCTACTGGTACTCATCGATTTTTTTTACGCTCAAAAGTCTTGATCATCCTTGAACGATCCTTGCAGTTTAAAAAAATTTCTATTTTTTGCAAACTCCTGATGATGGTCGCTGGCTGAAATATTCCGAAGTTCCAAATCTAATAGATCAAATTAGTAAGAAAAAATAAGTCAGAAACTGATATCGTTTATTAGAATAACGCTCTATGATAATTAACCTTACGCCATGATAATTTGACTATGAAGTCCGTGTTATGCGATTTCTTAAAGAGCCTGTATAAGGAGAGAGTGGCCATGGAGGGGACACAAACTGATTGGTTTATCTGATCACGTGGACAAATCCGCCATGTTCTGGCAAAAGTCTTCGAATCTAGCAAGCATAAGCATAGGCTAGGCTTCATTTAATCATATTTTTGTTTAAGTATGTTGCATAAACAGTAGAAAAATGCCAGGATATGCTGCTGTAGGATATTCTAATACTGCTAAAAAAGGTTTTTTGATGAAAACCTTTCCGCGAGACCCAAAACGACGTGCCGAATGGGCTGCAAAAGCAAAATGGTGACAACTGGAAGCCAACTTGAAATTTTTTTTTCGAAAACTTGAAAAAATTCTTCACCAAACATCACAAAATGTTAATTGCAAGCAACTTGTTTTGGAAAGAGTAAATGAAAATCATGTAGTTAAAAAGCATTAATTATTGTATGTGTCACAACATGAAACAAAAATTTATTAAGAGGTCTGTTGTATTAAGATTGAAAATATTTGGTATGAAGAGAAAAAAGCTCATTGCAAATGGAAAAAATCAAGTGCCTATGGCAGCAAAAGTGCTGCAATGCGTGTAATGGTATCAAAAAAAATGATTAACACTTGTAATGTAAAACTTTTTTAATTGAAAATATTTTTTTATTGATTATTTAATGTACATTAATTAATAAATATACAGTTATATTGTGTGATTGTATATATTGTATGAAATGTGTGCAAGAAGTAAAAATTAAACCCATTTTTAAATACTGTACACATTTTTAAAATAAATTTTAAACTTTTTTCCTACAGTTTTTTCTTATTATTGTAGATAATAGTTATTAATTAAAAATAAAAAAAATAATATTTAAAAAAATAATTAATAAATAATATATAAAATGGAAATAAATTAAAATATATATACAATAAATAATAGTTATTAATTAAAAATAAAAAAAAATAAATAATATTTAAAAAAATAATTAATGAATAATATATAAAATGAAATGAACTATTTATTAATTAATTTTTTTAATATTATTTATTTATTTTTTATTTTTAATTAATAACTATTATTTATTGTATTCTAGGGTTTTTGTGTCTCGTCCTCCTCTCATATACAGTATATCTGTATATATTGTAGCCATGACATTTTTGACACTCACCAGTTGAACCTGTTATGATGTAGCTATAAAGTTAAAAAAAAAAAGAAAATATTTCAAAATTATTACCTAAATAATTAAAACCGTTGATTTTCAACTTGATTTAAAGTATTTTCTATACTTAAATCTGTTTATTTCGTTTTCTTTTTTCATATGAAAAAGGCTAAAGTTTTACTGATTTAGTGCTTTCAAAATAGAAGTTTGCCAGAAAATGGCAGCGCTTCTCTCCATAGCCACTCTCTCCTTATACAGGCTCTCTACGATTTCTAAACTTGCAGCGCCAACCCTGCCCCTAGCGTCAATTGCTGTTACTAATATTTTAGTTCGTAAATATCTTACTGAATGATTACATCAACTATGACAGCGTTCTGCAGATGATGCTGAATAGGGATACTTTAATTTGGATCATCCTGTAGTTCTTAATAAAATCACAGCTATCGTACTAAACAGATCGTGCGTCTGCAAGTTCTCCAAGGCATATCGTCTTTCAGGATGATAAATTTCCTGTGTTTTGCACTTAAAATAGATGCATTTAATAATGAATTCCGGAATGCTTTTGACATCTTTTCTTATGTGCCAATTATTATTAAAATTAGTCCAATCCCTCCGCTGTAGAATGAAGCCATACGGGTGCCCGAATCGTTTGCTTTCCTTTGGGAAGCAGCCTAAAGACGACGGGAGATGGAAAAGGCAAGAAGAGCTCATGTTGCTTTTTTTTTAAAAAAAAGCCTTATCTTCAGGAGCCGTTAATTCCGTTCTGATTACGTAAAATGTTAATGCAAAGAAAGAAAAAAAAAAACTCGCTCTTGAGAGACAGAATGAGAAGACGGGAGAGAGACATTGGGTGAGGTAGTTAAATATTAAAGGGCGAGTGGGTTTAAGTGTTTCCGTTGAGAGTGACTATGGATTCGAGATGTTATCGTCGTCGTATTTTTCTCCGTTCTGAGTCGCAGGGGTTAAAAAGATAAAAAAAGAAGAAAACTCACCCTAAAGTAAAGAATAAAAAAAAGTATAAAGAAAGCGGGATAAATAAGTGATTACGGCAAATAGAAAAAAAAAAGAAATGGTGAAATGAATAGGGAATTTTTTTATGCATATATCTATAATGTAAAGAAGAGGATACTACTAAACTAAGCGATTAAATATTTAATGAGGCAGTGAATTTAGGATGTTGAAAGCGGGGAAAGTTGAGTAGACTATTTAGCCGTATTTTTTTTTAACGGCAGCTTTTGAAAAGAAAAAAAAAAGACCTATAATCCACAGGAAATAACCATGCATGAAATAACGAATACGTATTTCCCCTTAGGGAAAATAATGAAGATTTCTCTAGCCATGTTATCCTCTTCCTTCCTATTAGAATTTGTATTTTCCGGATTAAAGTTTATTTTTAGTCCCAAGTTCACCGTTGAGAATAAAGGAAGAGCTTTTAAATAAGTATACAGTAAGACATATCTTGGCTTTTCCTGTGAATAAGATTAGAGGCATCTCCTTTCGTTTTCATATTTTTCAATTCCATAGCGTATCGTTCTGACTTTAGTAACATTTGAACGCCAACAATAAAATATACTATGAAAGAATTTAAAACAATACAACATTACATAAAACGACATGTTTTGGAAAATGAAATAAAACGTGGTAAATGGCTTTAATTAATTTTCACTTAATTCTTCTTTTACATGAAATACGATTATTTAAAAGTTTTACTCTAGCAAATTATTTAAATTAACATTAATTTATTCCTTTTATCTTCCTTGCGACTGTGAATATTTATTGACCCGTCAACATTTCTAGTGAAGCGTTTTCTCAGCAGATGGCAGATGTTGACACCTGTATTATAATGCCATAAATTGAAATAAATTTCATAGAACAAGTTCTTTGAAAGCGTTACATTAATCAGAGACGCATGTTTAATTTTATTAGAGAAATAAACGCAAACGAGAAAGATGATAATTATAATGGAAGGTAATAAGCGAATAAAATAATAAATTATGCATTCAACCTCAACTTAGTTTAAAAAAATATTTAATAAAATTATTGAAAAATGTGAATCATTTAAAAAGTAGTAATAATGTGCCGAGTAAATTCTATAAAAATTATTTATAATGGTGCTCTGAGCTATAAATCAAACTAATCTAATTTTAAAGATTTATTTTGTTTAATTAAAATATTTTTTGAGGCTAAATTAATATTTAGAATAATGTAGTAAAATTTCATCGTCGTTTTGGTCTCATTTGCAGTGGCCGCGCAGTACTTGAAATTTTTATCGCCAATGGTTTAGCCAGTAGAGATTTTCTTTTAGCCAGAATCTCATGTTTTTAACCAAATTTAAAATTTAAAAAATTATGAAGCATTTAAATTCAAAAAAAAATTAATCACATGATAATCGCATTTTCGAGGTTGAAAATAAAATTTTCCATATAAATAGAATTAGCCAAGTATGTTCGCCAAATGTTATTGTTTATTCGTCAAATTAGTTGAACTGTCGCCACTGGCGATTTGGCGAGCGGACTGCATTTATGATTACTTAAATTTTTCATTTTTTTCGTTCTTCAAATCTTCATTAGATGTGATCTTCTTTTGTATAGGTTTTTTAATAACTATAGAAATGATCATTATTTATTACCTCCTTGTATGGTCCTCCAAACCCTCGTACTCAAATATTATTTTTTTCACCTTCAGTCTATGAAATATAATTTTTTAATATCTTGCTCTTCAATATTTTAATAAGTTTAAGTTTTTAAATAAGTTTAATAATTGAGCTATTTCTTTTCCTTGTGTAAGACTTTTATTGTTTTTTATTCGAATCAGTTTTTAGTTAATTACCCCGAGGTACTGTTTTTCTCTTTATTTAATAATATCTATTTGGCCTCTCTGCGTGTTTGGAGGACGGTTTGAGTCTTTTTATAATATATAAAATATAACTAAAATAAACTTTATTTGTTTATTTTTTTTTTGAACATTTTTAATAACTGGATCACATCAATTATAATTTTTCATAATTTTATTAAATATTTTTGAATTAATTGATAGATTACAAAACGGACTTCTTGTCCACAACTTTTCGTATCGGTACATTTCGGATACCTTGGTGCTATCATTCAGCAGAATACGCATTACAAGATATGATGGTTTCATGTTAACCGAAAAGTACATATAAGTGAATAAAAATAGTTGTGGACAAGAGATCGATTTTGTAATCTATCAGTTGGAAGACTATCCTGAAGGTTCAATGGAAATTTGGATTTCGAACTATTTGAGATTGGATATATCGATTACCGTTATCGTATTAAATGATGAAAGTTAATACTTATATTAAAATTTTCATTAATAAATTATATTATAAGTAAAAATTCGCTATTTGTTGGTCATGATGGTTTGGTTTTAAACACAAATGAGGCCTGTCCGAAAAGTATCCGGATTGAGGCTACAAAAAAAAAAAAAAAAGTAGAACTCGTTACACCTTTTTCCTATTCAGATCGTGTGACGACATTTCTGCTGATGACGTAATGAAATTTGCAGATATTAAGAGTGCCGCGTGCAATTGTTGTAACACGCTAAAGCAGAACGTTTTTCTTTTCTCGTCGAATGGTGTAAATGACAGAAAAAATTGAGCAACGACTTCTCGACAAAACACACATCGCTCAGGTCAGGCAGCCTCCCTACTCACCTGACATACCTCCGTGCGAATTCTTCACATTTCCGAAGATCAAGAAAGTGCTCAAAGGACGGAGATTTGAGGATGTGGACGTGACCACACAAAATGCGATGGCGGAGCTCTTGGCCATCCCAAAGGAGGCATTCTGTACTTGTTTCGACCAATGGCAGCAACGCTGGGCTAAATGCGTTGCTGCAGACGGTGCTTATTTTGAAGGTGACTAAACATTTATGCGAGTTCGAACCGTATTTTTTTATAGCCTCAACCCAGATATTTTCCGGACAGGCCTCGTATGTGAAGATATCAGGCGTTTTAGACATTAATCCGTGTAGGCTTGAACTTCTCCTTTTTTGAATTTGATCAGTTTTTGCCTCAAGTAATTTGAATGATTATTTATGAAACATATTCTGAAGTTTGATATTAGAAAACACTAATGGATATACTTTTAATAAGCAAATTTGGTTGTTATGCCTTACGCGTAAATCCGGGTAATCAGCTAAACACCCAATAGATGTAAAATGAAAACTTATTGGAATATTCTTGCGCATTGACGGCTACAGTTATTCATAAATTTTTATACAGTATTGGTTTGTGTCACATTTGATTGTGCCCCTCCATTTACTCGCCAAGTATCAACGCGATAATCTAACTCGGACCAGACTTTACAGATCATCCAGCTACCTCCGCAATCCGCAATTCTCGAATGCATCACAGAAGCTGTAAACTCGATCACGCTTGATATCATGTAGAGAGTCTGGTGTTTTTTTCCTTCATCCTATATATCTAAGTCAGTATATAGCAATGAACCGCAAAAAAATTCTCCTATACCCTGTTCTTTCCTTTTAGAAGAATTGTATCACCTTTAATTAATATTTTTTAAGGTAATTTTTAGCATATGTCATTATAAAATATTCTCGCTTTTCACAAACGGCTCCCAACGTAAACATTGCGTACTTTTGATTTACAAAATGTCATTTATTAATTTTCCTAAGATTCATTTCCATTGTGGTATCACTCTGGTAGCAGAAGATCATGTGACTCAGCCATTCCGTCATCGTGACTGAAAATGTACACCAGATATTTGGTTTTTATCAATACATTCTCTAAAAGTAGAAGTGTATCGATGAGTAGGAGGAGAGATGAAACTGGGGAAGCTGCATAGAAATCTAGTCTCTGTTAAGAGTTTTATTGCTCGATCGTCCTGTTCATAATTAGACAAAGGAGCAATTCACTTGATAAAGATATTGTTGTTGGGCCATAATGGGACACGATGCGACGATAACCATAACGAGTTCGTCGGTCTTTTCACCGCCAGCGCAAACGATAGTAAACACGGTCGAAGCGCAGTAAACAGGCGCGGGAGTCCTCCGGTGCTGCTGCCGCCGACGCCGACGCCGCTGCTGCCTGTGACGGTGACGCTCGATAAAGTGGCTGTAATTTATTGGGTGGGTATTCTCCAGTAGAAAGACGAATATTTATGATGCTCCGAGAGGGCATTGGAATGAGAGAGAGAAGGGGGAAGGAAAGAAGGAAGGGGTGCGTGTGTGTATGTGCGTGTGTGACTCCTTTTGCTGCAGTTTCTCGACGGGATCCAGTGTCTTGGAGATAATTTTAATTATGGACTTAAGGAAAACGGAGGCAAAAGTTTTCGCTCGTTCCATTCACCAGAGCGAGAAACTACTCTACTCTCTCTCTCTCTCTCTCTCTCTTTTCAAAAGAAGATTGAGGAAGGAAGAAGAAGAAGAGGAATAGATGGACGGGAGGATAAATGATGTTGGGAGAATGGAGACGCTATTGATAGGCGCGTCAAGATGAGCTTTCGAAGAAACGACCATTCGGATATCGAAAGAGAGCGAACCACGCAAAAATTATTGGAGATCCTAATAAAAAGAGAGAGGGAGATGGAAGATATAAAAACTCTATTATTAAAAAGTATAAATGCCCATTTTCAAATTCCTATTAAACATTAAAAAAATGGTATCCCATAGATAAGAAATATGTTCTTAACGTTACTGAGATCTGAAAATACTTTTAGAAAACAACTTTTAAGTAAGGCACATAATGAAGATAAAATTAGGTTCATAAAGCGTGCCTGACTCATTTAAATGAATCAATTTTTAGCCATTAACGAAAGAACACGTGAAAATTTCGGCGACTCCTGTCGTTGACCTACTGTACACCCTTCGGATAAATAATTAAAATCATCGACTCGTGTAATTACACAAAAGACGTAAAAGGACACCTTTGTCTCCATGCAGATTAAACGCGCTTATCATTCCAGTATCTCTACTTATTCTAAATGGCTTCCGTATAAAGTTAATTAAAATTTTAATTAATGCAGTTTTCCTAGTGTTAAAAAGAAACAAGACCCGCACGACTCCAGTTAATCAGGTTATACCATAAATATAGTTTTTGTACGTAATATACCTACGCAATTTTAGACCTAGAGTCTCTAAATTCATTAAAGGCTGTTTATACATTCCTGATTACTAAGGAGTTTCTTACCGAGGAAAGTGCTCAGTAGTTTTAATAACAATCTCAAACTTCCCGGTTTTTCAGTTTTTGGGCAATCACAAGTATAACATGAGGTCTAGCATTGCCATGGAAGGAAGTAGTATTCACATTAATGGTTTCACTCACCCTTAGAAAACTTAATTGGATCACTCTTCTTTGATTCCAGCAAGCTGTCAACGTTATCTTCTTTGTGTGTTTGTTGCGATTTTTTTCTGACATGCAGTCAATGTGAGGAACTGTTTTTCTGTTAAATACTCAGTTGTGTGCAGATATCCAAGCGTTGCTGTGTGTCTTTCTCTCAAATCATATGACATCCATTTATCGAATTTTTTTTTCACTATTCCTAGAACTGTAAGGTGGCTTGAAGCTCTTGATATATCGAATCCAAGTTCGGCGTCAAATTCTCGAACAGTTACAATACAATACTTTACTTAAACGAAACTTATAGAAACAGATTCTCACCATTCCTTAAGCTTGGATCAATAGGAGTTGTAGAAGTTACGACTTATACTCGTATTAGTTCTTGTTCTTATCAATCATTTGTAGCTTTATATTAGTTCATGATATACGAGAGGCGTTAAAATTTGACCTGAATTTTATTTTTGTAAATTTGACCTGGAAATTGTTATAAAAATCTAAACTTTCATTGTTGGGATGATAACTACCGCCTGTCATGCAAATGCAGCACCACACATCCGCTTGTCATGAGTGGTGCTGTTTAAACAAAATGGCGGACAGCGATGTGTCGATCAAAATAGAACAACGAATAATCATCAAGTTTCTCCACAATGAAGGTGTGAAAGCATCTGAAATTCACCAGACTTCAAAGACAGTTCACCGAGTCACGTTTGTCTCGATCATCCACCTTTGCTTGGTGCAGAAAGTTTGAAGGAGGGCAAGAATCCACCGGCAAAGGACCCCATAAAGCAAGGCCAACAACTGCTGTCAATGATGGCATCGTCGCACGAACAAATGAGCTGATAAGGGACAACAGGCAGCTCAATACTGAACATCTGTACTGGTAGTGTGGAGACCATCATCCACGAGAAGCTGAAATTCAACAAGATCTGTGCCAGATGGGTACCTAAGCAACTCTCTGAGGATCACAAAACCACCCGAGTGGAAATCTGTTCCATGTTGCTGCAGCGATATGACAGAGAAGATGACAACTTCCTAAGACGTGTTGTGACAACCGACGAGAAATGGTTTCATCAGCATACTCCTGAAAGCAAGCGTGCGAGCTTGGAGTGGCGACACACTGACTGACTACGCGAAAAATTCAAGATGATACCGTCGGCTACGTAAGTGATGGCGACTGTATTCAGGGATATTCATGTTGATTTACTGGAAGAACGTCGAACCATAAATCACCCTACTACTATAACATTTTAAAGGACGTCCCTGAAGCCAGCACTAAGAAAAAGCGTCCAGGATTCCTTCCAGTGAAGTTTGTTTTCTGACTATGGACAAACTGACTGAACTCAAATGGGACATCTTACCACATCCTCCATACAGTCCGGATCTCTCCCCTTGCGACTATCACCCTTTTGGACCATTGAAAGAGTTCTTGGGAGGGCAGAGGTTCGGCTCCAATGAGGAAGTGAAAAGGCTATCCTGACGTGGTTTCAACATCAGTCTGAAAGATTTCTACAGAACCGGTATCCAGATGCTCCCAGAACGCTGGAAAAAATGTGTAGAGAAGCAAGGAGAGTTCTTCGGGTAATTCTTATGTATGTGTGTGTGTGTGAGTGTGTGTGTGTGTCTGTGTGTTTGTAGTTTCCTGATTTTATAAAAAATAAAGTCCATGTCAAATTTGAACACCCGTCGTATATGTTAGTATAGCTATGCCTGGTAGATGGCATTTATAGCGTCACTGTGGTTGACAAATGCAGAGATGTTTCCCGGCCAAACTTCAGACAGATGTTGTGGCCAGAAATCAGATAGATACTGCTTCTACTATATTTTGCTTTAATTCACCCGGCTCCTCCGTATTAAAAAGTGGTTTATGAGAATTTTCCTAAAGCTTCTTAAACCTGCCCCTGTTTCTCATCTGTTAAATCTTTATGGTGTCGTTACTTTATTTTAAATTTATATAATACAGTTACTACTTTCATTTATAAAGCTTCCAATAGCTATTTAAATCTAGCCTCTTACTTTCAATTTTGCTCCAGGGTGATTTTAATTTTTATTATGCCCGTTACGCAAGAACTATCAGAATCCCCGTCGCAAGTGATTCATGTTACAGGTAAAAATACTGGTTAGCGAGGTGAGGGGGAGACTCCGCAAAGAATAAATATATGAAGACTGCTATTGCCTGCAGTTTATTTTAACAAATTTAAATTTCCATAACTTGAGGAACCCTACATACGAAAGAAATGAAGGATACACGAAACACCTACATTAATATAACTTATTTGTAATATGAAATAAATGTTGTTTTAGCGCTTCGATTATTACAGTTGTACACTGATCAAGCTGCAGGCATGTTCACATTCTATTACTAAAAAAAATCCTTTACAAAACTCAAATAAAACCACGACTTTATGTCACTAGAAAACCAGGCAAAGCTCTCTGCTCCAATACGTAACTTGATTTCGCTTTACTAAAGAAATAAATTTTGTGTGGGCAGCACGAGACTCTCTTGTACGATACTTTGAATACTTTTTTTTGGAAAAAATATCTCATTTTTATTCTTGACACACGAATTTCCGTCTCTCTCTTTGTTGTCTAAAAACTCCAAATGTTGAAACAAATTTTGACAGCCATTCTTCAAATTTAGTTCTCCAAATAGAGTGCTTTAAACTCTGACGTCAAACAGTCAAACTCTGACGTCAAACAGTCAAACTCTGACGTCACAAACTGTTCCACGCAATCAAAACTCCATAGAGATGAAAGGAAATCAGTTGGGGAAACGACCAAAACACATGTTTGGTCCAGCCGATTGCAATCAAAATACGAGGTGCAAAACTACATGTTACAACAGTTATAAGTACAAAATTTCAACATTCTACGCCTAACCGTTTTTCAGAAATGCGAGATACACACATGCATGTACAGACATGCATGTACAGATGTCACGACGAAACACGTCAAAATGGATTCAGGGATGGTCAAAATGTATATTTCCGTTGAAATCTGAAAAACGAAATTTTTCGCGATTACAATACTTCCTTTACTTCGTACAAGGAAGTAAAAATTGCGACTAACAAGTTGTCCGAAGAGCGCTATATCCAATGTGACAGCGACTCTTATGTATTTCTATCTCGTTGGATGAAACTATGGAACGCATGTGCGAAGCATTTTAGCGTAGCTTTGCGGAATCTATCCGGTAGACAAGAAGCTGTAATGAACTTAATGAACAAGGCAAATCAGTTATGTAATTCGAATCATAGTTGAAATTTACAAAGTTGATTGAATAAATTTTTTGATTTACTGAATTCGAATTAAAGAATCGTTTGTTGCCACTTTGTGTTGTTTTCGTGATATTAATGCTTGAAATGTACCAGGAATTTAACCATACTTCATTAAAGGCGCAACAAATGCAAATTGTAAAAAATTATGGTGAATGGTCACCTTAGTATTGGCTGTTAAATCGTTCTAGAAAGACCGTAATTTTTAATATTTTCATGTAAAGGATTTGTTGTGACTGTAATTAGTGCATAAAATGTCTGTTACTTTTTCCTCATTTAGTTTAGATTAGCGTAATGCACTTCAGGATCATAATCTTGCCCCGTTAGTTTTAAAATGAGACCATCCAATTCTCGGCTTCTAGAGCAAAAACTCATCGAAATACCAGCCGGATGGTAGGCCTGTTTGTTGCTGCAGTAAATATATGCTCGTAACAACAAGTTCAAGATGGCTTGACTGAATTGTAGACACTGCCTCATGACGTCAAATAAATCCCGGGGAGCATCTTTGTGTTACGATGATGATGTATTTTGATGGGTTTTCGATCTTCGTTCATAAAGAATGGATCGCTCGCAGAAGATTGTTCATTGTTTGTTTATGATGCTAATGAGCAAAATTTTTCAGAGCCATCGTCTTGCACAGAATACGGGTTTGCCCTTGGCTAACAACCTAATAAACCTAAAGCGAGTACAAATAAAACAGAAGAGCATTTGCTTCGATAAAAGCGTTGGGCTGCTTGATGCCCTCAATGGGGCGGTAAACCATAACTATATTAAGCTAAATTTCTGGATTAATGTTAGTAGGGCCTGAGTAGTATTCTGTAGACAAGGGAGAAACCACGCCCATTAATGACATTAACGCTCATATTAACCTTCGAAGTGAGGCAAGTGCTTCGCTTGCACGTCCCAGTCCTCTTTTCGAAGGTTTCACAAAATCGATAATTTTTTTTTTTTTCTTTTCAAAAGGTATTACCAAATATGTTTTTTGAACAATAAAAATCAAATTGCATTTTCCTGCTAAAAGTAGGATCGAGAAAGTATAGCTGAGAAAATAAGTATGTGATAGAAAAACGCGAAGACTTTAAAATTTATTTTTGGTGTTTCAAAATATGTATAGATTTAACGAAAATATTTACGGACCTTTATACTACTGTACGTAGTTGTTTTTCATAGTCAGTTATAGAAGAATCCTCATATGCAGATTAATGTACCAAATGCTATTCTTATCCCTTAATGTAGAAGTTGATTGAGTGAGTACCAAGTTATATTAATTATTCAGGTCCGGATGCATAATTTTAATCCACTCAGTTCAGGATACATTTTCTGACACAAAATTTCTTTGAAAATAAAATTCTGTGACTAAATCGTTAGTTTTGCCTATGCTTATCTCTAATGGAACAATCGTTAATTAGCTATTAATATACAAAAGTGTCATTACAGTTATCCTTTACGACATTTGCACTCGTTGAGATGAAATTCGACAAATTCTTTCTTTTGTATTTCTGTTTTAAACATTTATGACAGAGATCTATGAACATTCGTTTAGAGAAGCAGCTAGATAAGATATTAGTTTAAATTTGTTACACAGTAATGCACAGCAAAACAATCTAGGCACGAAAGCGCGTTTAAAAATGATAAACTTTTCGACAACCCCACAGATGTCGTCCTTGGAAAAACCCTATTGCAAGTGTAAAAGCAGTACATGCCATTAGGTAAAGACTTCATGCAAAACATCCGAATAGAGACCATGAAGGTGTGGGTCTATTGTCATAAACGTAGATACATAAAACACAATTGACAGATTGATATTACGTTCCATTTCCAAAATAAAGAAGAACGACAAAAGATTGATTACGATCTTTGGTAATGATTTATTGCGTTAATGCTGCAGGCCACGTGCACGTACGCGTGACAGAAAGCATGTGAAATGATGCTATTACATCCGGTTTGTTGTGTTTCATTCGAAAGCAGTAAATGCCATGAAGAAATGCCTCCGACAATTGGATCTTACTGGGAAGGGTACATTACAGCCCTTTCCGACAGTAATTACAGCTATTCTGTTATAATTAGCGCATGAAAAACCCGAAATTTCTCTGTTTAGAAGAAAGGCGTATCAATAGTACCGAATGGAAAAGTAATTTCAACTGGCCAGAAACAGCAAAATCCTCGAGTTCCCACAATCCGAGCCCACAGGTTATTCTAAAGATCAAACAGCAGCCCAAAGAGGGATCATTGTAGGATCTTCACAGCTATCGTAAATGAAATAATAAACAAAGATTTGCAACTGGAAAAGCGTCACAAAAGTCACATTCATCACGACACGTCGCAGAAAGGAAAAGGAACTGTCGGAGGCTCTACGAGGACAAGCAGCAGAATGGTGGAAGTACGTTGTCACTTTGGATGAAGCCTACGTTTACTTCAACGATTGCAACAAAACCCGCGCAATTTTCTACCGTCCACGTAAAGGAAAACAAATCAAAAGTGATCCAAGGAATGTAAGGAAAGTTTTTCAAAAATATTTAAGATGATTGCTGGATATTCGTACAACGGCAAGCTCACAATCAGAAGCATGGACAGAAAGGCTAAGGTTAACTCCCTTTAGTACAGCTGCAGGTTCTCAGTCTAATTTTCCACGAGGAAACCCCTCCGTTTTGTATGGAGAGGGCAAAAGCAAGGCCTCCAGCCATACATCTAACTCGATCGTCAATTTAAGTTATGTTGGATTTGGAAGATGAAACTGGTATTCACGTTATACATTTCATGATATCCCTGCCATGTCACCAGATGCATCTCCGATGGATTACTGTGGTTTTGGATTGCATTGCTCAACACTGATTTTATTGCCAATGATATTCCAGCGATCTTAAGCTAATTTCGTGCTGCCGATTTCGAATTTGGCATTGTTTTTGCAAGATTAACTCTAATTATCGAGATAAAGTCAAAATTAAATTTCAATAGTAGTATGTACGCAGCACTCAAATGGCATTGAATATTTCAAATGTAAATCAATAATAAAATTAAATCAATGGAATAAATCAATTTATTCCCAAAGAGTAATCAATTTATAAATCAGAAAATAAATCAATACAGAAATCACATGAAGTCTGTATAAAAGTTAAGAATAAAATTTAAAACAATATTAATAAATGACTTTTTAATTAAGTCAATAGTTTTAGACTTCTTATTTAATTTTGGGTTGCTACCAGGTCCAGGGGAAAGTTTTTTCGTTTTTGCAAATATTACAATTGACGCTCAGATTAATGCATAAATGAATTTTTTATTCATCGAAATAATCTCCATCATTATCAACAACCTTCTTCCAACGAGATACTACATCATAAATTCCTTTTTTATAAAGTCACTAGTTTTACAGTTGAAAATCACACCCGGTTCATGTTTTAGCTATTCTTCTGCTTGAAGCACTTGTTTCTCAAATGGTTATCGAGAGATCGGAAAAGGTGATAATCTGTTGGAGAGATATCCGGAGAGTACGGTGGATGAGATAACACTTCCCAGGCAAGTTTGTTTTATTGCCTGACGGGTCAGCTTTGCCGTATGCGGGTGCGTTGTCATGAAGAAAAACAACGCCCTTACGGTTCGCAAGAGCTGGCTGTTTTTGCTTGATTTTTTCATGTGTACATTGAAGCTGACCAACAAACACGTCTGCTGTGATAGTTTGTCTTGGATTTTGGAACTCATAATGGACTTCACTTGGTGTTGTCCACCAAACACGAAAAGAATCTTCAAGATGCTCATCACCAGTTCTAAATTTTTTGAACCAATTCTGTGCCGTCCGGTCGGTGACAGAATCATCACCGAATGCTGTACAAATGTTACGAGCAGCCTCCGCTGCTTTATGGCCAAGTTTAAATTCATACAACAGGCAGGCTCGAATTATTGGTGATGTAGGTGCCATTTCAGACGTTTCTTCAAAATAAAATTGAATGTTTTCACTTAGACAATAAGTGCAAAAGAATGACCAATCATTTCTCTTTAATATACAGGATGTATCTGAACGGTCTGTACAAACTTGGAGGGGAGGTAGTATGGGTGATTCTAAGCAAATAAGTTCATATGAACGTGGGTCCGAATTTGAACGATAACTGAGATATGAACAGAAATAAAAATGCCGCCACCAAGATCAACAAGTTAATAACTCAAGTTCTGTAACATCTAGATTGATGATTTTGGTAAAACAACAGGGTACATAAAACTGTGTGTACCGTTAAAATTTGATCGAATTCCAACAAATAGTTTCCGAGTTACGCAGTTATGCACTGAGTGAATATGGAGGGTGGTTTAAGCACTCAAACAGTAGGTTCTTGATTGTAGGCAATCTGACACTAGCAATTTGTGGTTTCGCATTGTCATGGAGGAAAAGGAATGCTTCACTCAACAAACATCTGCGACACTTTGCTGCTCCAGCTTGGAGCACTCCTGTAAGGGTGCCGCCATCTTATGGTACTATTTCTCAGCTATGAATAGCTTAAGCATGCCTCGACAAAGTAACAAAGATGTAATAACTATCACGGTCGTATTTTAGATTATTTATAGTACTTTTGCGGTTGTTTATTGAATGACCCTTGTAGGTTATCTTACAGTACTTGATCGCTTCCATTCTGATAATTATTCGCTTATGAGTTTTTGATAATGAGTAATTTTTAATTATAATTAATATTTTACAGTATTTGTCTAGAACATACAAATATTTTAGCATTATTATTTTTTCATTAGTGGTATTATTTCTTTTTAAATAAATATATTTCGAGGTTCTTCCCATTATCATTTTATAGGCTACTAGTGAACTGACTTTACATTGAAATAAAGTTAGTTCATTAAATAGTTCTTTGATATATTTATCGTAATTCTTATTTATTACCATAAAAATATTGTCTCTTTTAGTTGTTTCTAAAACAGTCGTTTCCGCGTTAAGGGATTTCTGAAGCACCCTGTGTACTATCCTTAGGCATTTGGCAACGGATAGACGGTCGTTTAAAATTCAAACTTTGCAATATTCACTTTTATTGGCTTTAAATTGAAAGTGTCGAAATAAAATAGAGAAAAGAGAAGAAAGAAAGAGAGAAAGTTTGTCTTTTATGTGGCAGACGCTGACAAATCAAGCGAAAAATGCGACTTCGAATGATGCGAAATAGGGGAGGAAGGAGGAGGGGGGGGGGGGAAACGTCGAGAAAAGAGGAGGAGGAAGCTAACAAAAGGAAGTTAATGGAAGGGAGGCTGGGGAGTTCATCAGAAAAACCAAACTAAAACATAAACAAAACTATGGAGGTAGAGAATTTCCAAGTCAAATAGAGTGAAGAAGAGAGAGAGGAAAAAGGGGAAAGAGAGTAGGGTTTGTTAGAACGACGACGACAACGACGACTGCATTTCTTGCTGGTCTCTCTCTCTCTCTTTCTATTGGAAACTTGCTTTTAGCGAACCTTAGCTACAAATGGCCGCGAGTTCTAGAGGCTCGAAACATGATGAAAAATTCATGGAGTTACAAGAAAAGAAAAATAAAATAAAACTGCTTTCTTCTCACCGGAGACAAGACAAAAGGTAAAAGAAAAGAAAGAGCAACTTGGAAGGGCGTCTTTTATTTCCCCGCCCACTTCCTCCTTTTCCACGAAGTTAAGTAGGCTGACAAGACAAGTGCTGAAGAGGAAATCGCCTATAATAATTAAAGTAAACAAACTACGTAACATTTAAATAGTAAAAAGAATGAACAAGAGTGAGCATCGATATTGCATCTCAAGAGGGTTTTAAGTTTTACTTCTCGGAATCTTTTCATGGTTTCCTCTTTCCCACGCCAACATGTCATTCATTCAAGCATTCAAATGATTAATTATTTATAAAAAAAAATCCTTTTCGATCGAAGTTTGTTTACTGTGTTTATGTAGGCTTAGAACTGCCTGAAAATTGTAACATACGTATAAATCAATATTGTTGTAATGACACAGTAGAAAACATTATCTTTTATCCACATTAAAGTTTAATAACTCGTATGCGCATTTCAACTGCCCTTGTATATCTCAGTAATTTATACCCTTCCATTAAGTTCACAGTGGAAATAGAAAAAGATGGGACGTCACCATTTCTCGATGTATTAGTTATTCGTTCCGGACATGAACTTAAATTCGATATTTATCGCAAAAACCAATGCTTACAGATAGGTTCATACGCAAAAAGTCTAACCATTGGTAGAGCCAAAAATTACCAGTATTCAACTTTATGATTGTAGGGGCTATGAATATACCTATTAACAATGACCGCTTTGACATAGACACGGAATAAATTAGAAAAGTTGCTGTCCAGAACGGCTACTATGACAACATGACCTCCTAAAGACGTAAGTTCAAGAAAATGTTTAAGGACTTCACTAAACTAGAGAACGTCAAGGAGAAGAATATTTTAGCACTTTCGCATAATCGTTCAACCTTATAAAAGGACTGCAAAGGATTAAGAAGTAAACCTGGCATACAAAAACCCGAATTCCCTCAAGAATATTTTAGGTAATCCCAAGGACAAGACGACCCTAACACGACGATCGGATATTTATGATATCCACTGTGACAATTGCGAACTGGTTCACAGAGGAGATACAAAACGCCAAATTGAAACTAGGTGTAAAGAATATTTAGCTCATGAGAGATTCAGACAATCGGATAGATTATCAGCCGCAAACATTTGCTTTATACCGGACACATAATAAAAAAGGAAATTTAAAACTTCTTCACCAGGTTAACACAATCGACTTTTGGGCACCTCTGAAACTTTAGAAATTAAAGAAAATAGTTTCTAACTTACTATTAAACTTAATATGGCCCCCTAGGGGAATCTATATTTATAAGTAGCGGAAGAACGGAGCATTTCCCCTCTGTCTGTCCCCTTCATAATTCACAATGTCTGTCTGTCCCCTTCATAATTCCTGAATTTTTTGAGGTAGAAGGTTGAAATTTGGAACCTAGCTTACTATGGGCATGTCCATCTTCACTATTTAGTTGGTTATGAATGGCCCAATGGGGTTGGGAGTTAGAGGGGACCAAAAGGTCTACGTATATTTAGGTATGTAAATGCAAGATTCCTCTAGGCAAGATCTACAGGGTGGCCCAGATTAATATATACAATTTTTAACAAGGCCGTATGCCTTAAGTATTTTAATACCTGCATGTAACTATGGTGGAATACATTGTCAAAAGATCGAAGAAGAGAGTCACACTCTGTTTTCCATGGAGTGGTCCACCATGCGGCCCTCCATGGCGATGCAAGCTTCCAGTCGCAACTTGACGTTGTCACAGGCCTTCTTGCACATGTCTAGGGGAATTTTGCGAAATTTCTCCGTTATTGCTTCCCGAAGCTCTGGAATGTTATGGATTCTATGGCGGTAGACCTTGTCCTTGAGATATCCCCATAACCAAAAATCGAGTGGGGTCAAATCGGGTGATCTGGAGGGCCACTCAACTGGACCGCGTCTGCCGATCCACCGACCTGGAAATGTTTGATCCAACCAACTCCGCACAGTGAGAGCATAATGCGGTGGTGCCCATCATGCTGCCACCACATGGTGTCAAAATCATCGCGTTGCGTCAATAGGGGATACACAGTGTTCACCAGGTCACAGTAGCTGTCTCCTGTGACTGTATCCTCAAAGAAAAACGGGCCGAGCAGTCCATCGTAACTTACGCCGGCCACACCATGACACCAGGGCTCTGGTTGTCTACTTCCAATTCAATGCGTGGATTGGTTGCACGCCAATACACGCAGTTGTGGCGGTTCACATATCCTGAGACGTGAAATTTTGCCTCATCGCTCCATTCCACATGGCGTGCTAACTCAGGATCATCCTCCAGCATTGCAAGCCAAGTTTCGGCAAACTCCAATCGCCTATCAGGATCATCTTCGAGCAAGTGATTTGTTAAGCGAGGATGATATGGCCTCAGTTTCAGATCCTTCAGGATTCTTTGAATACTCGTACGAAAAATGTCTAACCGAGCAGATAGCCGCCTTTACAACTTGTCCTTTTCTTGAGAACTGGCCAACTCATTTTGCAGGCGCACCTTGTTGGCCTCAGTAACAACGGTCTTGGGTCTACTGCGTTTGCGCTTCTCAAACTTCTTGTTTACGTTCTTGATCGTTATCAACGAAGGTCCGGGTGTCCCAAACTTAGCTGCCATACGACATTTCACTTCTGAGTAATTGTTGGTCGCTGAGTACAACCTCACACAATCTACCTTCTCTTCCAGACTCAATCGCTGCGCCGCCATCTTGATATGGACGATCCTCATGATTCGCGCCTTTTTCGCATCCCCCTGCTCACATAACGCGCGCAATTTGAATGACGTCAGTCGCGCGTGACGCGCACACGGCGCTTTCAAAGATTGTATATATTAATCTGGGCCACCCTGTACATTACTATGATTAAACAACTTTTTTCAGGAAATTGGCACAATAATATAACAGGGTGAAATAACAGAGGCAAAATATCAGAAAAAATAATAAAGGGAAAAATATGGATAATAGTATTAAGAATAAAGAAATGACGTCATCATACCTTTTCAGTCATTGACTCGTCCCTGATTGGCTGGTTTGGTGAGGGCATATTTTCTTTTTGGTTTTTTTTATTGGCCTTGCCATTTTATTTAATTTGTTCTTTTTCCATTGTACTTTGTATTCCGCTGATTGATGAGTGCAAGGGCAGTCGAAATGTATACGGATTATTAAACTTTCATGTGGAAAAGGGGTTTTGTTTTCTACTGTATTATATTTATCCACAATCATTCGGTTACTCCAACATTGTTGTAAGGTAATCAAAATTTAAGACTTCTCGGGACCATTTAGAAGAAGATTGTTTAATAGCTTCCTGATATGTCAACACCAAGTTAAAATTAAAAGTACATATTTGTTTTTCATAATAAATATTTTTTATGCCTTCGTTCTTTCAAATTTAAAAGAACAGAAATAATTTTTTCTGTTTCTCTTAAACATTATTTCAAAATAACACGAGGAGCTAAAAGTAGCATTGCTATTTTTCAATTACAAAGAAGATCAAAGTATTCAAATTGCAAAAATTAATTTTCTACAGTAAATGCTTTCATGTTTGCTCGGTTTCGTCAACCTCAGGAGACAAAAATATAAACAAAAAGTTAAATTGGCTTACCTTAGGCTGTTTATTTACAAAATATATCTTTAGATGTTCTTTTAATTGAAAAATAATAATGGAAAATTTTTAAACATTCAACGACATTGAAGGTGATCGTATCTTCTCTCGATAATTTCAATTCCTCTCTTGCTCTCTCGCTCTCTCTCTCATGCACAAACACATACAAGGTCTGTCTTAAAAAGATAGCGCAAGTGAGCAAGTTGTTCGGAAATATTTAAGCGAGAAAAGAAAGTGTGATTGTTATTCGTATCGGTCGTTCATTTGGAACTAGAAAGTCAGGATGCTTTTGCGCTTTATTATTTTTTTCACTTGCATGGCAAGTGAGGTGTATAAAAGAAGCATTGCATTCGTAAAAGTGGAACAACGCGTGAAAAGTGAATCAAACATGGCGATGCGTAATCGGCTCATCCTTCGTATTCCCCAGGCTACTTTCTTTTTCTAAAAGTGAAACAAGTAATGAAGGGACACAAATTTAAGGACAAGATGACATACAGACAAATGCTACCACCGAATTGAGGAAGGTAACTTCTGATGACTTCCAGAGATGTTTTCACTATCTGTATGACCGATGCCTCAAGTGTAGAGCAGCCACAGGTAACTTTTTTGAACTGTATTAAACAAAATATCCGGGTGTGTGTCATTATTTCCTTTGTATTCACACAGTCACCTTACTTTTTAGACAGACTTTGTAGATTGCCAAAGAAACATAAGTAAATTTGTTTTAATCCGTTATTATGCAAAATAATTTGAGATCACGTAATTCAGGGATGTACTTAACCACTTATTTTAGAACAACTTGAATGAATCTAATCTAGAAATTGATCGGCATGGAGAAAAAGAAGGACCTCACCGACTTCTAAAAGAGACTCATTTTTGGTGCTCGTCTAGCTGGATCCACGATTGAAACAACGAAGAAGACTGTTGGATTTCGAAAAGTGTGAGATCCAGAGTATTCAACCGATGGAAAAATGATCCAGTCTTTGTCTAAAAGGGATAACTGTGTTCAAAGGCAATCAATCATGAGCGAGACCGCCGTTGCTTAAAATGATTTGTACGGAGTAACAGCACATTCACTATATAACAATTGACAAATGGTCTTAACCAAGCTGAATTTGACTCAAGTGGATACAATTCGGAGTCGCAAGACTATACAACAAAACCCAAATTTTTACCAAGAACAGGAAAGTAAAGTTATTCTGGCAGTTGTGTCTGGATACGCGAAGACTGGAAGCAGACTACGTGGTCTGACGAATCACGATACACGTTGTTTTGTATCGAAGATAGGTAGAAGGTTTGGCGGGAGTACCGTGAAGTAATGGATATAGCAATGTCACTGTTCTTCATGGACGACAATGCATGGTTCATCCGGATGGTTGGTTCACCAGCGGTTTATGGAGCACGAAGATGACGTCCGTCATTTACCTGGTCGCCCCAGAGTCCATTCTCAATCCCATAGAGAATGTTTGAGTCATATTGGAACGACATATCCGACAATGATCCTCTTCCAACAAATCTGGCCTTTCATTGAATTACAAGTGCTTCAAGCCTTATTGATCCGGACACGTGCTGAATTTGGGCAAATGATATCCACTGAAATATTAAATAGACGTTTATAATCCATTCGCCTTTATGTGTTCATACACACGCAGAGAAAGAAAGAAATATCCCATATACTGTATGTCACTTAAAGAATAGAAATTTACACGTTCATTCCTCGACGTTTTCCACGTAAATGCTGTTCCCGTCTCCCTCTTGACTGAGGCTTTCTTTACTGTGAAGTATTCCTTCAATATTTTTGTTGTTTTTAAATAACCTCGGTTTCATTCTGTAAACATTACAACTCCTCAATGTATCTTTTCCGCGTTTATATTTAGATTGTTTTATATCGAAGAGACATTAGATATCACACATTTGCAGAGTGATTCTGAAATGGCGAATCAAAAGATTATTATGGAGAATCCTCCATACCGTTGCCTGAGAAACGTCTAACCCACGAACTATGTGCTAGTACTCGTCGAAGGGTCCTCGGTCACGCTGTCAAGAACTTTTCTTGGGATGATGACGAAACTTCGCGAGATTTTAACAAACTTTGCGGGTTGTTTAGGGGTATAAGGGTTGAGATTTCGACATTTTGCACGATGAACTTTGTTCCTTTTGCCCCACAGAACAGCGCTAGCTACTTTTGATTCACCATTTTCCTGTATATCTCTCATAAATGCAGGGTTATTCATAAGTCCAAGAAACAGTTTAGAAATTCACAACAGAAAACTATTGACGGATATTGGTAAATCTTACGCCAATTTTTCCAATTTTCTAAGGTTCATTACCACAATGATTTGGAAGGGTGTCTCAATGTTGCCACAATGTTGAATAGGATGTACACATTAGAAAGATGACACCCTAGTGGCCATTCGCTCTTCAGATTTAATACTATGTTAGTTTCTCTTGTGGAGATTAGTAAAGGATACTATCTTTGTGGCTCCATTTCATGCTAATCTCCAGTAACTTCAAACCGTATCATCATGCCTGTGACACGATTTGGCAGTGATAAGGCTTATATATCCAGTACATCAGTAATGTTGGGCTCATGGAGCATCATAAATTTCATACTTTGAATATGTAAATAAATTACATACAGATATATGTAATCTATCATAGTGTTGCCTTTCTCTTACCCGGCATGATATATATATCCTCGCTTGTTACCTCCTTCATCCACAAGCCTTTTCACGTCCACAATTGCGCTTATCACTTGAAATTTTTTTCCATATATGTTATTCTCTATAGATCCGGGATATTGTTATACGTGCAAGGCTGAGGATGTCAGCTGTTTTCGAAGTACTCAATCTGGCTTTTCTTGCTCCTATGATAATGCTAACGTTCAAAGTTGTTCACACTTTTTGTCTTACATAGACTACCTAAGATAGAATGGTTCACGTTTCTAAAGACATGGTCACTTCGAGTATAGATTCTAGTTAAATCGGATTATCACTTCAATTTCATAAAGCCTTGGTGAAGCATTAGTTTAAGAAATGTATGAAAAATGAGTGATTATTTTGGGAAACGATGGAAGCAAATACAAAAATTGGTCCATCATAATAAATTTTTAAAATAACTTGCTTCCATTTAATTAATTAATTAATTATTCATTTCATTTATATATTTAACAATCCCAGTGAAAACGAAATTACAGTTCAGAGAATTTCATTAGTCGAATTCCTTTCTGAAATAATTTTCCATAGCCGCAATTACTGTTCAGTCTTTTCTTAAAAATTTAGATAATTCATAAGCCACATCTGTCTTAAAAATTCCTCCATTTGAACAAGCGTTGTTAAAAAAAAAATGGTCGCAAGCCCTTCGTTTTGTAGTCGTATTAAAAGCTTAAAAACGAAGAGATGAAAATCTCAAGAGAAGCGTTTCATTTCTCTTTCACTGGCTTTTATTGAATGAATATAATTTCCAATTTCATTCGTTTCCTCTCTGTCTCTCTCTCTCTCTTTCGTTCGATGGCATTTGAAGAGGGGAAGATGGAAGCCGCTCAGAGCTATTAAAACAAGTTATCAGATCAGAGCGTATTTACGGCCACCGAGATAGATTTACATTTCATGATATGAAATTATGACTCTGTTTGCGTCAGTGGCAGCCTCGACAGGGGAAAAAGGAACGAACGGAGGCGACGCTGTTGGCAGCTCTTGGCAAACACTCCATTACTGGTCTGAGAAGGAGGAGGAGGGAGTATGCGTCGGTGGGTGGGCAAAGGCTTACCTTGAACCGGTCTGACTTGGATGAGGCTTGGCCCTTTGCTCCTCATTAAATTGGAGTTGAGATTTCATGATGAAACACAAGGAAGCGGGTGATGGAAGTAGAGTGCGTCGAATGAATGACCCCGAGTGACAGTTGTCCTATTAATCCTCCGGGAATGTGAAGCTTGTGCGGACAAAATTAGGAGAGAGAGTGAGAAAAGTGAAAGCGTAAATGAAAGGAGAAGAAGCGAAGATGAATTTATAAAATACTCGAGCACTTTCCATCAGGATACAAGAGTGTTAAAAGAAAAGGAAAAGAAATGGCAATTTAAGCGCCTTTTTGGCAGAAAAAGTTTATATATAATTATCATATCATATTTTTTTCAAGGTAAGTTCAGTTTTGAAATGCCAATACTAAGGAATATCACTCTGCGAACTTTTTCTAACATGTGAAATTTAAAAAGATCGAGTATTAAGACTCGTGAAGAGCAATAGAACTTTAAGCATACAAATATAGACAGATCCATTCAACACTGGGCGTTCTGCAACTATATCAATCCGATTTATGCCCATTTATCAGACATAGCAATCATACTGGTGTAGAGAATCAGAATAAATAGCGCATGGCAATATGGAAACTACTAATTTCGGAGAACAGGAAAATTCTTCTTCAATGGTGTCATAAATTAACGACTTCTGGACAGTAGACAATAGGAAAAAGTTTTTTGGCTAAGCGAGTCACGTTATATCCTGTTTCGTACCAATGGTCGACAGATAGTTTGGCAGGTGCCTCATGAATCAATGGATCCAAATATGCATATAGTCCAAGGGATGGAGGACTGATCATGAAAATTTTTTCCTAGTATGCAATAGACCCACTTATATTGCTAGAAAATTACATGAACTCAACGTACTTAAATATTGTAGCGGATCAGGTATATCCAATGCTACATTACTGTCCAGAAGAAGAGGGATTCTCTCAATTGAATTCCCTTCGTGCAAAATTTGTTCAGAAGTACCACAGTAAAGTCCCATCTTCATCTTCCACGCCTCCGACTCAATCTCCGTATATAATCGTATAGAGAAAATGAGTTACTTTTAAAAACGTGATTCGAAAGGATCCATATAATTGGAGGGATTTGAAGATAAGTCTCTTGATTGCTTGGTAGATCCACTTAAACATCTTGTAGAATTCATGTCCAAGTGCATACGGATTGTAATTTGGGCTTAACGCGATATTGAGAAGAAGTCTTTAATTTAATGATCGGTGAAGGATTATATCTATCATCAAGAAAATGAATTACGCAAGAGCATCATATTTCACTAATTTGCATTACTGAATAATACAAAGAGTGGCCAGATTATTATGACCACCTAGCGTTTGCAGGCAAATTAGCTATGATTTCGCGCTGAAGTTGCTGGAGGGCCAGACCATTATAAATGAGGAAGCAGGTTATTTACCACGACAGTAGAAGTGATTTGATTCTGAAGATATGGGTAAACGACGCGATTTAACAGCCTTTGAATGTGGGATGATTGTTGGCGCTCGGAGCTATGGAGCGAGTATCAGCAAAACAGCTGCATTCCTTAATTGTTCAAGAGCTGCTGCTGTTAAAGTGCTTAAAGTGGGTCTGAACGTGCGAGTTGTGGCCGTCAGCGACTAGTCAATGTTCAGCCAGAACGGAGAGTGGCAAGACTAGGCAACAGTGCATCAAATTACTGCGGATCTTAATCAAGGATCCTCTCAAATGATCTCTGAATGCACTGTTCGTCGTACACTGCAAAGTATGGGATAAGGAAGCCGAAGTCCTGTTCGAACACCTTTGCTGTCTGCAGTTAACAGGATAAAATGCCTCCAATTTGCACAGAAACACAGGGATTGGACAGTCATATGGTCCGATGAATCATGTTTCCAGTTGCATCATGGAGATGGCAAAGTATGTCGGAAACAGCATGAAAACATGGACCCCACATGCATGAGTATAACCCTTCAAAGCTGATGGGGGCAGTCTTATGATTTGGGTCCTTTAATTCGTGTGGAACAACATCTGAATAGCACAACTTATACAAGTATCGTTGCTGATCAAGTTCATCCTATCATGTTGATGGCGTACCCCAATGGGGATGGGTTCTTCCAACAAGTGGTCGTATAGTGCAGGAGTGGTTTCAAGAACTTGAGGGAGACTTTACCTCGCTTAGGTGGCCCCCACAATCACCAGATCTCATTCCAATTGAGCATTGTGAGACGAAGTTTGAACGAGCCATCAAGTAAGTGTTCCACAATCATCAAACCTCGCACAACTATTCATCAGGCATAGTGTCAGATTCCTCGCATCACCTCTCAACATCTCGTGGAGGCAATGCCAAGAAGAATCGCCGCAGTATTGAAGGCAAAGGGTGGCCCAACTGATGGGGTAGTCATAATAATCTGGCCACTCAGTGTATAGTTGAGGAGTTGCACAAAGGTATCCATTTAGTTAATAGTTTCACAGATAATTGCAATCGGGCATTACTTTAAGTAAACCTTTTCATAAGTTGTACGTCTTTACTTCGATGGTAATCATTCCGTAAGTGTCTTTCTTGTGGGGTTTCTGCAATTATAGGCCAAATCTTGAATTTAATAATTATTCTTGTGGAACAAGGTTTAGTATGTTCCTGAAAGTTTCAAAGAATGACCACACGATATTTTAACCCGAAAAGTGAATACAGAAATTGAATAGGATATAGGCGAGTGAATTTTGAAGCAAAGAAATCCATCTTATATTTTCTATGTAAATAAATCTAAGATAATAACTAGAAATACAAAAAGCGGCTATGGAAATTGGGTCTCATTCGCTCGTAGTCAATACATTTCGAGATTAAAATCAAATTTAATGGACATCTTTCTTTCCAGTGGGCGTTGCTGTCCATAAATCGAATGGGCAAACTATCAGTTAAACATTTCTATCGATTGCAGTAAAAATTGAAAATTCCGATTAGTTTCCACTCTGCCTTAAAACTTCTCTCATTGATGCGCAATATCTATCTTGATTGCCAAAAATGGGATTAATATCTGATCTACACGTGAAAAGATTTGCATTACTGATAATCGGCGCTATTGTCATGTTTTTCGTTCGCACTGATAATCAGAGCCATAAATTATTCGTTTCATCGCGAAAGCAATCGTGAATTATTCCCCCCGACTAGAGCTACCCTTCTGAAGAACATCGACTCGTACACAGAAATAACCAATTTTCTGATTTTTAGAGGTAACAGCTAATGAGCTTGGAAATAATGAATGTGACAATGCTCGGGGCTTAATATCTCCATTAGGCTTGCTTTATGAAGTGTATATATTTTTCTTTATTAATTTCAGAGCAGGTTGGAGGGTAATGAATAAAGAGAAAAGGTACGTTCGCCTTATTCTTTTTTAAAAAAATTGTTTTAAGGTTTTAAAGTATTATTTTTCTTCTTTTTCCCTCCAGGTTCTTGGCAAGGCAGTAGTGGCTTTGGCGTCATTGCTTAATAGTCTTTCATGATTAAATTATGAAATTCTTAAGAACATTAATTTGTTCTTTCCTTTTAATATAGGGAAAATTTCAGTCGATCGTTAATTATGTCTTATTGGCTAATTGCGTCTCGGCTAAGAAACTTCTATTTCTTGCATTATTTGTTTCGCTATAGCGGGAGTGTTGACGCTCGCAGTCGGGCGTGGGAGGGACGCGCAAACCGTAATTGGCAATTAAGAAAGCCATCACCTCGTCGGTGCAAAGGTACGGTCACGTCTATTGTCGGTGGCAATCGTCTCCCTTTTGGCCCACGTCATGGCTTTATATCCCTTCGTCTCTCAGATTATGAAGAGGTATTAAGAGAACAAAGTGAAAATTACTTCTGGCTAATCAGAGACGAAAGGAGAAATTGATTTACGTATTCTGACCCAATCAATTAATATAGTTCTCCTCTGCCTTTTTGTTTTCCTCTTCTTCTTTTTATACTGCGATTCCTCCTTTTCCGCCATTTCTTCCTAATTCCCCGTTCACTATTTTTTCGTACCACGGAGTTAATTATTTTTTATGATAAATTCTTATTGCCGTAAGGAGAAGCACGCTGAAGAAGTAACACTAGAAATTGACGAATTTTGGCAATGGACTGGAAATAAAATTAATGTCATAACATTTTCTCTATTTAATTAAAACCGAACGAAACCCTTGTATTTATTTTGCACAATTATCGACTACTACTGAAATGTGAATATTGCTTCTGATATGCTCAGATACACTTGAACTTTAGGGAACATCCACTCCTGTCCAAACGTTAAGCATAAACTGTAAAAAATAACATTTAAAGGTTCAGATCCAGAAAAACAACATGCGTTGGTTTGTAAATATCATGTAAATCAGTTAGACGGTTAAACCAATGTCAATTCAAAATTGGATTATCTCAGAAATGCAAATTTATGCAAAGTGATCAAAGTGCAATAAATACAATAGAGTAAACCTTAGGGTCACATTATACACTTCTGCAAGCCACGCTAAGAGAACTCCTTGTATTCGTTGATTTTAAGTTTAATATAGACCACAGACGCCAAATTGATCTTGTCATGAAAGGCAGAATAAGATTATAATCGGAACACTCGAAGCAGGACAATCACAAACGCAAGTCTACAGAGAAGTGAATGTTCCAGAAGTTGATGAAAGCATTTAGAACATTTTAGCATGATGTGCACAAAGTATTTTTTTAAATGGTATTTTCTCAATGACAAATGGTGAAACATCCTGGTAAGATAAACTTTGTCAGAAATTCTGGAATGATTGGATAAGCGAACTCTGTTACTCTTAACCTAACATTTGTTTGCTTGACTTCAACCTACTCGGCAAATCTTCGAGAAACTGTTGTCTTGATGATAGGGCATTCGAAACTCTTTCTTACCCGTTTGCAGATTGCTAGGGACATTGTTTGCGTCTATGCGTTCAATGACTATTTACATTCTTTCTTCTAATCATTTCTCCAAATTCTACCTATGGTTGTCGCTTCACATTTGAGCTTTGAGTTTGCTGCGATAAGACGTAGAGGCCAACCAGCTCTAGGTTAATCCATAACACTGGCAACAAAATTTTAAAAGTTCATGCTTCCGAGATGAAAATAGTCATTTCTTAATGAATTCAATGTGCTGAAAAAAAATATGACTAAGAAAAAGCTAAATTGGCTACGGTTTCTTAGCAATGTGTACTTGAATGCTGCTCTATTCTTATCCATGGCTTTTACTAACTTTTTTACAAGGCCGAGCTTGATGTGTAAAGGAGGAATGATGATTTTGTGTGATTCTGCCAATGGTGGGTGCTGTACTGTCGTTTCTCCAGGTTTAAAAGATACTCTTGGAGGCCAGTCTTTCTGGATTGCTCTGCTGTTCCATAGACAAAGAAAACAGCAGTACTTTGTATATCCCTGCTTCAAACCCATCACTAGAGACACTACCTTCAGGTCAACACAGATCTGCCAGCCATACCTGCTATACTTAATCCTCTCCAATAGCACCTACACAATAGATAATGCGTCATTATCTCTGCAGGATAGCCAATCAACCTTTTTGAATATGATATTCGTGTTCAGCACGTTAAATTGGGTACTTTCACCTAAGAAGCAATTTCATTATCGCCCTGTGTAATGGACATGAAGCCAAGGTGTTCTAGAAACTACCAGGCCTGAACATGACGTCAATAATGTGTTGTTGGAGCACTATGATTGTGACGTTGAACTTACTTTTGTAATAGCACCACTTGAACGATGTAATATGTTCAGATCTGGTAGTTCCTAGCTTAATATTGTTTCAGTGAATAATAAGAAATACGCGTTCTAGGATTAGCAATGTAATAAATATTTAGAATCAGTTTCCGTGTTATCACCATCTTCTAGAGGCATAAAACTACAAGTGATGTTTCTGATCAAAATATTACAATTATGGAAAATCAGATTTCATAGACCATCTCTTAAAAACAAACACCGGATGTGGACAATTTACAAAATCTTGTCGGTAATTATAATCGAAAAAGACCCTAAGAGATCTCGCTTTCTTGAAACCTTAGAAATAAAAAAGCAATATGAAGAAAAACCAGATAAGCTTTTGAACAACCAAACCACCTTTGATAAGGACCCATTAGTGGATACGTGGTTAATTATAAATTCCTTTAATCACTCCCTTTGTTGTAAAATTTAAAATCTTTAAATTTTGATTAGAAACCTCGTTTTTAGTTTTATGCTCGTACTAGATGGTGATAATATCGAAACGTTGACATTAAATATTTATTATATTGCTAAACTTAGAATGTGTATTTATTATTCATCTGTACGTAAATCTAAGAAAAAACACCTCGTAAGCTCATCAGCTTTTATTCCGACGAAATGGACAACGCAAAAAAAAAAACACATTTTCTCTGATTTTAGGGAAGTCGGAAAAAGTGAGCTTTACATGCTAGTTTTACCCGTCAATATTTGCTTACGGAATCCATTCGAAACGGCGAGCTGAACTTGTATTGTGACCTGTTTGTATGCATAGCGCTGCAGTAAATAATCATGATATGGTATTTTCGCTGCGATGCAGTGTATTAGAATTTTTTTTAATTGCGTAATGGAGAAGCCTAGATATTGATAAATTTATAGCGCCGAATGAGACCATCAAATTTATATTGCTTTCTAAAACTTACATTAATGTTTACAATAATAAGGCAAATCAATCTACTTTAAATTACTTTATTAGTTAAACATCAAAGCTATAAAATTATCTTTAATTTTTAATAGATTTTTTTTAATGAGATGGAATCATTTAAGTCAGTGAATCCGGAAATTACAGGTTCTAGGAAATTCGTGCGGATACGTGCTCTAGGAATATTTAAGTAATGAAATAAATTATTTCGCCTTAATTGAGATTCACATCTATTCATGGAATATGACATATTTGAAGGCGTGATGAAAATCGAGTTTAACGTTAATGAATATTTCCTTTTTGAATTTTCCCATCATAATATTTAATTCAAAAGCCTCGCTCTCATTTTTGTATTCAACTTTGTAATTTAAACTTTACGATTTGTTTCTCAGTAAATTGGATAAATAAGTTAGTTATCTCAAAGATATTTTCAGAAGTGAATGCCTATGTTCGCAAGGATATGCACATTTTTAAAGTCTTTTGATTGCAGTAGAAATCTAATTATTATGAATGAACTGAAAAGCAAGCCACTGGGATAAAGATGCACTATTTTTAATGGTTAAAGTTGATATACTCTCGTACACATTTCTCACTTTTTTCCACATTATTTCCTATCGCCATTTGTAATATGTACAGTCATGGACAAAAAAACGCTCCCACACTCTATGCTGCTATATTTTTAAATGAGCGTTGAAAATAGGATGGTATGATTTTATTGGTTAAAAATGTAGATAATTTTCTGACTGAACTAAACGATATCAGACACATGGTGGCAAAGTAATAAACGCTCATTTAAAAATATAGCAGCATAGAGCGAGGGAGCGTTTATTTTGTCCATGACTGTACTTTGGTTGCATCCAGTGGTTAGGATACCAACTTTGAATGGCACTTTAAGTGTATTTCTTGCAAGTTGTTGCAAGGGCCATCTTCTCGTCACCTGTCGTCGATGTAAACGGTAGGTGAAACGGGTGGAAATGGGTGGGAATGAGTGAGGAAGGAGTATCGATTGGATTCGTGGAAGCTGTCAAGGAACCGCCCGGCCTTGACACTCTGCTCGTCCGCTTCATTAACCGCTTTTGTAGACGAACGTCTGTCATTCGACAGGCAAAGTCGTCTTTGTCCAAAAAGCCTTTCAGGGGTCTCACCGTCCGACAGATAATGAAAGGGGTAATGAAGGCGGGGGGAGGGTGAAGAAGATGGTAAAGGGCTTTGCTTCTCTTTCTTATTCTTTTTTGAAAAGCTTTTCTAAGATTAATTAATCCGTGAAAGAAAAAGGAACGCCAAAGTTCCTTTTCACGTGGAAATTAGATGCTTCCGTCGAGTTAAATGTTTTAAGTTTAGTTGTTAAAGTAATCTGGGTGAATACTCTATAATTTTTGTTTAGAAGTCCAGTGGAAAAGTAAAGTATTATTAAAAGTTTAGAAATGGATGTACCAATCAAATCAGGAACAATCGAAATGAACCCTTTGTAGAGCTGTTCAGTAAATAGAATTGCATTACTAATTTAAGCATTCCAGCTATTACCTGTCCACTTATATAATTCAATTAAAATTTGAATAATAAAGCAAATCAATGCTATTAATGCATATTTCAAGAGTATTAAGGATATCTCTAGCGCATTGAAAATAAACAGACAACTGTTAATCTTCAAATGGCGACATGGTTATTATAATTCCGCAGAATATTTGATTACCCTTTTCCGGTATTAACCTAAAATGAATTTATTTCCGTCTCGATATGTTAAAATGAGGTAGGATTTAAAAATGTGATGAATAATAACATGTTCTTAGGAAACGCCATTTTGCCTTTCCTCATGGCGAGGGTAAAAAAGGTTTTAGTTGCCATCAAAATCGTTGAAATGCTCTAGAACATTTTCAATTAAGCAACCTCCTTGATCGATTCCACCCTTTTAATTAAAAGAATCGGTGGAGGAGGACTTTTTTTTTTCTCCTCCTCCTTTTCTCCCCCTAAACAACATTTTCAAAGATTTATTTCCTCTACTGGAAGTAGTTATCGAAGGCAGCCAACAACCCATTAAGGGAGTTCGGTAATCACGTTCTTCAACGCTACTTTCGTAAACAGAATACATTTACCGTCGGCGGCGGAATTCCTGTTCGCAACACAAACAACGCTCGGCCACCGAGAATAAAGACAAAGTGCTCGAAATGTATGGGAGGAGAAGCCGCCAGAGCATTTGCTAGTAGGCACGGGGACTCCCAGTTAATCAATGGACTCTTTTGATACCAACTCCATTTGTTTCGTTATTTTTATACCCAACAGCGCTGATGCTCCCACGAAATCCCATTTTGTCTAAGCTTTATCTAACTTGAGGCATGTACGCAATTCTAAAAGTAAGCTGTAATAGCTGTTCCTTGCAATTTCTGGGAAGACTATAAAATAAATAAATAAATAAATGTCTTTTATTTTTGCTTAGGTCGGCATTTGATGACTGTTGGAGCGAAGCGTTTTTTTGAAAACTTTTTCTACATAGACTTCATGAGTAGTCTATTAATAAATTCTGATGAGTAGTAGACTCTAACCACCATAGACGTGTTTCAAGGAAAAACTGTGTGGAGGTAAAACCCTTGAGGCTCTTTGCAGCCTCTTTGCAGTGATCATATCTGAATTGGACGTTTAATCCTGAACCAACCCTTCTAGGTTGGCTAACTCTTTGCTTCTGGTCTCAGTGTTTGCTCATGTTGACTCTCAAAAGTTTTCTAATGTAAAATCGGGATCGATAAGCAATCCTCCTAGCATTCTGACCCCATTGAAAGAGCAACATAGTTCAAGCCGAAAGCTAACTCTGTCTCGCCAATATCATCACAGTTCTATCTAAGAGTAGTCTTGTGCCTTGTGGATGCTGATGGCAAGCCAACCGGAGTAAAAACTGGTTACGAGTACAGGTGGTGCTAGTTACTTTTAGTGTCACGTGCGAGAAGCAGCTTGTTGTGCCTTAGTTTCTCTTTGAACTCGCAAATCAGGTATTTCTAGCCATAATCCGGGTGATATCACCGAAGCCGCTCTAGAATCCTCGTCTGAAGATAGATTTTCGTGGGGGGGATTCACTACGGGAGGCCCTAAATCTTTTTCATTGGATGTTTTATGTCCGCATACCGTAATCGCTCTAGCAAATATTTTCTGGCATAGGGCTATAATGATCTTTCATGATTTTATGTTCCCGTGCACCTCATTCCAAAAGCGTTTTCATTAGGTGAATAATGTTCGGCCTCTTTGCAAAACATTAAACCAGTGAAATTAATCAGTTCAAGCAAGAAGTCGAGTTTGAATTGCATTAATTTTACTGGTTTAAAGCCGATTCGTTTTAGTGGCTTGATATATGGCAAGGATACCGAACATCATTTCACTTATGTGAAAACGCTTTTGGAATAGGGTGTACTTGTAAAGTTTCGTGATGATATGTTAAATAATACACCTACAATAAAATCATGAAACCGTGGCAATAATTTGTGTACACCCATTATATTGACGTGACTCTAAGAAAAATCAAAGAAAATACCAATCTCATTATAGCGACCGCGGTACAATGTAAATCTATGAAGACCCGTTTTTTCGGGGTTGACATGCTGTACATAGCGCTACCACCGTGTAAATTTTTATGATTGTCCGATTTAAGTCGCAAGAGGAGTTCGATTAAACGATTTACATGAGTCTGGTATGAATCGAGCTTCGCTTACTTCCTTCACTTCGCTCCGATAATAATCTTGAGATTCCTTATTAGCGAGGGCAAGTAAATAAGTATCCTACACGTGTTTTAATGTTCTGTGAGTTGGCGGATACTGCTTTACGTTCATGCAAGATAACAGATGGCACCTTTGTATCCGTTTGTGTAATGTTCCAACATTTCACACGGTTTAATTTTGCGCTGACACATACCGCATACTGACAAACCCTCCTTAGACTCGATTATAATGTATAGCATGTTCATAATAAAATCCGTTTTTTACTATCTTTGTCTATGCAGGTGTTACATTTTGTCTCACTTGGATCAGCCTTCCTGGCGACAGTAAAGAATTCGTGGCAATTATTTTCTCCTGGAAAACATGCAACAACACTGCAATTCCAGAATAAAATTTCAAAGCATATGGTTATGAATGTCACAACTAAATTGCTCTGATTCAGGGGAGGAACATCAGGGGATCATTGAAAGCTCATACTATAAGAAGTTTAATGAAGAAATCGAGTGTATAATGAACACTGTGCTTACCTATCCAAAGTAACATTCCTCAAAGTGGTTTCCAAGATTATCCATAGTATGTTGCCAGCGATGGAAAAGGAACTGCATTGGACTCCCTAATATCTTGAAGGGTGCATGCAACACTCTGGTTGTTTGATTATACGGTAATGCTTATATTATCCCGCTAGTAGTACTCGTATTTAGAAGATCGTCTAATTCTGGAATTGCAGGTTGTCGCAAGTATTTATGAATTTTTTTTGGAGTATAGCTTCCGAAATAAAAAAACAAAAAACAAAACAGCTTAAGAAGATTAATACTCTCATGAGGAATTTGCGGTTAATTTGAGTTCTACTGACGTTTTCAACTGTTATACCAGGAATTTGAATTCTAAAATCTGATCTACAGCGGGCCAAGTCTTGGTCGAGAGCGCTGAGGCGAAGGTCTTGTTGGGCAGAAAATGAGAGCATGGCTGTTTCTGCTTGTCCTTTAGGCTGAATACCTAATGATTTGACTCAGGCCAAGGGCTACCTAAGTTTTCTATTAAAGAAGTAGTAGATCTTCCGTAGTTTCTGTGAAAAAATACTTAAAAAAGAATTTTAAGTAGTTAACAACGAATTTGTTCATGGAATACGAGGTTAAACATTTCAATCGAAGTGTAGGCGACATAACTAATTTTGCTGAAGATGCACTACGTCAATCTTTATGATAATGTACTAATACAGACTGACAAGAATGAAATGTCTCTGCGTTATTTCAATTACTAAAGCCCAGGTTTCGATAACAAGGAGATTAATTTATTAACAGCTTCCCGTTTTTAGAATTATTTTAAAAAAGAGGCGATCTATTAAAACTTTTTACTAAAAAGATATTTATTTCAAATCAATTTCAAATTAATGTCGTGCCAATTACAAAGTTGAAAATCAACTGACCTTTAACTTATAACATCAATCCCGTCAAGGTGACAGGCAATCAATACAGAAATGGAATTTCCGTCTTTTCTCCTCCCTTCCATCTCTATTTAATGCGAATGATATTATTGAATCCTCCAGTAAACCCTCTTTTTAAATTCCCTTTTCGTGTCTGAAGGCTTTTTTTTTCTTTCTACTTTGTAAATATTTCCTTTCTCTACCTCCAGTACCCATTCCGGGTTCATCTCCCGATTTGATGAAGAACCCTCTTGGCAATCGCTGGGGCTTTTCCCCACTCCCCAAGGCAACAGCGTTCTTTCCCCTTCAACAAATCGTGAGCGTCATCCCAATGCTGGCTGAGCATAATAATTTTGGACCAAATTTCGGTTGCCATCAGAGTTGGTTGAAATATTGCGGAAACTCCCGGTATTCATATGGTAATTTAACGCCGCACGCAGCTTAAAAGCTTATTGTCTGTCGCCGTCTACTTGCGCCAGCTCTGCCCGGCCACTCTCCATCATCGGACGGCATGCCGAGCGGACGATTACGGCGGCTTTAAAAGGCGGCCACCGTCCAACAAGAAGGGAACCCCCGGTTGTCCGTTAGCCGACAACCTTGTACTTGCCACAGAAAATAGAAGGGAAATAAAAAAAGGAAGAGAGAGAGTGAGAGACGAATAAAAAAAGAAGAAAGGGTAGAGGAAAGGAGACAGAGTGGGGTGTGCGTGTGAGGCTAGGGGTGGATGGAAGAGAAAGACTCGTCTATGATTGTTTCGTCTTAGGCCCTGACAGGGAGAGAAGTGAGTCCAATCTGGCAGGGAATCAAGTGTAATCCTTTCGAAGATATTGGGAGTAATAAGGGCGTAGTGCGGGAAGGAATGGAATAATGATTAAGGGAAGGAGATGGAAGAATAAATTCCAAGAAGAAAGAATAAATTTATATACTTTAGTGTGAAATTTAAAAAGAAATAGCCTCAGTGGAAAAGTGGTTGTACTCGTATTTTACTTTCTTGATGGAATTACAGTTGTTATAAATAAATTATCTCTAGCTTATATGAGTAAAAATAACCGCTTCAGTTTTATTTCAGAAGAAGAAATTGGTTTTTTTGCATGTCCCAAGATCGAAAAAAATTGAACGGGTGTTTAGAAATAGGCATGCTTTGCATATCTAACAAAAAGTACAGTAATATTCTTAACGAAATATTATGACAAAATTTGTTGTTCAGAGGTTAAAAAAGCATGACCATAACAGGTCTACTCGTTTAAGAAGAAAATTATACATATATAAAATAAAAATAAAACAAATTAAAACAGTCGAACCCCGCTTTGACGAACTGCAAAGAATCGAAGTTTTGGTTCGCTATATCCGATCCGATAAAAAAAATGGAATACTGGATTACTTAATATAATCATCATGGTTCAGGCCCTTCTTTTGAAATACATTTTATCTGTAAATATATATCTATTATTATGAATCTTCATTTTATGCATAAATAGACTAACATGAATAACGAAAAATGTTTAATCAATTTATTTAGAAAGTTCAATAAAAATTTTGTAATCTTCTGCTGGCGTGATGCAGATTCCAGAAAAAATTTATCCAAATTTTTTTTCCAAAAATTGAAACTGCTCCATCATTCTCTGTTCAACTTATTAATGGTATATACATCGCTACTTTGGCATCCGAAATGATAGTTCACTTTCAGTTTCGCTTTCAGTTCTCTCTATGGGCCAACACAAAAAAAAGAGATAGGGTTGGGGTGGAGATAAAAGATTTGTATCAGTAACGTAAAGGTGTATTCTTTTTTCTAGTAATATTTCGAAATATACAAAAAAAATTCAGTTATAAAGACGGCAAAAAAGTTCGTTATATCCGATTTTCTTACGTTTGGTGATTCGCTATAGCCGTAGAAAATAAAATTATATTTATAGAAAATTGGACGGAATCCAACATCGATCTTTATATCCGGGGGTTTGTTATAAGCCGGTTTGCTGTAACGGGGCTCGACTGTACATAAAATTAAAAATTTAGGTTCTACAGATTGATCTCGAGTTCACGACTCTTATTTTGTAAACAAATTAACTGATTTGGACAAAGTAAGCCGCAATTGATTGCATAACAAGAAATTAATTCCCTCGACGAGGGTATAGGATAGCAGCGGAAGCCGTGAGTTCATTTATTTTTTACCCCTTTCATCCGCCTTTTTTTGACCCCTATTTTTTTTTTTATAAAAAAAAAACAAACCCGATTTTCTTGAAAGTAGTAATTAGAAAATGGAAAAGAACTCCATTTTTAGTTTCTCGTGATTTCCAATTCAATGACATATATTTTCAGATATCTTGCCATTTGAAAACTTTAATAGTTCTAAAAAATACGTGACTTATATCCCTACAAAGAAAGAAACTTCTGTTTAATGCAGAAACATCTTTTTGAAGGATGTTTTCAACATATGTGAAATTAACTTTGAATTAAAGCCTACAGGGAAATTTCTTCTCTGGACGTCTTCATTTTCATTAATGTTACCCATCTTACTGGCCAGGCTGATTTTCATTCGTCATAATTAGTTTAGTAATTTCAACAAATCTAATTAGTCTCTTTAGGGCTGAGAAATTCAAATGTGCAATATATATGTGGACATGCCGACCATATTCCTCTTGAAAGGATGTAATTTCACTTTAAACTGATCGTCCTTTACAACGAGGACTTAGCCGATGGCAGCCATGTTCTCAAGGGAGGACTTTGACTTATGGGAATCATTAGGCGTTTCAAATCCATTAATCTACTCCTATTGCTCAATCCTGCTAAAATGATAGTTCATAAATGCCATCATAAATATAATTGAGAAATCTCTCCGATCTTAATCTTTCAACTCGGAGGAATACAGCCATCTCTCCGTACGCGTATAAAACTGCTTGAAAGTGAGAGTTTCCTAATGAATTTATATAATTTCACATCGTATAAGTAATGCCTGCGATCTTCAGTTGAAAGACTAAATATAAAATAACAGAATAAAGAGCAAAGGATATAAACAAAAATGCGATTTCCAAAACCGAGAGGACAAATGTGTATACAGATTTACTGTAAAAAATTTTTTTTTACTTTTGTTTTTTTATTAAATAATAAAATAATTAATAAATAAAGCAATTTCATTGTTTTCTCTTAAACGGAGGATTAAATGCAATTAATTAATAAATGATTATTAATAAACCGTCTAGAAATTCTGAAAGATCATAGAAGTGTAAATATTTTATGCGGTGGAGTCAAAAGTAAACTATACTTGCCGCTCTGTTTTATTGACCCCTATTTCAGCAACACAGAGATATCGATGAACGTATAGCGACAGCCATATATGCAGTAGCTAATGTATTAACACAATTAACAATTAACTTTTGCTTAAGACTGCATAAAGATCAACGAGTGAACATTAAATTATATGTTAAACTCTGTAGACTTTTACGGAGACATTTGCCTTGTTACGTGAAGCTTATGGAGAAGAATCAATTTTTCGGATACAATCGAAATTGTTTGCGTTTCTTCGGAAGGCGGTCCACATAAGGGCAGATCCAAATCGGCATGAAATGAAGAAATGACGCGATTTTCCATAACGATTTGGAGATACTCTGTGTGTTCCTAATAATGTTCCGATGATATTAACTGATGAGCAGTGAGAAGAGCGAGCATTCTTTAATTGAGGATCCAAATTGTCTATTATGAGATAGGGCTTTTTTACGACCCCAATTCAAGGAACTTAAGGAACAGAGAAATTCCCCTTGAAGAACATCAAGAGGAAATATTATGCTGGAAGGCATTTTTCATATCTGAGCACATTTCGCAGTCAATACCGAATCATACTTTGCCATTGTTTGTCATCTTCGAGTCGTAAGGCCTCATTTGTGGTAAGAGAAAAATTAGGTTCTCCATCATAACTGGTCGCTCATGGTCAGTGAATACCTAACAAAGTATCTGACCTTTCGTACTTTCTGTACTCTGCGGATTTCGTTCCAGCCGATTTCTGTTTCCGCAAATGAAACACATGGTGAAGGCTCGTTTTACGTTGTAAGCTTCAGAAATGTCCCGCAGGAATCTTAAAAAAGTATACAAATGCTGGCTAAGATATTGCTTAATTTTGAAACTCATGTTTTGTAAAAAAAATTATTTCTTGGATGATAAAAGGTTCCACAGATGTTCGGTTTTTGAATATATCCCGTATAATTTACGCTTTGAAATAAGCTCTAAAAGTTTAAATTGGCTTTTTTGGAATTGCTACTCGGTAAACCACAGGAGACGCTAACTTTTAGGGTGAATGAATCACATTCCTAGTTTTAAAGTTGTCTAGAGCCACAGGCAACTTCTACTGCTGTTCCTGAATAGCATTTGCGAATATTTTATTGTCTTCAGAATAAGATGTAAGCGCATACCAATAGAATTCAGAACATGTAAACGGAAAAATTATTACACATTTACAATATATCAATATACGTTGGAATTTAGTTTTCCACTAAATGTTTCGTTTTCAACCGCAATTGATGGTATCAGCGTAAACACCATTGTACATGTCAGAGCAGATGGTATAGATTTTTAAGCCATTTTCGGTTAGTTGTACAAAAATCATGAAGGACAATTTATGGACAGGATATTTCTCGAATTATTAAAAAGAAAAATGGAAGGTCTTCTCAAATATGCTGGTAAGCTTTGGGAATTTATTTTGGTCTGAATGTCCTTAAAGAATCATCAGTATATTGCCGTATAAGTCGAATGCAGACAGACGGAAACTAATGACCATGTCGTCTCTTTTATTTTGATGAAATGCATTAAAAGCAGAAGAAATGAAATTGAAAATTTAGAGCGTTATATACAAAAGCCATGAATTTTTTTATTAGTAAAAATTGAAATTAGCAAGTGAACAAAATGATTAGGCAGTGCGTTGATATTGTTATTTTAAATTTGTATTTGTGTGGAAAGAAACGTAACGCTTTTTCTAAATTCGAGCGCTGACCTTGTAATAAATATTCATATTTCCGGCGTAAGGAATGACATTTCATACCCAAAGGGAGTAGACGAAGAAATTAAGAAGAGAACAACTAACCTCTACCTTTCCCCCAACCTTCCCCTTTCTAACCTTGGCTAAGTTGATTGCAATGCAAAAGAGGACTTCATTTTTCACCGAGAAACAGGGTAAATTTGAAATTAGCTTTCAAAACATTAATCACAGTCGCGTAGGAGGACGCAGGTTGGGTTTTGTGGGGGTTGAGAGGGTTGTGGCAACCCCCTTTCACTACCACCGAGCGGATAATGAACAAAGCCCGACATTAAAAAAAATACCTTTCCTTGATTTCGTAATAATAAAACAGAAGGTGCTTGTCGATTATATATAAGCTCTGAAGCAATATTGATTCTACCTAGAGTATGTTTAAAATGAGAGAACGAAAGGATTTTATTAAAACATTTCCATGATATCGTATATACAAGAACAGAAAATTAAAACCATCTGGGCCTTAAATGATGAAAAAGTTTATTAATCTTAAAATTTATTTAAAATTGCTTCGATTAAGCTTTTTATTGAATTTCTCCATATAAGATTCTTCAAAATTTCATTAAAGTTCTAAAAAAAATCACGTACGCGTTCAGTTGCTTTTTTATTGGGCGTGATAAGGATTAAAAGAATTTTAAAACTGAATTTTGAAATGAAGAACTGGAATTTTGTGTTTTGAAAATCAAACTATACTGGGTTATTCAAAAATAATTAGCAAAAGTAAAGCTGATTTATTTTTTATTGAATTGGCATGCAAAAGCCATATAGATATGAAAAGATGGAATGACTTCGTAACTTCTATATGAGCATTTCAAGATTGAATATGAGCAGCCTGGATGATATGACGAGAGTCCATTTCTTCCCAGATGCGTCCCAACATATCTTCGGTTATCACCTGCACTACGAGAGGCAGACAAAAAGTTCCCGGAATGATGGCAACGCTTAGCTAATGTCCTTTAAAGTGGCACTTATGCGAGCACACGCTCTTGCTCCATCGAATCTGCCATTCTTGGAAACATCGATGGTAGGCTTCTTGTGAAGTCTTTTGGAGCTCGGCCATCGTACCGTCCCCTTCAGGCCTATTTTCAGAGTCAGAAACAGCCAAAAGTCACTAGGAGCGACATCCGAAGAGTATGGTGGATCTGAGATGACGTGAATATTTTTGTTAGCGAAGAATTGCTGCACAACAAGCAAATGTGTGGCTCGTTGCGTTATCATGATGCAGAAACCACTGTCCCTGCCACTTGTTGCACCACTTCCTCCGAACCGCATCGTGCAATCTCCGCAAAACTTATACGTAGAGATGGCCGTAACGGCTCAATTTGCACATGAACTTAACATTCGCACGCTGTTCGAATTGAGACATTGCGACGAACTACCATCTCTCATGTCTACTTCAAACGAAACAGTAACGAAACGGCACAATGAAATCTGTCAAGCCTCAAATACCGTACTCTCCGAGCAGATATGCTGTTGTCCTTTCCACAAAATTGGGATCGCTATTTTATCGCCCATTCACCGTCTGTTGAGGAATTCCGTGAAATTTTTGACTCCACCAGAGATGCGTTCCTTCGAATCGTCCAGTTGTTGTGGTAATGGAGGAATATCCTTGACGTATTTCCACAAAAAGAAATCGCAAGGTGTTAAATCAGATGATTGTAGAGGTAGAACAGAATTGGCAAATCATGATTCCCGGCACAGGGAATATAGCGATATATATATATTGATGATTGGGCGTCTTGATAGGGCGCTTTCAGGTGGTCGCAAACTAACACATACATTGACTTCACATTTTGATGTTCGTGTATCATTTTATAGCAATATTGTTTTTGTGTGCCAATTTAATATCATTTTTTATGTCATATAATAAATCAGCTTTACTCTTGCATCATCAACATAACCCCATATGATTACGAGTGTACGTAACCACTTGAAGTAATCGTAATAAATTTTCTTTAAGCACCGAGAGATGGTATTACTTTAGTAGCACTTCAAACATATCAAACTCTTATTTTATTTTATTCAAACTCAAAATAAATTAAAATTAAATTTATATTGGGTATTTTGATTACGAAATTTGTGATTCTAATTTTCATTTTTGTCAATATTCGTGAATAAACAGAACGAAACTGTGGATAATATTACCAAGAAAGGAGACACAAAACCTAATTTGAGAAATTCACCTAAAACTGTGGATGAGAACAGACTAAGAAAAACGGAAGGAAAGCACTTTTCCACATATTTAATACGATATTAGAAGGAATGTACATTTCGAGGGCGAAGTCATTTTCATCAGCGTGATACTGAGAATAATTGGACCATAACTGAAAGAAAATGAATTTTTTCTTATATACATAAATAAAAGAAAAAATTCTTTCGGGGCTTTCCCGACTTTATAAAAAAAGCATGACCTCTCCCTTTCTCTTTATTTTTGAGGGTTCGATATGTTTATTATTATTTAAACGTGGTTTTTCTCCGGGAACCATGCGAACCCTTACTGCAATCTTTCATTCGATATCGGCCCTCTTTCTTAAAATCAGGAAATAAAAAAGGGGTTTCCTACTCTACTTCTTTCACTCTCTCTCTCTCTCCTGTTCTCTGTTTGCATCAGTAGCCGAAAGGTTTTTTACCGTTCCCTCCGTCTCTTCTTTCTTTTCCCTGTCTCTTTTATCTTCATCTGTCTGTGCTGTTGGTCTATTCGTAGCCCTGATCCATTTCGACTCCGAAACCTTAGATGCACTGATCTATGCTGAGTTTGCTGTCACTCGTCAGTGGAAGAAATAAAGAAAGAAGGAGAGAGGGAAAGCTAAAGATAGATGATTCGAGAAAAGGAGATAGAGAAACCGATAGAGAGATGGAATCAGATGGAAAGAGCAAAATAAATCGAACGTGAAACAAAAAAGGACGGAAAAAGGGGAGTTTGTAAGACATGGAGGTGTATTAGCATAGACGGTGGAAGGATCTAAGAAGAATGTACTAGAATGAAGTTTTTGAAGCTGAAGATTTATTTTGATCGTATTTTTATATTGATTAGTGGTCATGCGGAGCTATCTACCAATTTGTCTTAAATTATTTTTAAGTTAAACATTTGTACCTATATTTGGATAACCAATATTTATCATTAAATATTAATTAAAATTGCAGGATGTTTCGATCAAGCCCTCAACATTTTACATAATTATCGCAAATTAATGGAAATAAATTATAGCCGATAATTAATACTAGAGGAAAGGAATTAAAATAAATTTATTTTATGATTTTGAAGTTGAACTGTCGCTCACTATACGGCGTCACAGTCGCATACTGCAAAATGGCGACTCCATAGCCGTGTGCACAACATGATTTGAGGAAACGGAATGAATAATTTCAGCGCAAAATGAGTTTATGCAGCAGATTCACCTGATGGAAAAAATAGTTAAGATATGGTTTCAGAAGTTTCTGTCGACCAGAAATATTCCAAAACATATTGAATTTGAATATAGAAATTGAATGCAGCTTTGATATTAAGAGGTTCAGCACCACGTAAACGCGAACGTGTGTGACGTTTTGTAGTCTGAAATGACGTAGCTTTTTCATTGTTTCTGGCTTGCATTCGGCAAGTCAGAAATCTCGCGTGACGCTAGTAAATCTTGCCAGACGCTGTTCGGTAAGCTAGTGCTAACGCCACCTCGCGCGCGTGATCTTGTTCGGCAAGTCAGAATTCTCGCAAGAATCTAACCTATCAAGCAAGTAACTATCTTCCTTACTAGCCTGCACTTTCTAGCCGATAGCAACATGGCGAACTCCACAGATTTTGATGGCGACCTCCGCATATATGATGTATATCAAAATTGCATTATCAATAAATTATGACTATTATTATAACACGAATAGAATATTTAATACATTAATAATTAAATCATTTAACATCGTTAATGAATCAAAATAACATTAAATTAATATAATAAGGTTACACTTAGAACTTTAATCAAGAACTAATTCCCCCCCCCCTATCTGTTCTGGCTTTAATTTATTTATCCACGTGTGTTTATTATTATAACTTTTTATATAATTTTAATAAATCATGTCTATAAAAATTGTAGGGTTAGTAGGCAAAGAAACACGTGGAAAGATTAGTTGAATAATTATTTATTTATTATTAATTTTTTCCTTTCCAATTTTTACTAGAAACGGCGATAAAAATTCGAAGAACGCCATTTTGATTAGCCGGACTTGCGAGACAAGCTGTTCGGTAAATCTGCAGAAAGAATTTATGTTCTCAGCAAGAAGTCATGTGACTACGCTAGTTTCTTCTCGCGATAAATCTAACTTGCCGAATGCGCCTAATGAAAAAGCTACGTCATTTCAGATTGGAAACGTCACACGCGTTCGCGTCACGTTCGCGTTTACGTGGTGCTGAACCTCTCTACTGTTCATGCTACCAGTGATGCGGAACTACAGCTTTATTAGTGCGACAAATATAATTTTGGAATTATTCTTACATTTTTTGTATTTTCATTTTCCCTACCATTCTGTTCTAAGAACTGATAAAACGTAAAATGTTTGAACGGATCACCTTGTATTTGTGTGAGGGTTTTATGCTGATTAGGGTAGTCATGTTAGGGTTTTATGGCTAAATGTTTAAAGCGAATTTAGCAAGTCTTTATTGTAAAGAAGTAATACATTTTTCAAAGATGAAGTTTCTCATTAAGTTAACACATGGAATAATAATCAACAAAAGGGGGCAGAGGCATTAATTAATAATAACATTGCGATTGCATCCTGTTTCGTGTCGTCTTACGTGATTTTCTCACGTGTTCGCTCTTTTGATAAAGTTCACATTCTTACCATAATCTCAATATCGTCTATACAAATAAGGGTTAGTCATATCAAAAATAAGAAGCGTAGAATTGATATAGTTATGTCTGGAACTGGAAGATGTTGTTGTTTTTGTGTCCAACCTAGGATACAGAGAAACAAAAAGAGCACGTGACCCCATCGTTTCAAAAATAATTAATGATATTATCATTTAAAGGCAGACAAGCAAACATCGAAGGAAAAAATTTTCTAGTACGCAGCTAAATAAGATCTCAAAGACCACAATCCTCTCATTCCCATACATTTTCCGTGAGTTTTACTTTTTTTTAAATTTATCACGTCTTCATAATAAAGATGTTCAACATCGACAATAAGTTATTTTAATAACTTTAAATATAAACCAGACTGGAAACGTTTTATATAATTCTTAAATGGCTCTTAATACTTTCACACGAAACCTTTCGCAAAAAAGCCAAATTTTTGGATTATTGGTTACCACAGTGGTTTACCAAGAAATCTCGGTAAAATCTTTATTACAACAAAGCGATACAATTTTTATCTTCTAGATTATAGAATAAAAATTTGAGAGAATTTTAATAAGTTATAAAATGTATTTGACTTAACATTGTTTATTTGTAACAGTGTTTTTTGTTTTTTTTTGTTAACGAGATTCGAACTCGAAATTGGCCAAAGAGAGGCAGAGACGATTCTTGCTAGATCGATAACAAACGGCATCGAAGTCGTGCTTATGGAAGGACGTAATTTACATCTAATCAATTTGTTTGCCAGCTGGTAATTGCCAGCTAGTCAACGGCTCCAGGGGTCGTGGGTTCGAATCACGTTTCAGAATGAGATATTCGCGCGCATCCTTTCATCGTAAACAATTTTGTTCTTAATTCATTCATTCCATTTCCCCAATTAATGTTGTCATCGAAAATGGACGCTAAACAAAATCAGTTCCAGTTTTTCATTTTGATTAGTAGATACCATAAAAATAACATGGAGAAATTTGAGGCTCACTTTAATTTGCATAAATTTAAGGAAATTAAATATTAATCTTAAGAAATTGTACTGATAATAAAATATGCTTTTCTAACTGGAACTTATTAAAATTAACTTCCCTGTGCCTTTAATACGGCCTCTTAATTCTCAGAAAATTTTCTACTAGATGTTGGTAGATAGCATCAGAAAATTTCTTCCAATCTTCCCGAAGAATTTTGGGAGATGTGGCCTAGCCAGTATTCGTCGCTCTAATTAATCCCACGGATGCTCAGTAGGATTTATACTTTTCTAAAATTTAAGGTAAATTCCAGACGCCATACTTAATGCTTTCCGAACGAATGTCCCAAACCAAATCATGAAAATGATCCGCGTCATACTGTCTCCTCTGAACTTCATAATGGGTATCCCGCAATCAGGCATGAAGCGTTCTCCTGGCATCCGCCAGACACACCTCGACCATCTGATTGCCAGTGTGGAAACCGAGATTCATCGCTCCATATAACATGTTTCTATTGTCCGTGGTCTAGTTCCGATGAGCCGTGCATCAATTCAAACATCGCTTCGCGTTGATTCTGATGATACTGTTGAATCTGCTTATGAGCAACAGCGCGTCCATGGAAACCTAGGATCTTCAACTCTCGGAGGATGGTGATTGCACTAGCGATACTTGAAGCGGGATTTTGGAACTCAGTAATAATTGTTTCAGCTGACGTCTCTCGCTACTATCTGTCTATCATTGTCCCTGGCCAATTTTGTTGTTTCACTGGCGGGCTCCTTCAGATATCCAGTTGACAATGACGTCAATTACAATTGAACTTGGTATTTTCAGAATGGTAAAAATATCGCGTACCGACTTGATGAGCCTCTGTTGAGGGACCCATACTGCATCAATAGAATCATAAATGAATCCAGTATGGCCTGTATCTATTTATATTATACCTCAGACACCATGAATATGTAAATTAGGACAAGCAATATTGTTTTTGAGAGGCGTCTAAAAACTTGTCATCACATAGTACATTCTAAATAAGGGCAAGTTTCAAATAGGGCTGGGAAAATTTTTTTTTCCTTTGCCACCTTGTGTAAACATAATTATTCTGCGTCTCGTATTAAAAAAATTATCCAGTATCTACGATTTTTTCTTTTTATAGTGTACAGTGCTGTTTTTTGAGCACATAATTTCGTAATTACATTTAATCTTTGAATTTTTATTTTTAACATACATATACAGTACTTGTAGTATGAAGAGCCAAAGAGTACCCAACATCTTAATCCTTGTTTTTTTATTATTATTTTCATATTAAAGTTAATTTTTGACTATCTCTTAATTTAAGTCTTTAAGTATCAATCATGTAAATTGTTTTAAATTAATAAATACAAAATGATATTTATTGCATTATATGATAATGTAATCCATCTAAGCTTTTACTGAATTGGGTGAACTTATTTGCCAGAAGGGGGGGGGGGGGAATTTATTGGAATTTTGAATTTAGACTTCGTTTTCTGCACTGATAGAAAAATTTAATTTAAAATACCCCATCTCTTCGTCTTTGAAATCTCAAATCGCATCTTCTATTACATTACGATGATAAATGGGAGACATTGATCTATGGAAGGCTGAGTGTTCGAAGGGGAAGAAGAATGTACTAAAGTTCGGTTTTTGAAGCTTATTGCCATCTCAGTTTTGACCATTCTCGTCAATTTTATTAGTCCTGAACGCTGTTTGCAGTTCTAGGCAAAGTCAAAACAACAAGTAATCAAATTATCTAGCTAAACAAACAAAATCTCTCCGTACGAATTCTCCTGGTCCTAAGATTTGTCAATAGAAATGGACTCGATATGACCAGTGGTGCTCTCTCCCTCTGCAAATGAAAAAAAAAGAAATGATGTGCCCGGTTGACAACGACATTGCCGACAGTCTCTCATCATATACGAAATTGACTTTATTCCATGATGTATAATATAAAACAAATAAAAGTTTGAATTCATCGAAACGACTGAATTATTTTTTGATCAAAATTATTATATAAGTTCAGTGAAATCCCAAAAATCTGTGTAAATATGTACGTTCACTGACCTACGATTTCCAATTAGCAAATGGCGTATGAAATGTTAAAAGCTTAAAAATTGAATTGATTACAAATTCAATGCTTCCGTGCTTAGTAATTTCAGCAGCCACTTTAATCGAAGGAAGAACTTTTTATGCCCCGCAACACAGATAGTAAACTTAAACTCTGAACTTTCTGAAAACGAAAACTTTAAATATTTTCTCCATTAAACTATAGAAAAAAATAGGGCGATTATGACTTCCTCTGCCCCCACACGCTATCAGTTGATGGTTTTGGACCCCTGTGATGGTCTGGTTGTAAGTTTGTTTCAAGGACAATGTTTATCGCAAGAACATTTGTCTGTTGGCCGATTTGAAAGCTAGCATTACAAAGCAACGTTCTGTCTGATGGACCGAGAATATCATTGTCACATTGCAATGTCGGACACTAGCTTGAACAAAGACTTGATACTAATTTTCTTTAACTATTTTGTTTTTGTAAATATCTCTTCTTTTTTTTAAGTTGAACGTCTCTTCTTGTCATCTGAAAACTTTGATTTTACAACAGATTTCAATGGTCAAAAATAACAATATTGTTGGTCTTCCTTAAAGTATTGATTTCCGGTTGGATAAGTATGTAACGCGCGAAGCCTTTCAATAATGAATAATCCCGATGAGAATCGGCGTTAACAGAAGAATTTGAAATTACTTTAGGCCAAACTTTTCAAAGTTTCTATTTTGTGGAGATTTAAACTTTTATGGCTTTATTGAGCTTTTAGTGGAAGTTCCATTCAAAGCTCTCTTCAAAGAAATACCGGACTTTCAGCATGTACATGCATTTATGAGGATCATGATACTAATAATTAATAAATTATTTTTATAATAAGATAGATATGCCAGGAAATTATTTGAGTATGGTAAAATTTTAATTTTAATTCTGATAATGAAAGCAAACCTGCATTATGAAACATTCAAGCTGACTACCTCTTTTCGATAATTATATAGATTTTTTTAAAATCTGACACGAAAATTCACCAGTAGTTTATAATTAATACAAAATATACAATGGATGTTTTTAAAGTAAGGTCCGTTTTGGAGTACGGAAAACCTACATGCAGCTTTGAACAGCCCCTACATCATCAGCCAAAAGTTACAGTTTGTTGTGGTTTTACCATTGATTTCATAAACGGACTTTACTGGTATGTGCTATGTAACACTGTTACGGAACAGCATCATTCCGTAATTGCAAGCGCGACAAGCGTCTTCTGTCACACATATTAGCTGTTTGTTTCTTTCTAAGAATTCTTATTGAAAGTTGAAAGATGGCGTCTAAAGATAATCTGCGTGCTGTTATTCAGCTTTTGGCCGCTGAAGGGCATCAGCTTAATGAAAAAATTTACGAAAATGAAAGCTGAGTACAGAGACCATAATTATTCTCATAAAGTTACGTGCCTGCGTCAAGAATAAACGGCCCGGGAAACTCTCAAACGGTGTCATCCTTCTTCATGGTAATGTCCGCTCTCATGTAGCCCGAAAGATTCAAGATCTGCTCGTTCGCATACATTATGAAGTCTTAGAACACCCATCTTACAGTCCGGACTTACCCCCGTGAGATTTTCATATCTTTGGCCCTCTAAAACAATCGCTAAAATACAGCTGACGTAGAGTTTGCTGTTACGGAATGATTCTCCCAACAACCACAAGAATTTTACCAATTTTGAGTACTGTTTAAGTTCTTGAGATTGTTCTGTTTATCTACAACTGTAATTATCCCGGGCAACGCCGGGTGCCTCTGTTAGTATGACTATAAAATTGTAAAGGTTCCATCAGCATTTGTAGGAACTACTTTTACTCAACAAGTATTTCGATATGACAGAAAATGTACAAATGTCATAACGATATGACTGAACACATTTAGATTATCTTGAGATTTTACCAGAAAGATTCTACAAAATGCAGGTATTTCATTTAAAAATCAATTTTTTTTGTCTTTACCAAATCGGAATGAGTGAGAACGTTAGTGTTGTTTAACCTGTTCCTTCGCTTCGAGATGGCGTTTAGTGTTTCTGCATTAGCGTGAAAATGATCGGATGCTAGAATTGGTAGATTTTAGCGAATTAAATTTGATATGAAGTCAGAAAGAAATGAAGAACGAATGAGGCTTGAGCCTATCGCCCTGTTCTCTTGGGGAAATTGCAAATCACGAAGAGCAGTGCGAGACTCTCGATGGAGGCGAGGCGGGGGGCCGCGACCTCTACTCTAGGTAGGGAGAAAGAGAGAGAGAAAGGAGAGGAGAGGAAAAAAATCGCAACCCCCATTCCCTGTGTTCTACTAGGAACTCCGACAACAGAGAAGGTAATTGTGTGATGTTAGGGTGGAGCTGGAACTCCTTTCTATTGCCTCCTTCCCTCACCTTAACTTTAAGTCCAAGTGGGGAAAGCTTGGTCTCGATGCCTTCTAAGTAAACGCCCTGGTTCCATATGTATCCATTCGCTTCAGCGAACCGAAAGCGAGAAAGGGAGATGTTGTGAACCTTACGAAAAGAAAGCTGAAGGATGAAAGTGGAGGTGGAGTGGCGGGGAAGCACGAGTAAACTCGGGATCCAAAGGAAGGAGTAAGGGGGGGGGGGAGAAGTTAAAGAAATGGTAGGAGAGAAAGAAGAAAGCAAGAAGCGAGAATTACAGAATAAGAGCAAGAGAGGAACAGGCAGAACGCCAATAGGATCTCTGTGTAAAGTGAAGTTGCTTTATTCGTCTTTTCGTCCTCTCTCTCTCTCCGCGTGTGTGTGTGTGTGTCTGCGTGTGTAAGAGAGAGAGAGAATGTGAAAGAGAGAAACAGTTCAGACAGTGTCTACTTCTAAAGGTTGGAATCACTCAGCGAACCTCTCATTGCATTTGATGTGTTATGGAAAAGCGTGAAAATGGCGGCCGGGAAACTATTAAGTTGGCGATAGCGACGTTACAAGAGCGGAGTTTGCGAGCGCCAACGTGCCTCGTTTCTGTCGTTGACCCCAGCAATGCTGCTCAATCGATATTCTTTTCAATCTCTCACTCTGTCTCTCTATCCTCCTTCTTCTCTCTCTCTCTCTCTCTCTCTCTCTCTCTCTCTCTCTCTCTCTCTCTCTCTGCTTGTCTCTTTCTCTGACTTCATCTCCGTCTTCGGAAGGAATTTCCCTGTCCCTACCCTCTTTCTTCTTAATGCCATCATTTTTATACGTTTCACATTTTCGTCCTTTCTCAATGTTCTTTGAAGTATTTTGAGGAGGGAAAAATATATTATTCATTAACATAATAAGATTTGTAAGGTTTACGCAATATCAACACACATTCTTGGATCTACTTATTTCTTATCACTTTTAAAATGGCCTATAGAACTTTGGTTCTATTTATATATTTTTCCCAAGAAATAGTAAGAAATATAGGATGTTAGGATACATTATGAGTTACATTAGGGAGTTAAGAAACTTTAATATATACAGAGGATAGGTTAGGTTATGTTAGGTTGTGTTAGGTTAGGGAGCGTTAAAAACACAATTTCTTATTTTGTTGAGAACTCTGAATTAATTGGAAAGTATTAAATTTTAAGATAAAAATAAAATATGTTGTTAACTTAAAATCGAAAAGAAGAGTGTATTAAACGGCTTCGTATATAAGATTATACATAATCGTGTAAACATGAGGTTCCGTCTTATAGAAAACTGGAGGAATTTCACCGAATCAACGATAGATGGCCACGTCGAAGACAATCGACATGCCACATACTGGAAAGTGTTTTGTCGAATTTAAAATGGACAAGCATGCCGAGCAAAAATTAAAAAAAACAAACTTCTCATAGTGGTGTATCATACTCGTGCTTAGTATATAAAGTTTAGAGCATTCTGAAGTTCTTCACATAGGATAGACGCGGGGCATCGGAGGGCAGATGGTGGGCCCCCTTACTCTTGTCTCCCAGATCACCAGATATCACGGCCTCCAGTCATATGTTTCCCATCGGAGAAATGATACAGAGAACATCGGAAGATGATATGAAGGATTTAAAACAGATCGCATCTGCATTGACAGGTGTAAAATTTGTGACACAAGAGAGTTTGAGCATGATTAATGTGCCCTTAATTTTTGCTCGAAAAACTTTGATATATTTCCTGTCAAGTGATGTCTTTAAGAAAGTTGCAAAGGCAGTAATCGTCAATAATTTTGATGATATCGCAGTGATACTAAAAATTCAAAATTTTACAAGTATTAAATTTTTTTTTCCTGTATTCGCGTTGTCGCACAAAAAAACTGAAATAAAATGAAAGGCTAACTCTCCAAGTTTAATTGGCAACACTGAAAAGCTGGTCATTTCCTAAATGCTTATTAGAGGCATATTTTTTCAAGATGGCGGCATTAGCGAAAGAAAAGCTAAGGTTCTTGTCGAATACTTAATAAACTGAATATTTTTAATTTAACGAATAAAAAGATTTCAAAAGTAACAACAAACAACAGTATTTGTACAATATATTAAGCGTGTGGTTCGATATTCTCTGCTTCACTGATGGCAGCTGATAAAATTGAAAAGGAAACGAGAACGAAGACTGCCGCAGCTTCCTGCTGAGGCTTTATAATGCCTTTCAATTTCAAATAGGCGACAAAATGGATTTTTAAATTTTTAAAAAATTCAAGTCTCAAAATTGTCAAAAATAACATCTAAATATGATCTTCTATATTTTGAGCTATCTCTTGAATATTTACAGTACGTGCCTGAAAACCCCGAAATAATCTCCTCCGGGCAGGCCCGGCTCAGAAGTTTTAAGCTTTTCCTACAGGGCTATTAATAAGGAGTGGATACTTTTAATATTAGATAGAAAACAAACCGTCAAGCATGCAGACACAGCGAAGAAATTTTACAAATATATCACGTGTTCTCCCTTTGCATCCGCTAAGCAAATAACGGAGAAGGGTTTTATTGGGTGTTGGAATTAGCGAAAACAAAATAGTGGCCAGTTTAGAAACGATATGGAAAAACAGCAACGAAGATCAGTCCAGCTACTGATTGTTCATGCCTAGAAATAAGTACCTGAGAAAGAATTGGATTATCGTATTGATGATCTATCGTATAACAGAACATCTGCAACTACTTATACAAAATTAAAGGCGTATACAAATCGGACCCCGTTACAACGAAGAATTGCAAAAATCCCAAATTTTCTTCCCATAGGACTCCATATTAAAGAGTTTATCTACAGAGAACTCCGATGTAAAGAAAAATCGCTTACATCGAAACTCATTTTGCAAAATTTTAATTTTTTTATCGCTTATAACGAAATTTGAAATTTTGTATTGAACATATAAATATTTCCTAATGGAGATTTTTGGTTTAGTTAAAGTTCAAGACTAGTGAAAGTAAAAGTGATTTTTTTTTTATGATATGACAATTCCTTAGCAATGTGTTAGCCACTTTTAACTATGACCATGGCAAAAAAACGACAAGCATTATCGTTGAACATAAAAATAGCAATTTTAAACGACGAAGAGATTTAGGGATGACGAAGATTTAGAGATTTAAAATGCGTTTAATTTTTTCTAACAAGCTTTTTAGATTTATAAAACGAAATTTTTAGTCATAACTTATAACGAAAACCTCGATATAATGAAAAGTTTTTGTATTCACAAATAGTTCGTTAGAATTGCGTTCGTTCTGTTTTAACAGACCATATAAAATTTTTCAATATATAATATTTTTTTCTATTTGAAAGTGTCAATTGAGGGTGTCCATTTTTTTGTAGTAAACCTGTATAGAACGATTTTTTAAATTTTATTTAATGAATTGAAATTTCTTAAAACTTTTTCGGTGTTCTAAGATTTTGTTAGCATAAGTTTTTAAAATTTATGACATTTATCAAAATCCATCGATTACTTTTCTATACATAGAACCAGTAAGCTAATATCAATTTTTCTTTATGCTTCTGGGAAGAAATGCATTTAATTAAAGAAAAGTAAGTTAATAATGAACATTTTCTAATTTGTTTACCGATGTGTTATAAAAATATTCTTAATTATGCTGGCAATTTTTTTCCCTCTTGAATTATTTTAAAGTGAAATAAAAGAAGAGAGTAAGTGTATTTTTATAATTTAACTTAATAAGAATGCATGTTTGCACCTAAACACAAATTAATTACGGCTGCAGCGCACTGAGCGTAATTTTCGCCGAGTGAAATACGTGTCAATCCGGATGATAAATTGCTTCCATGAGAAAGAGCTCCAGTCGACACAACTAAAGGTTAGTCAGTGTCGTGTTTGCATCCCAGAAATTTTATTGACTTTTATATTTAACCTTTTAAAATTAAACTGAAATAGGAGCACAGGTGCGTGAAATTTATTGAACATTATCGTATTCAAGGAGCAACTGTTCATTTGAATTTGTATCCATGTTAAGAAGGTTACTTAATTTTGTGTGATAGAGGAGGTGAATTTTTAATTGTATTATAATAAGATCATCGAATATAAACACGTTTCACTCGACATCTCGAATGCATGCAAAGCAATGGCTAAAAGGTACGCTCAACTAATTAAACTTGAACAAAATAATAAATACGCCTTTTAAGGAGGGAAAGCCTTTATTATATATTTTAGGAGCATCGTTAGTATGCATTAGAACATAAATTTGCCTGGAAACAGGAATTTACAAGTTCTATCAAGTTAACAGAATTTTATACTATTCATTATGTACTGTAGAAGCTGTTCACTTTCCTTGAGAGAAGCAGGAGAAAGTATCGGTTCCTAATTCTGCTTTCCAAAATAAAACAGTGATTTCGATTATGTTGAGGTATGATGACTGACCAATGAAGATTTTGAATATAGTCTTCAAGCTTCTAGAACAGAGATTGGAAATTCCCAGCAACTTGGACATTGTCATCCTGAAAATTTTCATCTCTTAGGAGAAACAGTGTTTGCTAGAGACAGATCTGTTTGCTAATACCTTATGTAGCCCTGTTTGCTTATACTGATTGCCAGTCACCGAAATTACAAGGTTACAATTGGGCTTTCAGAAAATCACGATATGGGTGTCCAAATCATGATAGAACTACTACCAAGCTTCACCATTGAAATTACACAGTTCTGGTCGTAAACTGATTAATAAACAGTGTGGGAGTCATCGGATTATATGTTCACACTCGTCAGCAAACAAGGGTTTCTGCTCATTGTGGCCTACAATTGGAGCCAATGTTGGCGGTATGCGCCTAAGCCGGCGTTGGCTGCAACCATTGGACCAACATTTTGCCACTTTCTCTACTGCAGTTGCCCAACATGGTAGCCTACACTTGCCAACATTTTTCTCCATGCTTGCCAATATTATGCTAACATTTTAAACAGTATTGATAAAAATTAAGAAATTAAACTTTATTGTAAATGTTGTATTCTTAATGTTCTGGGATATTTTAACATGAATTTTCTGAATCACTAGACTCTAAGAACGAATTTTCACGGGAATACACCTTGTCACTGTCAATAGCTGTTTGGTCTGGGTAATGTCCATTTCTATGTTGCAAAGAATCTAACATTTGTTCTTTAAATTTTTAAACTAATAATTTAAATAAACTTCTTCCAATAAGATAGAACAGTTGATAATCTTTTTTGATACAGTTATGCGATCGCTTTGATTGGTGTTGCGAGCAGTGTTGCTAACTTAGTGGATTTTACAAAGAATTATGCCAAAACTCGCTGAATTCACTTGATTTTAGCGGAATTTTAGCTGTTTTAGCGTAATTTTTTTTGAGTCGGCAACACTGGTTGCGAGAGACATGTTGTCCCACAGTAGGGCCACCATTAGCGCGCCAACTGCCAACATTCCCCCAATATGGCCAACAGTCCACAACAAAAAGCAACAAATATCCAACGCCTTGTTCTCACTGGGAAAGTATAACGCCATGCATTATATAATATACAAATATACCAATACATGTATTTATAAATTGGTTGATTATCGATTACTGATGTACTGGTTGGATAAGCACAAACAATTTATCCTCTTTGGAAATCATAAGTTGCTCAATCTCCGATAAATCGCAATCACCACTCCCGCATGACGTCTAAGGATGTACTGATGCGTCCTGATAAGGTATCCAACATTTCAGGTGGGACTGTCATTAATATCAAATATGCGATTTCTTATTCTTACCATACAAGGGATCAGCGATTCGATGGCTTCAGTGGCACGTACAATTTGCCTTCGTAATTCCGGCAGGTTTTATGATGTGGATGGAACATAAAAAGCGTCTTGCAAGGAAAATAAACAAAACCAGTAAGATGTAGTGATCTGGATGGTCACCTGCGGAATTCCGGATTTTCGACAGTACACGGCCAATCCAGCGGCGAGGGAAATGTTCATTCAGGTAACGTCAGACTACGTTGAGATAATAGAGATGATTGATTCTAATTGTGGTTGATTCCATGAAAAAAGTGGACCGAAGATTTTCTTTTGTGATATGATGTACGTTTTTCATAACAATAAATATCAATGAGGATGAAAACGAATCGTTACCGATCATATTGCTCAAAATAAAAGTTAAGTTTATGTGCGTTAGGCCACTGTAAAAAATGTTTTAGCCTTTCTCGAGAATTTATAATTAAATCACATTTTCCACTTTTGACAGAGAACGCGATATCTTGAAAACTTATTTGTAATGAAATATATTCAAAATTCTGGTATTTTTTTATTTTTATTTTTATTTTTAAGATGAAATATACGTAAAAGTTTTGACCCTGCATAGAGGAAGTCAGTGGCGTCAGGAAGGCTTGTAGCAGTTGAATCCGTTTCCCATTCTCTTTGGCTTTTTGATTTTTGGTGTCAGATTAAATGAGGTGAATTTCAATGTTTTGGCAAAGGCAAGTGGAACCTCGGTTGGCTAATGTTCGTTATGTTTTGAATAAAATAGGACGTTCCTCCGCTTCCTCCCTCTCTTCCTGGCTTAAAGTTTCTACTGCGGAAACCTATCGCTTTCTTTTGTATTAAATCATAAACAGATAGATTCTTTCAAAGTGTAAAGTTGAATTTTTCTTTTTTTTCTTTTCCCTTGCCATGTAATCTCAGAGCAAGATATAGGGATGAATTCTGTTTTTTTAACTTCTCAAAGAAATTTTAAATATTGCATAGTCTAGCCATTTTAACGTTTAACTTTAATGCTTATTTAATAGTTTCTTTGGCATTGAGATTCTAGCTTCATGATGCATTTTTACGTGCACTCTCGCACTAGTTTGAGCATTGTTTTAAAAATTATGTCCATATTCACGAGATGACGTCTCATAACACTGTTAAATGTTGAATTTTCTTAATGTCTTTCAGCATGCTTATTAAAGCCTGTTGAATTTCGTGAATAGATAATAGTTTATTTTTGAGTATAGAAATTATTATTACTTTTTAGCAGAATGGTCATAATTAAACTTCCCCTGTTCAGAACCACGGACTGAAACAAAATTATTAAGGATTTGGAAAGCAGGATTCCGTGACAAAAATATTTTAAAAATCATTAGCAGGAGGAATAGGATATTGTGCAAAACAGCCTAAAATGTTACCGAAAAAAAATGACTAACCAAGACTAAATAATCTATAAAGAAACTGCATATGTTACACTAAATAATAAAACATTTAATTGGAATCTAGTTCAGAACGCTACTTTTGAACAGCTCAACTGCTGTCAGGAAGTTTTTGCCCAACTCGAGCATTTTGGATTCATCCAGTCGGAATAGGGTCTACTTCAATGTAGCCACTTTCCTGGATCAGAAATCTTCAGACATTGGATTGTTCTCAGTAGCAGTATGTAATGTCAGCAGAGTAGTCGCCACTTTTTTTAAGACTGGTAATTTCGGACACCTTCAGGGTAGACATTAGGCTTCACATAAATCGACAAACAAAAGTCATCAGTAATAGTGCATGATGTGAGAAAGGTCGCCAAGCAACTGAAAAAGTAAACGAATAATCACTCGCTAGAAGCTGCTGACCGATCGCGCTAGGAGGTAGTCCATCTCATATAAAAATGGCCTCATTAGACATTGTAGCTGCCAAATTTTGAGCTTTTCGAGCTATCTCCGTACGTTTACGGAATAGATACTGGACTTCTCGGTAAATGCCATCAAAAAACAATGCTTCTACAGCCATGGCCAAAAGTATTGAGCAAACATTTCAGTATTTTAGGAAGTATCAATTTCAGTTTTAGGCAAGGTATTAAAATCAAAGATAATAACACGTAAAAACGTCAAAAGCTCACTAGATCACTGCATGTGTATACAACGAGCGAAAATAACAAACTGATAACAAATCGAAAAAATGTTAAAAATACCAACTTTACTACAACAGATGTTTTATTGCTAGCCACTTGGTGGATAATTATCCTTAAACCTGTTTAGATACCGAAAAGTTAATATTTAAACAATCGGCTTTCTTTTCTGCAACATTTATTGCGCACGTGCAAATTTTTAGGGTGCTCAATACTTTTGGCCATGGCTGTATTAAAAAACTACGCTGTGAAACTATTGTACCAAACCATAATTTTGTTGTGGATATAATGGGAGTTCCTAGAGCATGTGGGATAATGCGAAATCTAATTTGACAATTTTGGATATTTATAGTGGCGTTCAGATAAAAATGGGCGTCGTCTTCCTGAAACATACTTTCATGGTTGAATACTTTAGACTCCTCGTCTGGCCAGAAACGTCTGAGCAAATGTCAGTCTTCTATCTTATCCATCTTGAAAAAAACAGCTGCACGTATCTGATCTTGTGCGTAACTGTAGGCTGAATATTTCTGTGCAAGACTTTCATTACTGAGGAATACGTCCTCTCTAATTGTCGCGCTTCTCTACCGGGGCTGGTAAACCTTACCTACGTAAACATACCAGCCAGATCAGTGGTGTTTTTAAAGCGCTTGTCCTTTGTTGGACATTCTCAAACAATGCACAAAACAATGAAAACAAGGACAAGCCCTTTAGAAAACGCCACTAATCTGGCAACACTGATACCAGCAACATTTCCGCTTGATATGTCAACAATCGCAAATGTCAATTGCTCAATCTCCTGCGATTGCACGTTTTCGTTCTTTGCCAGGTTCTTTGGTGCTTCTTCAAGCTTTTATCACTGAGTACAATGAAAAGAGTGCGTTAAAATAATGACATAATGAAAACCAAGAACCTCTTGTCCACCACGATTTGGTTTTCATAATGTCCATAAATCGTTCTGGACAAGAAGTCTTGGTTTTCATATGAACGCGCTTCTAAAATTTCTTTGTTATACAGGATGTTCGGAAAATGTAGGATAATAATTACATAGTGTGATTCCATACATCAATCTAAGCAAAAAGTTCCTTATCGAAAATGTCTAAAACTCAAAATTTAGTATGACGTCGTTACGTCATTTATGACTTCACATAATGAACTGCGCTATGCCACGAGAAAATGGTGGCAATTGTTGAGATTAAATGACGTTTCCGCCAGCTTTTAGAAAACTTCGCGTGATGTTTAGATCCTTAAAATTTGAGTTTTGAATATTTTGCATAAGTAACTTTTTATTTACTTTGATGTGAAGAATCATGCTAGGTACTTAGTATTCCTCATTTTATGAACGCACTGTATATAGCGATACCAGCCATACAAGTAGTCTATTTCTTTTATGCAAATTACGAACTTCTTGGACCATAACAGCGCCATATACCCTTTAAAGAGGACATTTCGAACTGAATATTTTCTCTGAATGTTATTTCTCTTATTTTAATTAGTCGTCCTGTCGTTTAGTAAAATTCGGGTTGTTATATTGAGCTATAAACATTTCTGACAAAAGGAATGAATCTCAAACCTTTTTATTCATTGATAAACCCATATAGAATTTCATCTATTCATATGCGATTATGAAATAAGTTCATAAAATAAATTGAAGAAAAAAAAAACAATGAAATTGAACACTGCATTCTTCATCTTTGACTTCAGTGTTTTTACAAACTGGTTTTGATCTTGAGTGCATTATATTTAAACTTAAAGACGCTTGTGAATGATGAACACCAGCTTTAAGCTTTCAAAAATTTGAAAATCAGGTTTAGATAGGGTGAAGTCTAAACTAATTCGACTTCAGATTCCCTCAAAAGAACAAACAAGAGTTGAAATATCATTAGGGGACATTGGAGGAAAAAAATAAGAAAAATTAGCTGTCATTCTTTCGAAGCCTTGGCGAATTCTTACATTCTGAACTATCGGAATTAAATAAATTCTAACTTAAAAACCGAAGAAAGAAAGAAGGAAGAAGGCGACGGCGGTGCAAAAATCAATAGAGCGACCCTTTGGGAAACCGTGATGGCAACCCGAGGGGGAGGAGACCTATAAATCTATTCATACACCTAAGAGACTATCACCTCAGTGTTAGATATAATTTATCACTTTACTCTCAGATTTTTTAATCAATTCGTTAAAACGTGCATGTTATCAAGAAAAAACTTTAATACTCTACTATGGTATACACTTGCAACAAGGGTAGACTGCTCACCGAGCGTCTTTCAGTTGATGGTCTTAATTTTTTAAACCTCATTATATATTAAGTGGAAATTTAATTAAACCGTGAGAAATACCAAAGTTCAGAGTGACGGCTCTTGTAATTAGATATCAGCATAGACCTATGTACATATATCTCAGCAAGCTTAATAAAATCTGCTAAGGCGATTTATTTTAAATTTTCACTTAATCCTGTATCAAATTTAATCCAAAAGTAATCTGATTTTGAAATTTTTGCGAAACGTCTAACCAATTAAAAAGCAGACGCATCGCCATAGGAATTTTTCCTTCACTTTACGTTTTTTTTAAATTCATTTGTTCTTTAACCGGTTTAATTAGGATTATGTCACGTGGTCATAAAAGAAAAAGTGCCCGGAGAAGGCATTGTTACCACTTTAAAGGGACTCCGACGTTCCCTTCCCATTTTTATTCACCTAAGTCTATAAAAGGAAAAATAGCGGATAATTTATTTTAAGGAACGGGAATTTCTTCTGCCCAATAAGAGAAGGAGAATCAGTGCGAAAATTGGGAGCACGGGCTGCTGGTGAATTGTAGCTCGGCGGGGGGTTTTATGGAAGAGCGCAAGGCCCTCATTACTATGCCGGTTGCCCGAGATGAAAAGCGCCAGACTTCTTCACAATGGGATTTGCATGGATTAAGAGCACGAGCCAGCCGACAATGAAGCCGTAAACGACCTCTGAAGGACAAACATTAACCGAGGTGATGCGCTCCTCTTCCTAATCTTTGAGCGTCTTAACTCGTTACAATTAGTTATTGAAGATAAGCGGGACACGTATGTGTGTGTGTAGAAGAAAAGAACAACCGGGAGGAGTTCCTCCGAAGATGATGATGGTGATGATAATGACGACGAGGAGGATGGTCTAAGTGCTGCATTAAACGGGAGCTCGGAAAGTGCTTTTGTGTCTATGTACATGTGTATGCCTCTGTGCTTTGCGTTGAGATCATATTCTATGCCAGATTGAAAGGCGGAGTGCGGAGAAGCGGCAGAGCTGATAATCATTGTCGGCGCAACCGCCGCTAATAGCATTGGAAACGGAGAAACCCAGTAATACGTGGGCGGAACTGATCAGATTCAGATGGATTGTCCGATTATTTCGCTCTGCAAATGGGGGAAAAAAGAGGAACCTTCTTTTTTTTCCCCTTCTTTTTCTGAGAAGCATCCATTGTTGTTGCGGGTGGGGGTTTTCGTGCCGCGTTGTCAACAGTCGCGGGCTCTATTCTTTATCGTCGCCGGATGTTATCGACACGAGCCCACGATATATTGAGTTCTCTTGTCCGCCAGCTCTCGGGCGAGATGTTTTGCTCCGTGCCTCCCCACTAGAAGAGTCACAAAAGGTCGACATGAAGATGACCTTTTATTTCTTTAGTAAATTTTCTTTCTTATTCCGATTTCAATTCTTTACAAACTGGATCAATTGAATTTCCAACTGATTTCATTTCAATTACACGCAAAAGAAGAAAGTAAAAAATATCTTTATACCGGTTCCATTTTATTTTTTATATTTGGTTCTAAATTTTGCGGAGGATTTCGACAGAAAATTTTTAATGGGCCACCCAACGAGTATCTATTTTAGTCACTTATAGAAAATAGTTTGTATTCATGAAATTATCGATTATTCGTCAAAATTATCTTATATTTTCTTGACGTTATAATAATTTATAGCCCGTTGTATGTCATATGCATGCAATTGATCCCTTCTTATAATCTCATATTACGAAAGAAGGGATCAATTACATGCATATGACATTCTCATGAATCCAAATAGAGGATTGTACTTTATTTTGGATCTTATTTTAATCCGATTCTCATATTCTTTGCATTGTCTCTTCTTTACCTACCGTTTTAGCCTGAGAATAATTTTATCTCTTTATACCTTTATTTAGAGATGAAAATATTACAAAAAAGATATATACATGATTTATCAATTTAATAAGAACATCCCATTAGTGGCGTACAAACGATTACTTTGCATTCAACATAGCTTGAATGCTTCCTGCCAAAGATAAATTCCGCTCCACGCCAAATCAAATGCTGACAGCGTATCTCAACGTTTTTACACTGCAATCGAAGAAATTTGTTTCGCATCCCAATATTTGGTCTGATCTGGATACCTTTCTGCCTCTTATTTGGATTAATTATAATCTATATATATAAAACCCAAATACCACTCACTGACTGACTCACTCATCACGAGATCTCCAGAACTATGAAGCCTACAAACTTGAAATTTGGCAAGTATATTTCTCTTGGCTTCTAGGTGCTCGCTAAGAAAGGATTTTATTTTTTCTATATTCCTTTCCATTGTAGTTTATTTTTAAAATTCATCTTACCGGGAGCTGAATGGGATTTTTGCCAGCCTTAAAAAATTGTGACGTTAGCTTTGTTAATGAAGATTTTTGCGATTGTTCCGTGAAGCAGCATCAACAATGATGCAAGTCTTTTGCGCGGGAATACAATGTATCTTTTATTTTCTACAGAGTCCGCCAAAAAAATCTATACGCATTTTACTAGATATCATCTATAATTTTTTCTGTAACAGCAAAATCGAAAGCTTACACCCCAATAATGTTACATGTATTGAATGAAGACGATCCCGATAAAAGACAATGCCACAATTGCCACCTAGACATAGGAGATTACTGATAAGAGTTTGCTAGGAAATGGATATGAGCAACTGTTCGCCGTATTCAAAAATATCTCAACGCTTATGATAATCACTTTGAACAGCTGCCGTAATTGTAGAATTCAAAGAGGACTTATATTCATCGCTTAATGCCTGTATGAATTTAGTGTTACAACTTTTATATAGTTTTTCTTTTGCTGAAGCTCGGATTGAGTGGTATTTACGTCTAAGCGACGTCCAACATTTTTTATCTCAAAAACAATGCCCCAGAGACAAAAATGAAAGGGAAATATTGCTTAGATTTGATCCCTATATCACTCCTCCCCCGCAAGTTTGTACACGTTATTCGAGAACACCCTGTATACAGAGTCCGCCAACTAGCTGAAGTACTTCCCTGTAAAGGTATGTTACGTCATGATATCAACAAAGCACAAGGGCAGAGTTTCGAGATGGCTGGCGAGACCTCAGAAGTAACTGTTTCTCCCATGGCCAGTTGTACGTAGCCTGTTCCAGAGTCAGCTCATCTGACAGTCTGATCATCCTTCAGCCAGAAGATAAGACAAAAAAATATTGTTTACAAAGAGGTTCTTAGTACATCAGGAAACCAATACTGAAGCCTTCAGTTTCAAACTCCCATTTTAAGGATTTCCTAGAAATATGTAGCTAAGAAAGACTAAGTCATGAGCAGTGCGAAGCCTGCAGGTAACATCTAGTAATTAAATATAGATGAAAAAGGAAAAGAAAAATTCGCGACCTGGATTCGAACCAAGGACCACGAATCTCTAGTTCGTCGCTTCTACCAATTGGACCACCGCGGACACTGAAAGAGCTAGGCCATCTCCAAGTGTCCTAAAGGCTGCTAAGCAGTCGAAGTGGTAGCCCATTGATAGAGCAGACATCGAGATTTTCTCCTTTTCAAAACCATAAGCGTGCTGATGAAAATTCACTGTGAAGTGATGGTGGAACTACTGAAGCTATACCTCAAGATTATATAATTAAATATAATTCGTGGTCCCTGATTCGAATCCAGTGCTCACAATTATTCCTTTCCTTTTTTATGTTTAGTTTAATTATATAGTTGTTTAGCATAGCTTCAGTATTTTCATTATCACTTTCTTTATAGTGCTTATATAATTCTTCCATTTTTGATCGAACTAATATGGGGTCGCTACCCAATGATTGAGAAATACTTAATTAAACAATGGTAAAGGCAAGTTGCGAACAACTTGTCCCATAATATTCTACAGCAATGAATCAGTGATTGTGCAGGCCACTGTAACAGCATAAAATCACGGTAACGCTCAATGCTGTGACTTTGCGGGCCTTCTGGTATAGTTTATTTTCTAGTTGATCGATGCCATCACCCTATGAGTTCTTTATGAGATGCTGGCATGGTAGCCGAGAGCGCTGGGATGTAGATTATAGTAGAGTTCGAAACCCGCCTTGGGCATGGATGTTTGCTTGTCCCAGAAGGTATAGCGATATTAGTAAGTGGAATTGTGTTAAGATATTAATCATGTGTAAGGGCGAAAAATGGCCTAGATGTTGGCGCGCCCAAAAACGTTACTCGTACTGTTTTGGGGTCGCCATTTTGTGTTACACATAGCGGATTGGGCTGTTTTTAGGACATACATTGCTTAAATATTGGGGTAATTGGTGCTTTATAAATAAAAATAATTAGACTACAATATGCTACATTTTCTTTTCACTGTAAAATGAAATATTTTTTTGTGTGTGTACTGTGAATTTAATACTGTATCCAGTATTAATTAAAAGATGTTACTAAAGATGCTAAATTTTTGTTATTATCTAGCTAACTTTCAAATAATTGTGGAATATGCTGATTTTTATTGCAGTATGTGAAATCGTTCACAGGTGGTATTGGCGGATACAGTATTTCGATTTTTGACTACTTCTGTGAAACCCTATAACGAAACAGTGCCACTCCATAGTACTGATTTCTACTGATCCGGTGTTCAATTGCACAGCGATGGTCTAGACACCATTTAAATCGTTCAGACTTATTAGTCTTCGTGATATGAAAACTTATGCACAGCTGTTCTACCTGAATATCTAAGGTGATGGGCTTCTGTACGTAATACTCCAATGAAAACGGAGACCCTTGTTGCTGCCTGAACCTCCTGTCTGATGATGGCCATCGGCTGTATCCGGTTTTTGGCAATTTAACGTTTCAGGGTTCTGAGATCTCCGTTGATCAGAATTTTTGGTCGTCCGGAAATGTCTCTCCATCTTCCAGCAATGTCCCTCCATCTTCTAGCAATATCCCTCCATCTTCCACTTACCACAGTTGATTTCGGCCCGTTTCATTTATTGACAGTTTCTCTGAGGGACAGTTCACAAGGTGGCAGCCCACAAATTGCATCCTTATAGAATTTCAACTTCTCTGCACCAAGCGGCTTCTAGTATTTTGTGTAAATTAATCACTTGATCGCTACGCGAGTCCATTAATCTGCTTTCAGGGGATGCCCAATTATTTTTTCGGTGGTAGTGTTTAGACTTCATATTCTAACTACCTTATCCTTACAACTTTACACGGAACAAATCACTATTTTGAGATGGATTGTTTCTGTTATATTCGTATAATTTAGTTCCTTGCATGGATTGCTTCCTTTTCATCACGGGCTGCGGTTTACTGTAATGAAAATTTCATTGGCTTGGAATACTTAGTTTTTATGCCCGAAATTCTTCATTGTGCTCTTAATTCTGAGCCGTATTTCCAGTTAGTTATCGTTGTTTAAAAGCGACATTGATGAGAATCTTCACAAACAATTCCGTCGTTTATCCTCGCTTTAAAAGAAAGAAAATTCCCCGCAACCACAGTTTGGAAAATATATCTGCGAACTATCGCTTTTCTTTATCGCTTATTCATCTCCTTTTCTCTTTCATTGTCGTTTTATTACAGAGTCATTTACTTATTACAAAAAAGAAGGGGTAAGAGTTGGTTTTTAAAAGAAGGAAAATACGTGTCGCGAGTTATGATCCACTCCTTTTAATTAATTTCACGAAACTCGTCTCGTGCATTTCATCAGTGAAACGCGACAAGAAGAGAAAGAGACGGAGGAGGGGGGGTTTCGAAGAATGGGTAGAACTTGGGAAGGGTTTTGAGAGGGTAAGAAGGGAAGAACTGGGCTCAAGTCGTTGGGAGAGAAAATTTACTGGTTTTGCGAAAAGCGCAATTCACAAGTCCAAGCCGTCACAATCCAGAAACCTCTTTAAAAGATGCTTCCGTTACGACCACACGCTCTCATTTGCTTCCGTGAATCGTTAATCCTCAGCTTGATAAAAACAGAGTCCCCGTCCACGGCTACTGCGCTACATAAAGCGGGGGCGAACAGTCGTTTTCTGAGGCTTAAATTGTATTCTTCGTCTCAAGCTGGAGAGAAAGAAGAATTGCAGTCTTCATATTTCCACTCTTTATTTCGCTTTGGATAATTTCAGTCTCAGCTGTACGCCACTTTAAGAGGACTAATGAGATAAGTGGGCAGTAAAAAACAATTATTTGATTATGTTTTTTTACACGTGTGTATTCTATACTGTGAAATGAATATCAATAATGGTTGAATAATTTAATGATAAGAAAAAATTCTCACTGCAGATTAATTTTCTAGGAAATTTACTTTAAAATAGACATAAGGTTCTAATCAATTTGAAAATTGCACATCGCTGAGATTGAATAGGATCCTTTTATATGCGCATAATTTTTAAGCATTGTTTTTATTTTTTATAAAATAACATCTATATACGTGTAATTTTTGAATCGTGTATCTATCCCATTTCGCGAAAATCAGATTATCTATGATTACTAAAACACAAATTCTGCCCGTCTCTCTCTTTATAGACTCGGCCTCTATAAAAGAGACTCCGATACCACAATTTTGTGGATTCTTTTGGCCGTGTAGGGGGACGCAAGGGTTTTTTATCCCACTAAAAAATTTAATTCATTTTTCTTGCTTCTGTATGGAGTTTTGTTTGCGTTGTTTGTATGGAGTTTTGTCATAGTTTGATTAATCAATGGGTTTTGTTTGTAAGTATGGGTGATTGAGATTGAGCGCGGAGACAGGACCCTCTGGTGGTTATTCAGAGGATCCTGGCGGAGAGATCGCGACAGCAACTGAAAGAACTGCTAAAAGAACGCTTCTGACGTGCTTTTCGTTATTCCATTGAAATTTTGGCTAAGGCCGCAAATATTTGAGAAGTTCGAAAGCATAAGAGAGTCTTGAATGAGAAACTTGAATGCCTTAATACACAAATCATTTTCTTCGTAGCCCTTTTAAAGGAGTCCTATGGTGTTGATATTGAAGCTGATTCAACGCTTTTCCGTTTATGATACGGTAAAATGTAATATTGCAAAGAGATTTTTCTTTGATAAATTTCGTTTTGCGTTTTAGTTTTTCACCGTTTTACAGTTTAATTTTTTTTAGAGTGTAGACATTTACAATAATTTTTTTGTCTATTAACAAAAAATAAGTTTCACAACACATTTTTTTTTCCTGTTTTTAAAACTGGATTAAACTCTCGTTTTTACCAAGGTTTAAGAATTTCATCGTTTAATATTCTTTTTAAAGAATATCGCAAAATTGGACAGAGTGGTAAAACTATGAAAACAGCTGACGTTTCGGGTAGAGATTATGCTTTTTCAAAGCAAAATAATAACAATGACAAAGGATAGTGTCTGTCAGTTGTCTAATTTTGCTTTATCCCAGTGTGTCTTTCATCTTCGCTTCTGCATCCGTAATTTTTAATATCGCAAAATATATTTAAAATAATCTTTCATCAAAAATCTGTATCATCACTATATAACGAATTACCAATTTAATAGGAACCCCATCTCCAAATAGTTGGTCCATGTAAATATTAGGTTCATGTGAGTTCCAAAGAGGTAAATATGAAAAAATAAAATGGAACTCTTGTGTGGAATTGCCTGCATATGAAGGTTAGATTTATACATAGAGATAAATAGTTGACACGAATACTTGGAACCTGTTCAAAAACTGCGTTCGTTCACTATAATAAAAGGGGAAAAAATCATAAAACAATAATTGATTAAATGATGGTTGATTTTTAATTGAATAAATTATTTTAATCGTTATTATCATTATTATTTAATGATTGAAATCTATCTGAGAAGACAGCATCTTAAAACAACACTTCATATATTCTTAAAAGATTATTTAAAACCTTCGCTCAAATTCTTCTTTCATTAAAGCTGAAGTCTAACAAGAAATTAATCCCCCTTGAGATGGGTATAGAAAAGTAGCGGAAGCTCTGAGTTCGTCCATTTTTTTTTACCTCTTTTTTTTTTTTTTTTTTTTTCCCCTTACTTTTTAACCCCCATTTCCCCCCCCAAAAAGTTGATTTTCTTGAATGTAGTATTTAGAAAATGAAATCGAGCTCTACCTTACATTTTTCAGCATTTCCGATCAAATAAATATCACATGCCATACGCTACAATTTGAAAACAACAATCACGTGACTGATACCCCCATAATCTCGAGCCCATTAGGAAAATTTTGTCCGAACTTCAGAATAATATAGATCTTGCTTAAAGGAATCTGCATACCGAATTTCACTCTTTACATACCTATATAGCATATAGATCAGAAGATTCCCTCTTACTCCCATCCCCGTACCTCCGACCCCAGTGAGCCAATCAGAATCATACTAAATAGTGAAGTAACACAGGCTTTTAGTAAGCTATATTCTGAACTTCAACTTTCTACGTCAAAAAATGTAGAAAATATGAAGGGGACAGACGGACGGACGCTTCATTCTTCCGCTACTTAATAACTGTGTGCATAAGAGAGACGAATCTAAAGCGATCCCGTATGAGGAAAATTTCAGATCAAGCAACGCGACAGCATTGTCCCTACCACAGTCGGGAGTATAGGCTCACAGTGGAAAATAAAATGCAGGCGCTTATAACTTTTCATTCAGTTTGTGTATTTATCCAATTGGTGTATTTGTGTCTACAGACCGACAGACGGACAAGTCGACAAAACGACTGAACAGGCACGTTTGTTACGAACACGTGCTAAAATTGCGGGGAAATATTTACCTGATGTCAGTTTGAATGTAGATATCCCTTGATGCTTTTTTAAACCCTTTTTAATGCAAATGATTTTTCAGAATTTTTTCCAATACGCTTTGAACTTAAATTTTTCATTCGCTTCTCTGTCAACTGTTAAAAGTATTTCTAGGGAGTATTTTTATTGTGGGGTTGATTTGACGCTTCGATTTGGTCGAGATTGGTAGGTTGGCTGGTTGGAGAGCCATTTAGCAGTCACTCGCACTCAGCGCGAATGATGTCAAGAGTTTAAGCAATCAAGCACCTCTCAACGCTTAAATGTACTAGCAACAAAAGTTTTTTAGGGTGAGAGATTCCTTATAGTGATGGTAACCTAAAAACATTGAACATAGCGTGTCTGAATCATGAAAAAGAAATGAGCGTTAAATTTGCGGCAGATGCCAGAGAAAAAAAAACCCAAAAACTTAATTGCCTCTATCGTGACATTAAAAAGTGACTAATCCGTCTTTATTGTAATCATGAAATAGCATCAAGCCACAGGTATAATAAAGGTTTGGAAGACACTAATATACAAACAACTGAAGACTTCTATATATTGTTTAAATGTAGCAAGTGTATAAATTTTATAAAGTGCTTCGCTATTCAATAATATGTACACGGAGAGAAATGCTTTGGATGTAGCAACAATAAGGGAGTTGAGTAGCAACAATAAACTTTTAATGTTACTACACTATCAAATTGTCACCATTACAATCCACTATTATAATAATATTTAGTTTTTTATGTAGCGTCAACTAAATATTGATGCAGCACCAATATCGGAAGAAGACTGTCATCTACGGAGGGTTGATTCATATAAAATGAGACGACTTTAAACGCCGCGTATGACCTTGACGGAATGTGATTTGCATGACTCGTCCACTATTCATGGGGATTAGTTTTGTATACACTTGTTGCTGTTATTTGGGATATTTCGTGCTGAAACATGGCTTCCAAAATCACAGCTTTTTGGGAAGGGTATATGTTTGGCCTTTCCGACGCTAACTTCAGTCTTTCGTGCATTGTAGAATTACGCAAACGAAATGGTATTATGGTATCCAAAGCTACTGTGGGTCGAATAATCAAAAAGAACAAATTGCGACCATCTAATGAACGTGGACGAGCAGAGAAGCAGACCAGAAACAAGCCCCAGCCAACATGCCCAGCTCAGGTGGTGCGAGAAATCCGGTCTGAAGTGCTGAAAGAAAATCCCCCCACACAGAGATGTCTAGCCCAAAGGAAAGGTATTTCACAGGCAACAGTCTCCAGAATAATTCATGACAATCTTGGGCTGAGCGACGTCATAAAGCGCAAAAGTTTGATCCACATGGACAAGGCATCAAGCCACACTGCCAAGTCTTCTGTGGCTTACTACAGGAAGATGGAACAGGAGACGGGCATACGAGTTACTCCCTTCTCTCATGTGCCTGTAAAATCTCCTGACGCATCACCGATGGATTTCTGTGGTTTTGGTCTCCTGAAACGATGGCTCGGAAGTCGCCAACCAAGAGCCGTTGATGGGCTATGGAAAGTGTGTCAGCAGGTGTGGAACGAACTTCCCATGGAGTTCCTCAAACTCAGCCTACTTTAGTGTAAATTACGGTGCCGGGCGATAGTCCAACAATGTGGCTCTCACATCAAACAACCGATGGTGGTGCCATGGTATTACACCATCGTAACAGAACTGCAAAGTCGTCTCATTTTATCTGAAACAACCCTCCGTATTGTTCTGTCATCAATATATGGATGCCCATGCAGCATATCTGAAGTCACATATAATAATCAACTTGTTGATTGGTCGAGAAATTACGTCACTTGCTCTGTCGACGAGGCCAACGAGATAACAATCGAAGTGAAGCGGAAAAGTCACCTGACCATCGGGGTGCTAGCAACAATCCAACTTTCATTGTCTCCATCTTGGAAGTTAACAATCAGTGTTTTTTCGTTTGTTGAAAATAATGAAGGCTAGATTGTTGAAGGCGTATAAAAATTATTAGAGAGTTAGTTTGTTTCGTTACGAGAAATTTTTCGTACGAAAACGAAAAATTATACGTCAATTCCGTTAAATATTTTTCGTAACGCACGAGCATGGATGTACAGAGAACAACCATTCGTTATTTAAATATATGTATACATGAGCGTTTACACTTAAACAACGAACGGTTATTCTATGTACAGCCATGCTCGCGCATTACGAAAAACACTTAACGGAAGTGACGTATAATTTTTCGTTTTCGTACGAAAAATTTCTCGTAACGAAAAAAAAACTAACTCTCTATTATAATTCTTTCCAATGGCGTATATTAAAGATAGACTCCGAATCCTATTGTTAACAGCGCCACCAAAGTGAAGCCATGATAATCTGGGTAGGAGTGAGCCGTGGACATGGCCCACTAGATTTTAGAAGGCCTGTCCATTCAATGCTTTTCAGCATCTAAAATGGGAGGCAAATAGGTTTCTTATTTTTGCCACAGTGGCGCTAAAACTCGTCCCCATGCCAAGGTCTTTTATAGACCTTGCCCATGCAATTGAAAATGCATTCTGAATAGGCGACATAGCTATTTAATTTAGCCTAAAATTGTTCTGTGTCTAATTATATGTTTAAATAAATCTTTTTATAATTTATTATTTTAATTAAACTATCTATAATAATTTTTAATCTTTTAATTTATTAATGTATGACGTTTCAGTGCGCAGACGTTCTTTCTAGATCGTGTTGATTCAATACGCTTTGTTCGTTCTTTAATTATTGTCATGATTGTTGTTAACATCTTATTGTCGTTAACAAAACGAAAACGCGTGCGATAGTTTTTGTTAAACGAAACCGAAGCTTTGGCTAGGGACGAGTTTTAGCGCCATTGTGGCATATAAGAGAAAGCTATTTGCCTCCACTTCTTATTATCGAATGGACAGGCCTTCTATAATCTAGTGGGCCATGCCCTGGAGTAGTTAGCTGTCTGGCTGCTTTGTTTTTGACGATTTTGGACCCGAGGAATAATTAATTCAAAATCATTCCTCAAGGTTGTTCTGCGTACTGTACAAACAGACATGAAAAGGGATCAGGAATCATGTTCCACAAGCATAAATCAAAAATACGTAACTGAAAGATGAACGAAACGAAATTGAAATTAATCGAAACTAAATTGAAATTGAACCCATGATCGAAAAATGGTTTATAAAATATAATAAAATACTTCAAATACGAAGTTAACGAAAAGTCTTGAACATGACTACCAAAGTCTTAGATCGGCCGTATCAACTTTTCAGAATTTTTCGAGGAACCCTTCAAGTCGAATTCACGTGCTAAAACAGTGAGTGTAAAAAATGCCAAGATAATGGCATGTCATATAATAAGCGATTTATCAAGAAGGAATACATTGTTACTTTCTGTTTAAGCATTACTGACATCGGCGCGCGCACGTGAAATCGCGTTGTAGACGCACGATTGCTCAAGTGCTCATAATCTATATTTTTCAGTAGCGAAAGAATGGAGCTACTTATTGGTTTTATAATGTCTTAACTGTGCTGCTTTAACAGTGCTGTATTTGTGTGGTAACAAGAGAGTATTATTCTGACAACAATATTTACTGAATGAGATTAATACATGTAAAGAGAATTGACCTCTGATCAAAACACACTATCAAAATAAATATTGATGGGGCAAGAGTAACTATAAAATATTGTTACATTGACCATAGATACGGTTGTCACAACAATTCATTTCTCTCCATGTATAAGAATATCCTTGAAGCTTTCTTTAAGTTTGTAAACATTCTATTGTCAAAAATTTAAAGATCTAATTTTCGGATTAAGGTGTTGTGCCGCTCTCTAATCACCTGATTGTGGTCAACTCTAAGGAGCTGGAAATCTTAACTGGAGCCGCTGAGCATAATGTAACGTAATTAAATTTAAAACGTAATCTTAGATAATTTCGTGTGGGAATGAAAAGGGGACATTGCTTCCTAGAAATGTCTCATTAAAATTCTTACTTAGAAATTTTAGCTAATTCCATGAAAAAATCCACAAAGTTGTTATATGCTATCTTGAAGACGCGGCGGCCTTTCTAGAGACAGTTAGTTGCAATGCTATTTTAAGTTAAGTGTATTAGAAAATGCATCAGTACTGTATAATATTCATCTATAACTGGCTTGCGACCTAAAAAACCCATACTTAAGCCATAATTCTGCATTTGGAAGCTTCTTTTCCAAATTTGGCTGAGCAAAGACAAAACATTTGGAAAGATTAATTCTGCAGCTTTAAGTAACACCTACATTTTTATATTTTACTAACAAGGGAATCCCTCGAACATGTATGTTACAGATTTCCACCAAATTGAAATATGTTACTCATCTGAAGCTACCTATAGATGCTTGCAAAATAAGAGAGTGCGAAATTGTGTTTCTTTCAATATAAACCGCGAAAAAGAAAAAAAATTTAGCATACATAGCCATACAAAGACTCCATTGTTAAAGCAGTTAGGCTATGTGGGGTTCCCTTGTAAGTGAAATTTAAAAAAGCAGAATCGGCTGAGTTGATATTTATGCTCATCAGTTGGTTTAAATAATATCTCTGCAGTGATAAGCGAGTTATCCAATAAAGTATAGATCATTATTGACATAATCTTTTAATAAGGACTCCCTGGTTTTAAGAGTAAATATCTCGGAAACGGAGATCGATCTATAGAATGAAATAAATGGTAAAAATCTGATACAGATGTTTCAAAATTAGTTATAAATGTTGCCGAAAGATGGCGCTGGATCACTTTAATCTGGATTCCATTGCAACTCTTTGGATGGATTTCCTCGGATTACGCTAAATAACTGCAGAAACCGTCGCGACATTTACAGGAGTAACTGCATATTGCCTAGGGCTAACCTTTCCCACTACGTACAGCGCCACTCCCTTCAGTACGCTACGTACAGCACCACCTGTCGGCAATATTTGTAACTAATTTGAACTAATTCTGAAATTTCTGTATCAGATTTTTACGGCTTTTGAAATACCGATTGTTTCCGAGATATTTACTCTTAAAATAAGGTAGTCCTTTATGGGACACCCTGTAGAAACCTTGTGTAGAGTCTCCTTGGAATCTCAAATTGTCGTGATGTTGATTCCACAAAGAGTCGAAAGCATCCTGGTAATATAATTTCATTTATAAGGTCTAGTATTAATATCTTTTCTTTGTCTTTATTGTGGTGCGAATCCTCGCTAAACAAATGCTGGATTTGATGGTGTTAGAAGTGTGATATGAATAGCTCTATCTAACTCATTCCGTAAATCTTCTATAGATTGAGATTAGAGAGATAGATTGAAATTATATGAATGTGAATTGTATTATAGCAACGTGAACTCATTCTCGTCTGCTCTGAACCATCTCAGACTTTGCAGATCTTTGTGGTATTCTGCAATATCCTGTTTATAGATGCTCTCTCCAGAGGGATAAAGTATAGCCATGATGGACCTTTTGGTACCGATACTGAGGCATGCAGTGCTGTTCAGGGACCATTCTTAAATGTAATTTAAAGACGTTTCAAATATGCCACTAGCACTTTTGACGCTGATTGTCTCTCTTATTGTTGTTTCGACAAATCCTGGCCTTTCAATCTGCTTATCATGTTGCTCCTTCACGGTTCTATTTTACAGAGGCCAGCTGATGGCCGAATGTGCTCGACATCCATCGGATGTGATGGTTTGAATCCCGCTGTGAGTGTTTGTATTTGTCCAGAAATGCGTAAAGTTAATAGATAGCTGGAAATGACTAAGGATTGTGTGAAGTTAATAATCATGTGAAAGGGCGGCGCAAAATAACCTAAAAATCAGGTTATGTTTAATAGGCTGGAACTCTTACGAAATGACTTTTCATATTGATGGATTCCAATGTCGCCGAGTTCTTCTGTATGACCCACTTTTTGTGATAAATGATATTCATTGAGGTTTTAAAAGGTTTACTAAGGTCATCACTCGAATTATCCATTACCGCACACTCGATTGTGTATCATTTAAAGTAAAGCATTTATTTCTAAACAGATTAAAATATAAAGAGACGTTTCCCAAGAACTGTTTTCTGAATGACCGTATTTTGTTATCAGACATTGTAGAATCTAAGGCAAAAGCTGTTTTAGAGCCGTAAGATTTGTATTTATATTGATTATATAAATTTAATTGTTCAGTTTGCTTACTCTTCTTGTAAGTGCAGCGCCATTTGCCACAAGATATTTAATCCAATCCTCCTTCTTACTTAATCTCTTTCTTGGGTATATTTTCCAACTTTAAAGGTTTCCGATAATGGCTTTGCTCATAATGAATCTTTCTTCATGGGGATTAAGTGACGCTTATGAAGAGCGAATATTTCAACTTTAAGCGTCAAGGCAGTTTCTGCGAAGATACCTTGCCGATAAAATGTTGTTGTTGTTGCCGTCGTCGTCGTCAGGATATTTTATTAATGTTTAAGCAATAATGTTGAGGAATAGATGATTAAAAAACAAAGAGAAAGAAAGAAACTGAAACGTGCGCGAAAAAGAAAGGCGAAGAAGGAAGAGGGAGAGAGAGAAAATAAAAAGAAAGAAGAGAGAAAAGTGGAGATAATCTATTCAATTGAAATTCTGTCTCCCGTCCAATAATTGGGTTTTTATTCTAATGAATGGCATTAATTAATAACGTTTGTTACCTTGCTCGTCTCGGAAATGGTTTTGCAAGTAAATACGGCGGCGGCGCTATGCTGCTGCCGGTAAAAATGAAGCCGCGCGGGCGGGTAGATAGGTGGGTTGGTTGGTAGGTGGTGGAGGTGGGGTGTGGGTAGAAGAAAAAAGCGGCCTCTCAGCCGAATGTAATTCGTGCGTTTCTTTCCGTGCATTTGCATATGTTTTCATTCTCAAGCAAACTAATTAATTTAAAGCGCAAAAAATGGCCAAAGCATTAAAGTTTGAAATCTTTTAAAACAAACTTTTCTGCATTTAAATGGCTGCTTACATATACAAGAGCAGTTGCAATGTATTTCTCAAAAGATTTTTTCTTTTCCTCTCCTCCCTTTACTTAAATAATTATTTTACAGTTGTAAGAGAAAAAAAAAATTCAAAATTTATTTTCTTGTTACAAGAAAAAAAACCCGTCACTGTCTCTTTTGTGCACATATTTCAAGTGAACGTGATTTGAATAAGAAAAATATATTATTTTAATTGTATTTATTTTTTAAAGGCAGGAGTTTTTATTTTCTTATCCCGAGATATGCAGCTGTTGTTAATTTTTTGACTTATAAGTCAACATTTTATCACCTTTGTTACCATTTAAACATTCCATGTGCCTTCAGAAACTTCATTAAACTCGTTAAAACTTTTTTTTTAGAATAGGAGAAAGAAGTCGAGTAAACTTGGATTTCCAGAAAAGCTAATCTTTTTCCTTTACATTTTCCTATTCGTTTGTTATCTTTTCGATTTAACAAATCAAAGGAAGGAAGAAAGTTATTTCTTAAGCCGTTAATTTCGAGAAATAGGGGACAATTCACATCGTAACATAATGAGATTGAATTCAATTAATTGCATGAATAATCATTTGTCATCGGCTTGTATAAAGCAATTGTCGAGTGAGAACATCATGATCAACTTTGTGAGAACTTTGACCTACCGTATTCTGGGTCTTGGGTTCGTATCTCACTGAGGGAATGAATGTTTGGTCTTCATCGACATAATTAAATAAAATGGGTTTCTATGGAAAATTTGAAACCCTACGGTGAAAGGGTGAAAATGAATTGGAATTGAGGCGCTTCCAAGATTAACAACCAATCAGAGAACAACATTGTTCCGGGCGTCAGAGGGGCCACATAACGGTAATGAGCGGGCAAGAATAGGCTCGGTAGGGGTTGGATTACCTTGAATAAAAAAACGCTCTGAGGCGGAAATGTCTCTAATTTCTTAATATTTCGAATTTGAAATAAACGCTAAAGTGAGCAGATTTTTTCGAGTTAAATAGAGGCGTATCTATGATTAAAAAAAATCCAACAACAATTTATATTCAAGATGCCAATCTTAGTCGAGTTTACAATATTAACACAATGCGCATTTTACAACAAACAAGAGTTTTATGCTTGTAAAATTAAAAATGTTAATTTGGGATAACTTGGGGGACATTATGATTGGAGGACGATCTCCCTTAATAGCAACACCTTTAATGAATGTGTATAGTATGGTCCTGTATAGCAACATCTCACTATATGTCGAAATCGTAATCTGTAAGCATTAATGTCACAGGTAAATGCAATAAAAAATTGTCCTGATAACGTTTGGGTTGTTTTGTGATAAGTGCAAGAAGAGTGATTTATTTGGAAATAAGTATGAATTATTTGTAGATCACTTTTGATAAGTCTCTGGCGCCCCGAAGACCAGGGCATCGCCCGGTAACCTTTCCTGAGCCAATAGGAGACTTATCTAGCCGACATGACATCACCGAAGGCGCCAGAGAATCTTTTTGAATAGAGAAATTTCGGCTAAAAATTGCTCCTCTGACAAAACGTCCAATATTTCGAAATCTCCAATTTTTATGATAATCCCAATGCCATTAATGCTTAAATATTTAATACTAAAATATAAGTATCGGCTACACGAAAAGACTGTTGTCCAAGAATAGTTGATGTATATTTAAATAAATCGATATTTCTTTAAATCCCTTATGAATTTCTTAAGCATTCGCAACCATCTCCAGGAGTGGATTATTGAAAAAACGATGATAGATAAAACATTACTAATCGTAAGAATTTGCAAAAATAACGAAAACAAACACTATAGAAAGAACGCATTCGAATACAATAAAAAGTTATAAAAATCACTTTTTGTATATTGTGCGCCTTTAAACTTTGCTGTTTGAACTTAACTTTACTCTTATCAAATGATCTCTTTAAAAGGCACCCATTGTCTGGGAATAGAAAAATTCACATTTTTACCGCAGCATAGATTAGTTTTAAAAATTTCATAGCGAACGTCATTATAGGGAAAGACCGCGAAAGAGACGGTTCAGTTTTAAGGAAGCATTACCATTTCATTTTAATAATAAAATAGTGAAATCTGCTTTCTTATTGCTTCTCATAAGTTGGTCATAAAATTAGAATAAATTTCCTTTTTTATGATTATGTATTTTTGTCATTTATATCAGAAATGAATGGCCGTGTTCTTTTTATTGCCGTCCTATTCAAAAATCTTCTCCGAAGTAAAAGAAGAAACTGAAAATAAATATTGCCGAAGGAAATAACGCTTTACTAATAATCGCACTCTTTTATTCCATTCATTCTTCGGTTTCATTCATGACGAAATAAATAAATTTTGTGGAACAACAAAAATGCGTTGAGGGGAGGTGAAGTGAAGGAACCAAACAAGTTTTATTTTTTGACAAGTGCACCGCCAGCAAAGAGTGCGTTTTCGGATCATCTAAGTTATTCTTCTTCTTCGGTTCTTTCCATCACTTGGCCATGTCCACAATACAACCAACACTGGGCTCTATATTTTTTTTTGGAAAGAGTTTTTTTTTTTTTCTACTCTGAGAAGAAACCTTCAGCCTTTCGTTCATTGTGTTGGAGGGTAGTGGAGGTGGTGGGGATAGGGTGCAACGATTTCGCTGACGACGCCCCTGTTTCTGGCTGTAAAACTCCTTCATAAAAGCTTACGCTGAATTCCTTGCGATAATCGTGGAAACAAACGGGGCCGAGGAGCGAAATAAGTCATTGTGTTCGAATGTACACAAACATAAAGCACGAAACAATCGATGAGTTCAAGTTTTTGGGGGAGAAAGAAGAAGAGAGAATGGAAGAGAAGAGTAAAAAAAAAAATGGGAAAGTTGGGTCTCTTTTTTTTTTTTTTTTTTTTTTTTTTTGTTCCTAAAATAAAAAGAGATAGATAGAAAGAGTAAACGGAAGAGAAAAGACGTGAAATTTTAGAGTAAGAGGAAATGGGGATAACAAAAATAGATATTAAAAAGAAAGAAGGGCAGAGAAAAGAGGAACTGCCTGTCTTATGTGGCCTTTTTTCTTAAAGGAGTGTTGTCTGCATATTTAATAACCTTTTTTCAATTACAACAAAAAAACTGGTATTTTGAGATTATTGATTCTTGGACGGTCATTTTGTTTTAAATCTGATCAACTAGGTATTATTTCTATTAAAAAGGCGTTTTGAAATATTTCTTATATGGTTAAGGAAGCTCTAAAATAAAAAGAGCTTGTATTGTTGATTACATTCGACCAATGTTTTTTTTAAATTTCTTTTTTGTTTTCTGGTAACTGACTAAATCTTCGACCTAGGAGACCTGTGCGCATAATGGAAGCTTGAATGCTTTCATTGTGACCAGTGCCGGCCATCCAGATGGGACTTCGGGTTAAATCTATATAGTAAGCAACTCGAAGGATAATTAATGGATCTGATTTTCTTTAGGGAGAGTTCTTATATTTTTATCGTAATCAGTCTGACCTAACATAACCTAATCTTCCATTGAACCCTCCACATCATTACTGACGGAAACTGAGTGGCGCAATAGTTCGCGTCACCGCCACATCACTAGTTGCGCGCGCATCGTCTCCAAATTTCCAAACCGTTAGAGATGCTTTTCAATGCAATATTAAAGGGCAAATGACACCAACAATATCGCTATCGAGATGATAAAGAATCAGAAAGAATGTAACATAAAAAAAAGAAAACAATAAGTTTTTATGGAAAAAAGTTACAAATTTTTTAAGAAAGAGGCAACAAATAAGCGAAATGGGGGCCCCCTCCATTCAAAAACGTTGGCTGCGTGTGACGTCATCTTTGGTAAGCCGAGGCCCTCGAGATTGATAGGCCCTGTAAATCTCGTCGGGCCTGTGCAACACCCCCTGTAATAAAGCCTTGACACCAAGTTCTCAACGTCATACTCACGTGACCAGAAGAGGATTGACTTGGCAAATGGCGCCATATACAAACCATCGTAATTATTTAAAAAAAATAATAAAATTGATAATTAGTTTCAGGAAAGTATTCAAAACTATATGAAATCAACTTCCGATTTGGTGTCATTTGCCCTTTAATGCCATCGCTTCCTTTGTTTTGTTTGGGTATTATTAGACCCTGAAACCTGCAATGACAATGCTATCTATTGTCCCAATGACATAAAATTTTCACAAGAGGATTTTTGGCACTTCACTGCTATAACAAATATCCCCAAATTTCTATTTTCGAGCAACTGCTGCATACTTATTTGATTTATAAAGGGCCAATAAACCTAACTATTAGTTTTTTTGCCTTTATACTAGGATGATTCAGTAAGTATCGTAACAAGACCTCAACGGTCATAATATTCCCTATGACGTTTTAATTTCTACCAGGCCGGATTAGGTTGGTCACCACTTTATCGCATGCAGTTAGATTGTGCCTCATAATCTCCCAACATCCTTTGTAAGATGGTAACTTTACAGAAACATTGTCAACGTTGAAGTGCTTAGTGTGATCAGATTTCTACGACTGAAGGGCATATCCTCAGCTGAAATTCATCGCCAACTTTTAAGGTCTACGGTGCTAATTTTTTATCGCCAAACATGTATGCACTGTGGTAGATAACAGCAAAACAGACATGTAAGATGTGCAGCATTTGAAGTGGACGTCTTAGTGGGAACAATATCATGAACAATTTCTGGGTGGTAGACGATTCCCAGCCGACGAGGAAATTAAACAAACCTTGATGTTACGGCTTCATGCGCTTGATACCGATTTCTTTCATTTCTAATTGTCGTATGCTTCGTTACGTCGATAATAACTTTCTTTTCCGGATTTTTCAGTTCATAAACTAGAGAGGGTAATCAGATCGCTTAATTCAGATATTAATCGTCTACACATCTGATATTCACAGCGTGAACTGTGCCTAAATGCCCGAAGACCACCTTAAATATTAACTCAAAAAGTGAAACCAATGTTAATACTATAAAGATTCTGGAAATAATCTTTGACGTTCTCCTTAGATTTGATATGCTAATTGATCATTAGAGTGACCCTCCAACGTTAGGATTTTTTTTTAGTTAAACCTATAAGAGCCTTTGCTGTGATCAGGAATCTATGCTGCTTTATTAAGTCGTCTGTTCTTCTCGTCCTCCATTGTAGCGTATCCTTTAGGCCAGCGCGACAAAATGGAATTTGCATTATTCAGTTTTGGCCTACAACCGATTTCTTCGAACATCCTTCAATTGACCAAGTATCAGTCCATTAGTGGTTCATGTATCCAGCTTAATTTACCATTATTTGAAGCTATTGTTGATGAACTAGCTAATGCAATTCGAAATTCGTCCCATCTTGCGCATTTCATCGTAGCATGGTTGTGCACGGCATCTTCATATTGACTGATTCGATATGCTTATATTTGAGATTCCTTTCAAAGTATCATCGTTTCTATGAAGACACTTTCTCTAGTCAGAAATTTACTTTCACTATTTGGAATGACTTCCCTATCAATTTATGAATAACCAGATATGTAAGAGCGGCTGATCAGTCATTTTAACTAGTTTTAGCCAGTCTCCTTTTGCCTTTTCTTTTGCTCTTCTCTTTTGTGCTTAATAATTGGAGTGCTGCCAATAAACAAAAAACTATTGACGTGTAAATAAGTCTGTTAATCACTGTTACACGAAAATTAATAAAAAGTGAGAGTTCAGTCCCAGTTTCATTAAATATTTTATTCACAGAGTTTTCTTTTCACATAGGCATATGATCAAAGTTTTATTTTTTTGCATTCAGTCCCAAGACATAGTTTCTACCACCTTGGCATCATCATCTTTGCCGAGTAAAAAACTTTACTATTTTGCCTACTCAATAAACATGACACGTTTGAAGAGAAAAGTATCTTAAAGAAAAAACCATTACAAATGAAAAAAATATTCTTGGAAAAACCCAATGAAATTTTAACGGCAACAATTCTCACTCGACATTTGTTGAGAAAAAGGAGAATATCTCTTTTTCGTTGTTCGCTTCTTCCTGCTCCTCCTCCTCCTCGCCGTCTCCTCCGCCCCCGCCGTTGCTTCTCTTCTTCTCGACGGTGATGACAGCGGCCTTAATTCTCTTCACATTGTTTCAGATTTCGTATCAGAAACTGCCAACGACGGAATATCATCGTCCAACAGAAATGTCTTCAATGGAAGATCTCCTTCGCTACTCTCGTTGCTGGCATTTTCGCGAGCATCTATTCCTGTCGTTGTCTCGGTGTCATCGTCATCCGAGTCGGTGTTGTTGGTGGATCGGTTCTTGTTCCCATTGATCGTCTTCTCTTTTCGACAGTGAGCGGCCATAATGCTGCAAAGATTGCTCTCCTGATGGCGCTCGTTTCGCACTCCCTCCGTTTGTTAGTCGCATAAAATCTCCATGAGAACCATTGTTTTCAAAAATGAACTTCCTCTGAGCTGTTTCGATGCCTCGTGAGCGAAGAAGAAAGATTGTTATCTCACTCCGAATAAATTCGACGGTTCCTATTCCCTCCCCCCGCCCCTACTGCCTCCACCTCCGTTCACGCCGACTCGACTCCCTTTTCCGTCTTCCTTCCATTCATTTTTCCTGGGCGCAGACGTGAAAGGTCTTCTTCTAGGTTAAGAGTATAGAAGTCTGAACATGAATTATAGAAAGCTTTAAGAAGCTACGGTTAGATTCATCGTGACGTGATATGCTATGTTAGAGAACAGATTAAGAGATTCAAACTGAAATAATCTTTTCAGGAAATTAAAATAATTAGAGTTAAAATAAATTAGTTTCAATAAATTGTTGCACGCGTTTCTGAATACTTTTCTGACTTCACTCAATTTTTTTTTGCTTATATTTTGTTATTTATACGATACAAGAATAAGTTATATATCTTATACGTGTATCTAATACTAGCTGATAAGCAAGGCATTACTCGGGCTTTTTGTTATGACGACATTTTGCAATATCTGAATGAGAATATGACTACGGATGCTGTGAGAAGGGCATGGAAAGTTCGCATTGGAAAAGCAAAACTATTTTCTTTACATTCAAAGGAATGTTTTACCCACATTTTTGGCTCGTGAAAAAAGCATAGTCTCTCTAGGTTAATATAAGCATACCAGAAACCTCAAAATGAACTTTACTTGAACTTTATTGATGAATATTGCGTAGGCAAGACATATCAGAAATCGCACCCATTTGAATACAGAGGATTATCAGTAGGACTGATAGGGTACGCTCGGTATGAATACCTATTATTGCTATAATATCATGTATATATATTTTTAACAAATAATCGTGTGCCATTATATAATCTTGGTGCATCTAGATTTCAAATAGGAGCAAAATTGGAGAACCTGTTCAGATAGTATTTCAGGAGATTCCAGAGAGTATTCATTTTTTTCGTATAGTACTTTAGCTAACTGCCTCAAAGGGGCGCTGCGGTCAATTTGCCATTGCAGCAGTATGAGTTATCGACAAGGCAAGTTGAATATTTTAACTTCCCACACTAACATTTTAACTTCAAATGGCATCAAGATCAAGTGGGATATGCTATGCAGTGTTAGGTGTTTCAATAACTGGAGAAACCTAAATAGATGGAACAGAGTGTGTAATTCACTCAATAAGAAATTCATACTGCTTCTTCCTGCTACTGGCTTTCCATCATAATCTGCCCTGTTAACCAAACAGACTTCTCTGTGTTCTCTGTTAACCAATAGCCATGTTCGTACAGCATCTATCCAACCATTCTTGATTGTGTACAGGTGTGGAAATTCACAACGGTCTTCTTCGTCCATAGCTTTTTCATATATTTGTATTTGCAAGCTGGATTTTGTGCTTATGATTTTTGCGGTATAATTATAACCATAAGCCCGCATTTTATAAGGGAAAAGTCACTGCCGCAAACTCTCTACCATTGTTAAAAAGGGCATAATACAAGATGATTCAAAAGTTACTGTGCAGTGGCTGGTCGGAGGTTTGCTTGTTGTGAGAGCGGTGCAGAGGTTTACTGGAACTTTGCAGTATTCTGTCTTGGATCTCAAGTACTTTCTCCTCCGGTGCATCCAGCACAGTTCCACTTTCACGGAACTTGTCGATTAAGCTCCGTACTGCATTCCGATGACACGCAAGTACATCAGGGAACGTCTCTTGAAACAGCTGCCGAACCTCCTCTGTGTATTTGCCAGCGTACCGGAACACATTCTCCATTAGGAACACACGCTGTTCCATTGTCAGTTTCAGTTTGCTACTACAGCCCTCTGTACACGTTTCCATTCACTATTGCACAGTAACTTTTGAATCACAATGTACTATAAACTTATTGTAATAGCACTATACAACAAATTTGAACTTTTTTTTTGTCCTTTAGATGAAACTATGTGATTCTGTATAAACAAAAGATGCTTTATTCATATATCAAAACCAAAATGGGCCATCACGTACCGTTTTTGTAGAAGACCAACTTCTCAGAGAAATGTAACAGAAGCTTGATTATAGAAAACACAAACACTAAAATAATTTTTGGCCGTTTCCTCTTGTAAGCATCTGTTGTTTGTCCTTGATAAGAGACCAGCAATATTCAGCTAGCATACTTCCATTCTCTCGTTAAAGTCTGCCTGTGTGATTTCATGATGTGAACATGTCATAGATGTAGATAGTTGAAAGTCAGGATCTTGATGGGTTGGGTCATCGGAGGTGTCTTCCTCTGAATCAACAGTATATGTATCTGGAGCTGTAGGTATAGGAAGATCTTCAGAATGAGAAACTGGTCGCATAGCGCTTCTATATGTGCGTAAAAATCTAAAATGTGGATTTTTTGGAAAATGCTGAATGGTAAACCAAATTATTATAGTGCTACAATATAGATACGTAAAAATCTAAAATGTGGATTTTTTGGAAAATGCTGAAAATAATTATTACAGATTCGTTATTTTCAGCCGAAAATATACAAGAAACACAGTTTCATCTAAAGGACATTTTTCATGTTGTACAGTGTAATCATTTACAAGATCTGTGTGTGGTTCTTCTTATAAAGCCTAAAGCAAATGTTAAATTTTGTATGACATTGGTGAAGTACGTTCTCTCCGGTATTATAATGGATACCCTTTTTTATTCCGAAAATTGAACGCCACAGCAAATAAAAGTTTTTATTGAATTTCTTCAAATAATCACCCAAATTCTTAAAATTCATCGCAATTTTCACTCGCCTAGCTTTCTATTTGACGAATCTCTTGAATCACGAATCTGTCGGAGATACCATCGATCTTATCGGAAAAATTTAACTAGTAGCAACTAGAATTACAAGCTTTCGAAATTTAAGATTAGAGATGAGACATTTCGATTTAATGTTTATAATAATAATAGGATAGATTTCACATGGTATTTTAGAAAAATTCGCATTCCTTTATTGAAGAGCAGCACAAGGCATCTTATTGTACATGCAGTTATAACTCGCTTGTAGTTATCCGGAGAAGAATAGCTCGACTATTTTAAACATTTTTTCATTAAATAGCCCTATGCTACTACGGTGAAAAATGAATTTTAGTTTAGAATTTATTTCTCTTAATCTGAAGTTTCGTTTCTTTTCACATTCTATATTTTTCCCATTAAAGCAGCGTTGCTTGAAGATCGAAAATATTTAGAAGGGAGTAAAGAGAGAGAAGGGAAAAAAATCAATTAACGGTGGATTCTATTTTCTTTTTTTCCCTCTCCTTTCTCCCTTCCTCTGTAAGTTCACTTATTATTACGGGGATTGGCTAATGTTGGTTTCAACATAAACCACTGCTAATAGCCGGGAAGGGAGTTAATGTTAGCGGCGAGATAACACGGCTCGGTTATCTGTTATCCACATCAGAGCATCTAATGAGTATGTAAAGAGAATTAATCTGGCTAGACATTAGACGAGTTAACAATTTATAATCACAAGAGTCCTATTTACTCTTCGTCTGGAACGTTCCAAAAGGCAAAGTGAAGGGTGCTCTTAGAAAAGCAAGCGGAGAGCGGTAAGAAGAAAAAGATGGGGGTTGGGAGGAATAGGGTAGCTTCTCCCTCTTTCTCTCTCTCTCTTTCTTTCTTTTACTTTCTTCTTCTAGCGCGCTTGCGCAAAGGCGATGGTCTTAAAAATTTCCCGAAGCCTCCTTTAAACACACGCTTAAGATCGTCGGTGATGGATGAGTCTCGGAGCTCCTCTAAAGCGGGGGAGGGAGGCACCGCCAGCCGCCGGATCACACCAGATCGCCAGGGGCTCCGTGAATAAATGACCGAAATCTTCGGCAGTTTCACCTAACTTTGCTATTACCGTGGAAATCGGGACAGGAAAAAGGAGGAAAAAATATATGGTTTCACAGATATTTTATTTGGTTACTTGTATTTTTTTCCCGTCTTTTGGTGGTTTGGGGTAGGAAGGAAGGGTAGAGGAAGGGGTGGTGGGGGCTGTTAAATTGCTCGTACTAACGTGCTTTTCTATTAGGAGTTTAAGAATGAAATATATACATGTAGAGAAATAGCTTCAAAAGTAAGAAGTTCCGGCGGTTAATAATGAATCAAATTTATTAAGCCAGAAAGTGGAAAGTAATATTTTTGGAGGCCAGTAAAATTACGTTAAATTTTAATACTTGGCCGTTTTATTTGAGTTCAGGTAAAGAAGAAATGTGAAGGACGATATTAGGTGAAATAGAAAAAAAAAATAGAAATGTTTATAATTTTAGTTACTGAAAATTATGACCACAGCTAATTCAACAAATTTTTAACTTTTTTCAGTTTAGGAAATTAAATGTGTCGTTTCTTAATGAGTTTCACATGCTGAATTCAAATATAAGGATGAACGATGTCAATTGGCTCTAGGTTTCATGTAAACGTTTTACAACTATGGGTAATGCACCAAAACTTAATACTTATCTAGATCCATATCTTTCCGTAAATATGAAGCTAAATGATATTGGCATTCGTGTATAAATGGAATAATATTATATGTTTATCGAGCAAAACTAAATTAGTAAATTAAGTTTAAAGTTAAATTTCTCACTAGTTTTCACTTTGTGTCGCTTCGGTTTGTGACTTTTCATACTTTTGGCTTCTCACGCTTTTCTATGCCTTACCTCATTATGTGATTGCTTATATCATGGAAACTAGAGCCAATCAGCATTTTTAAATTATGTAAGATCAGCTGTTTTTATGGCCGCAACTTTTTACCTGTAATCCATAAAGTTTTGAACTCTTCGTTATTTCTGGTATTGCTGCATCTAATTAAAAACTCCACTTTATTATTATCCACTTTCATACGCATTTACGCCCAGTATTTCATTTATTTTACACAGAAAATTTTCATATTTTTAATAAAGCTGAGTTTAAAAAATTCCAAACGAAATTCTTTCTCGGAATATTCTAATAGAACAATGCTAATCAGTGGGCGCTCATAACGATCGCTCGCAGAGGTTTTAGTTATCCAACTGCTTATCCCAGATTACTAGCCGTTGAGCTCTCTTGTAAAGCCCTTTCTAACTCATTGCAACCGGCGAACAGAATTGAAGGTTTTATTTTTCACAAATAATTCCGCCGCTCCAATTCTCGTCGGCCTTTAAAAGGTAATGAGGGGCCACCGGGTGGATCGTAAATTTTTCGCCGTTCGCGAGGATCCTCATTGCGCTCTCCGTCTTAGAGCGGTTTATCATCGGCGGATTTAAGTAGGAAAAGGTCAACGACCAATGTCCAAAATCCCTAATGGAAATTGGTGCTTCAGCAATGGGAGGGATTAACACGGGAAGAAGGAACTCGTCCCTATAGCTGAAAGGCGTGATAGCAATGGTAAATATCATCGAGTCGAACTCTCGGATGCATTTAGAAACACAGCCAACCTTCCTAGAGAGAAGGCCTGCGTACTGAAACGTCATACATTGTTACATCATAACGAAGTCATAATTTAGGGCTTATTATTGGTAAAAAATACTTTTTAAATTAAAAATTTCTTTTTATGATGATGTAACAATGTATGACGTTTCCGTGCGCAGGCCTTCTCTCTAGGTGATGTTGACACAGGCTTGGTGTATATTTAAGAATAAGACCACTGTTAGCTAAGCTCCTATTATATAAACATTAATTATTTATTCTTACGAATTTCTCTAATACTAATTGTCAGATCGTATAGTGGCTTTCTCATAATACAACAAAAAGATTCCCCCCCTCCTAATTACTTACTCTACTCTGAATCACGGCACCAATTTTGACGCAACGGTGAAAGTAGCGCTGCTCTCTTATTATCATAACCTCAAAACTACTCGATATCATAATATAAAAGGGGGCCGCCCAAAGAATACACTAGCCTACTAGACAAAGAAAGTGGAACACCCTGTATGACGCATGGACACTTTATGAAAATTTTTGTTTGAAAAATACATTGTAAATAAATTGCGATCTACAAATCCCAAACTTGACAATAAGAAGGCTACGTTATTTATTAATGACCTACGTTATTTATTAATTTGCTATGTATAATTGTTTGAAAATTGTGTGATATGTTCGTGCCGTCAAGGCATTTTGTTTAACGACTGGGATATATGGTCCAGTAAGCTAAAGAATAAATTAAAAACTGACCTTACAAATCTGTGGATGCTAGAATACTTGAGAGAGAGAAAGGAGACTCCACTTATCCACAAGAACATTTTAATACACCATATATGTATACATTTCGGTCACAATGTGGCCTTCTTCAGTATGTATACATATATTGTGTATTAAAATGTTCTTGTGGACAAGTGGAATCTCCTTTCTCTCTCTCAAATATGGACCAGTGTTTTGAAGTGAAATGTGTCATCGCAAACGTACACACAAAGCTTGAGAATCCGATCCTTCCTACCATTCGAGGGTTCTGCGGGCGGACCTCACACATCAGTGGTTTATGCAAGATGTTGCACGTCCCCTTCGCGATTGGCCCCATATATATCTGACTTCAATCCATAAGATTTCTTTTTATGGAGTCGCGTGAAGAAGAAAGGTCTACAAAAAGAACCCTAAGATCTTGGGCGAGCGGCGAACATGTATCGAGCATGCAATTTTGGCCATTCCAACAAAAGTTCTCACGCACAAAGGCGGTGGCCAATTTTACAACTGGATGGGCCAAAATCATTAATATATATTGTCATTGTCTTGATTGGTTCTACATTTGAAATAGGATTGGTCTACACTGGCGTATTGTAAGTGTCTTCACCAAGAATGAGTTAGGAAAAACAACCGAAATTTTCTACAATTTCTTTAATTTACCTTTTTAATAAAAATGAGTATGCCTTATTTAATGCTAGTTTATTTTAGTTTAATTTTGTTTACATTTCTTAACGTTTGGATTATTTACGAACACCCGAGATTTTTCTACAAAATTCTACAAAATTTGCTTTTATCGAGAGCTCATGAAGGTGAGTAAATCACTCTTGTTTTAAGATGAGAGAAAGGGAACTTCGATTACGATCAAGCACGGTTTAGAATACAATGGTCCGAAAGCTCCATTGTTAATCCACCAATCACGAGTTTTGAGGACGGAAGCAGACATCAACGATTAATGAAGAGTCGGATTACTTTGTTATGAATTTACATCAACTTTCTGATAGCTTAGAAAGAAGGAATTCCGGAGTGCCTGCCCTATCATTGGGCTTCCTCTTTGACCATTTAGTATCTTTAGAAGACTTGGAGACAGCCTTACTGTACCACTATCCGCGATGGCTCAGTTAGCAGTGGTGACGAGCTGCTCTAGTGGTACCTGATCCAAATCCAGCTGTGGAATTTTTCTTTCGTTTTTCATCTTAACAGACCAGAAATTGGTAAAAAAAATTCGAAAACCTCAGTTGACAAGATGAAGTGGAGTCTCTTGTAAAATTAATACTGCAAAATCAGATTTGAATTTGCAAAATTTGTTAAATCGACTGAATCGGTCAAAATGAAAATCTTGGGCAGACGCAAATTATTTTTGGCGTAAATTGTAACGAAAAGTCTCGTTTGGAAAGCTGCCTTCGAGTAAATAATTTACTCAAAAACTATTTACTTAGTCGCCAGGAACTATAGTCGTCCAGTTTCGCTATCTATGAACTGTACTCCAACAACCGAATCGTGAGAACTGTCAATCACTGCGTTACCATAGAAACCAGCTGGAGTAAAATTTAGCCTCAAATCGATATCGCTATTAAATGAATTTCTGTTAAATTGTTGGACCTTAAAATGGCTTTTTTTCTGCAATTAATGCGAAATTTAATTTCCTTAGAAGAATTGTAATACTTTCTTGTTGACATTAGCTTGAGCACGTGCTGAACAAAGCGCACTTTAAGCAGGAAATATGAACGATAAGTAAAAGGCCTGTCCAACGAGGCTAAGGCAAACACTGATGAACTTGACCAATGTCATGACCACGTGATCTATTGCAGGAGGAGTGATTCTCAGGATTTGTCTATCGGACTATATAAAAGAAGGGCGAATGCTCGAGCTGGTATCAATCCGGGTTGAAAAAAAAACTGAAACCATTCTAGGCAGTCTGCTTGGTTTCTTGTATTCGAAGAAATGAAAAAATGCACAACAAATTAATGATTCAGTTTCTAAATAATCGAAATAACAGTATCAACGAATTATTTTCAAAATGAATCGCAAATTATAGAGTTATTTTAGCATTCAAATAGTAATTTCATGGTTTTTACAAAACAAATATTTGAACAGAAAGGGTTTATTTCTTATGGTGATTTGGAGCGATACGGTGGAACGATAAAACTAACGCATGCACATTTCGATTTTATTTCATTCTTATTGGGAATAGGGTATATAGATTCCGCCTAGATTTATGTATCGAAAATTTTTCCCAATTGACAGCTATTAATGGAGCGGATACGCTGATTGTATGGAGACAAATTTAGAACCGTCAAATATTAAAAATTAAGATTTTTGTCCTTTAATGTCGTTTGCATATGTTTAGCGGTTATACAATCCACTCATAGGCATTTTCTCATATGCATCATAAGTTGATAACTCTTAATTATCGATAGTCTCATAAAAAGGAAGTTTACCTTTGAGCTCTTCAATAATTATTAGAAATCGAGACACACTTCTGGATATATATTTTGAATTAGTGTTTGTAATGTGACCTCATAAATGTTTAAAATTTCTTGATTTTTTTTTTCTGTTGCATTAACTGACAATCCTCTGAAATTTATAGAAATATTTTACTGTCTTTGTTTCTGTGGTATTATGCAAGTTTTATTACACATTGTTTTTACGAGGCTGGAATTTGCTTTTTTGTAACAGCGAAGCATTTTGTTTTTAACGTACCATGCATCTCTTTAGCCTTTTAGAATGGTTTTGGATATTTCACTTTTTTACTTCGCCATCAGAAATAAAATTTATTCATTTTTCTCTGTGTCTATTCTAAAAAGGTCGACGTTGATATTTTTTTCTTTATTTGGCCGTCGTAATTCTCCGATTAGATGAAAGACTGCATTCTGGAGTGAACGTTGGTGGAAATCTTAACAAGGAAATTCGAATAACTTATCATCTGAAGTCTTAAAATAAGACGAAGGTTTGGAAAGAGATGAAATAAAGAACAGCTTTAAACAAATGGTAGATCTAGAAGAAGGAGGGGAAAAAAGAAGAAGAAAGTTAAGAAATTTATGAGCTAATAAACTACATTATGAATTACAATGATATATGATTATGAACGCATAAATATTCATATGGTTCTCCGGAATCATAAATCGACTATTCAAGTTAAATCTACATAAAAGTTTTTGAAATATTCAAGCTGAGAAAGGAAATTTCTGAAATGTAGAGAAAAACGTGTTTTTTTTTTCTCCTTCTCTTTTAATCGAAAAAGATTCAAATTCGGATCATTTATTCGCCAAAGAGTGATGACGTCAGAGTCGGACATGGTTCTCTTAAGGCGCCACGTGTTTCAATAAAAGTCGATGAATCACCGACAGTGTGATAATTCTTTTTGGCGAGTTGCACGTATTGTAATGAGGCCTTTCGTTGCAATGGATAGGGCTCATCCATTTGGTGGGTCTTCTGGCGGGACCAATTACTGCCACGAACGGTCACGTTGTGCATAGGTGGCGCTAATCGCATTCATATTTCAGTCGTAGCTATCGCATGATTAATGGAACCCCGATCGCTTCTCGTTGGTGGCGCTGTGGGAAAAGCCGCTCGCCCGGAAATGGAGGACCTTGGACCCCGGGTTCGTCCTCCTTAAAGAGAGGCTTTCATCTCATTTTGTCAAGTGAAGACAAAAGATAATAAAAAGGGGAGAACAAAAAACTCAGGGGAAAATCAATCTACAAGAGAGTGTCTGATGATAAGAATTTGCTCTTAATTTTCTTAAAGTTCCTTTAATCATGCAGGTTTTAAAGATAATTTTGAAATGTTGATTTTGTTAGGACTTTTTATCGTTGTGCAAACAAATAAAATATAGCCTAGAATAAAATATAACATAAAAAGTATTATAGTATTATTTAAGTTCATTTATTGTTTTTTTATTTTTTGAATAATAATTAATATAATTAAAAGTATAGCTATTTTACGTCAGCCCCCCTCCCCTTCTGCGATAGTACCAGAATTCATTTCGTGTGTAAAAGTTCAAAATTGTTGTTGCAATATAGAGAGGGGATTTTATAATCTATCTAAATTTTACACGACGTAAGATTTCCATATTAATCTAATATAGACGACCTTCCTGGTCTAGTAATTTTGAATATTATATTTGTGTACCGAAATAAGGTTCTTTAATAATGTTATTGATTATTCAACAAGAAATTAATGCCCCCAAGGAGGGTATAGAAAACTTGCGAAAGTTCATCTATTTTATATCCCTTTTAACCTCATTTTTGATCCTCATTTTTTAATCAAAAATTTATTTTCTGGAATGTAGTATTTAGAAAATGTAAAAGAGCTCTATCTTCTTTCATTTCTTATTATATTCGATCGAAGGACATATCACATGCCATATATTGCTTGAAAACGTTCATAGTTCTAAAGACCACAGGACTGCTACCCTCAACTCCGAATGTAATGTAGATCTGGACAAAACTGTTTAGTAATTAGATTTTTTCATATCGAATTTCACTCCTTTACATACTTATAAACAATTTAGACCAGATGGTCCTCTCTAACTCCAACCCCAGTAGGCCAATCAACACCAAACGAAATAGTGAAGTAGGACATACTCATGTCAAGCTAGATTCCGAATTTCAATCTTCTACGTCAAAAATGTAGAAAATAGAAAGGTGACAGACGGACATTGTATGGATAATAAATAGCTCCATCAGGGTGACCAGATACCTCTCGTTAAAAAGCGCCCTTGTTTGGCAAAAATTACGCCCAAAAGCGCCCAAAATATTTGTAAAACGCCCAAAATTATCGCCCAAAAATAAATACAACGTTTCACTTAAAAAATTAAAAGAAATTTAAAAAAATTAAAATTAATTAAGACGAAAAATTACAAAAAATTTTTTTTAATTTAACATTTTTTTAAACTTATAATCCAATTTCTTCAAATATTTCAACAACAGTAAACAATTCATTTTCTTTACCATCTTCTTGATCTTTGTTGTTTTTACTTGCATATATTGTTGAGTCAAAACGGGATAAGATAGTTTGTGAAGGAATAAATTCATTACAACATTTTTTATCACAGTGTTATGAATCTTAATAATCATTATAGACTCAAGTGAACTGAGATTCATACGATTTTTTAGTCTTGTTTTAACACATGTCATTACAGAAAATACCCTTTCTACTGTAGCATTAATTAAGTTCCATATTATTTTATCTTACCTTTGAACTCCTTTTCATTTTCCCAGTCTTTCTGATACTTTTTTGGATATTTTGTCCATTTTCCCATTTTTAAATATTGCTTCTGTCAATATCGTCTGTTTTGCTTGTGGTTATCTATCGTTGGTGCAGTACGAGTATGGTGCTAAACCAATTATACTATAAACTTTTCATGATCATGATCACCTATATATAATGTATAGTAGTTTGTTTTGTTTGATCGCATATTGGCGGCATATGACAATATTACAGTAATATTTTTATTATATGTGGACTTGGATAATATAATATGATGTCACCCCGTAGCCAACGAGAAAAACAGGCCCCGGCGCGGAAAAGTCACCTGATCATAGTAGTCCGGCCAACAATCCAACGTTCATTCTTTCCAACAAACGAAAAAATATCAATTGTTAAAATCCAAGATGAAAACAATGAGGGTTACATTGTTACTCGGACTAGTATGGTCAGGTGACTTTTCCGCGCCGGGATCTGTCTATCTCATTGGCTACCCGTCAGCCTGTAAGACGTATGAGTTTTAGACTTACCTCATGACTGATACTGCTACCGAAGCGCCATCTGAACAAAAAACGCAATAAATAGCCCAAATTCTTTATGATTCGCCCAAAAGTCGCATGTTTTTAATTTATTCGCAAAAAAAAAACTCAAAGCGCACAAATCAAATTTTAGGCGCAAATGGCCATTAAAAAAACGGCCAATTTGTGGTTTATCGCCCAATCTGGTCACCCTGAGCTCCATTCTTCCGCTGCTTAATTAATTTTATACTTTGAAGCTGAAGTTAAAAATCCTTTAAAGTATTGATAAAAGTAAAATTTTGCACCAATTAGGAAACAAATATTTTTCATCAAGTAATATTTTATACAGAAATTTGTGTTATTTTGATGAATTATTGAAGTATTTTTTCATAATATTTTATACAGAAATGTTAAAAATTTGAAATATTTCAAATTCATCATATTCATTTTCGCTCCTTCTTCCAGTTTTCCATAGCCCTAATAATAAGCAAACTTAATCCAATAACACAGGCCTGCAATGGAAAAGATGTTTGAAAGCTAACAGCAGATTCCGATATACTTTTGGACGCTGACTTCAGGAAAAACAATAAAAAAAATTTAATCTCACGTGCTATGTTCACACAAAATCACTTTTTACATTGTCATTTGGACTATTTTACTGAGAATCTTGATACACTAAGTGAAGAGCTGGGAGAAAGATTTCATCAAGATATCAAGAAAGGTAGTTATCTGGATTAGGTGGAACATCGACATGATGACGGACTACTGCTACGGAAAAATCCACAAACTGTCTTCATAACTTAACTACGAGGAAAAAATAAACTCGTAAAAGAAGCTTTCAGGGGAAAAAAATAAAAGGGGCGAAAAGTGTACACAATATAGATTTTCCAGAATATATAAAATAAGCTCTTATCTTATATCGTCGAGCCAAGTTTGTAAAAAATCTTTACGTGATTGAGAAAAGCAAAGATCATATTTGAAATCATCACCCACAAGAAAAACAAACTTCCATGAATTGCACAAAAGAACTCTACAATAAGATTCAAGATCGAAAATGATTATTAAGATTAAAGGTGTAAAAAACAAAAAAGCCAAGCAAAATACTTGGAAATCAGGGGAAATTTAAAAGAAAGGAAACATAGAAATAATAAACAAGATAATACCGTGTGTTTCAAAAGTTCCCGAACTGCCCCTTCTGTATGTAGGGAAAGCCTGACTATGACAGCAGGAGAACCATTTTGCTCGTTCTTGCATACTGTATTTCATTTGTTTGTTTTCACGCAATAAACGCTTTTTAAACTGTTACTGTACCAGTATAAGCTTAATACTGTATAACGTAGGTTTTATAAATAAAACTTCTAGTATTTTTTACTTTAACCTTTTATTTCATCTCATATTCGCGTATTTGTATTCATCTCATCTTAATAATTTGTAACGACTGGGAGCATCCATTAATTGAAAAAAAGAGTTGAGACAGTGGCTCCTTCAGCATACCTGCACAACAGTATGTTATGCAGGGAAAGTCATCTCCTGCGTTGGGAACTTTTGAAACACACGATATATGTCAAAGAGAAAAGCTGTAATTATAACTTCGGAAAATTGCTAAAGAGAAAGGTATAAAAACACAGAAAATATCTCGATCCAAACTTTACTAAAAACAAAAGTTCTACATCAGCTTTTTACATATCATTTTTCAAACATAAATTTACCACTTTGCTGATTGTCATTCGTATGTTTTGAAAATTTTGTGAAGAACGACAATAAATTCATAACTTCACTTCGACAAAATTATAAACTCACCCTTAAAAAACAGAAGTATGGCGATTATTTTTCAGTCATTAGTACTTTGTTGGTCCTCCATTGTTTCTTACGACTTCAAACATCCTGTTTGGCATTGAATCGACAAGTTTATGCAAGTACTCAATGGTGATAGATTCTCATCCTTTCATGATGACAGTGTTGAGCTCTTGAGTAGTTTGAAATTGCCGATGATTTTTATAAACATGATCTAATTGTCCCCATACATTTTCAATTGGGTTGAGGTCTGGGGAGCGTAACGGCCAACATAAAACATTTATCTGCTGCTTTTGAAACCATTGTTTCATAAGGTTGGAGCGATGGCATGGAGCATTATCTTGCTGGAAAGACCAGTTATCTCCACCAAGAATTTCACCATAGCTTGACAAGTTGGAAAGTTGACTTTCCAGCAGCACTTTGTATCTCGCAGGGTCCATGCGTCCATTGATCACTACCATATCACTTTTACCCTGAGCAGAAAACTCCCCCCAAACCATTACTACGGCAACCCATTTGACACTCAGTTTAAACTGTTCATCTTGTCTGATATTATGCCAATAATAGTCCCATCCATCGGGACCATCAAGGTTGAATTTCTTTTCTCTACAAAAGTCCAATCTTGCATTTTTGTGAGCTTGGTTTAGAGATGGTTTTCGTAGAATTATTTTGTAGACAATGTTTGGACATTGTTGCAGAACCCGTGCAACAGTGTGCCGAGAGCAGTCAAGTGAAAGTACATCTACAATGCGTCCAGCAGATAGATTGCTTCCAGTTGCCAGTCGTCGAATATGAGATTTATCTCGACAGCTTAAGATTTTTTCCCTTCCTGTTCGTTTCTTCGCTTTCCTATCAATTCCCCGTTGTAATACACTTCTGATAGTACACTGGGATCGGTTAAGATGAGCCTCAATTTTTCTTTGGGACAGTCCACATCCATGCAACATCCATGCAGTCCTAATCTCTGTCTCACCAAGCTCTGTTCCTCGTGGCATTGTTTTACACAGTATAAATATGCAGCAGACACTTTCTTACAGTAAGTGATTGCAAATACAACCTTTTTGCGATTTGCATATGATAAAAATAGACGGTCGAACACATTTTTTTTAAGGATGAGTTTATAATTTTGTCCAAGTGAAATTAGGAGTTTATTGCCGTTGTTCATAAAAATTTCAAAATATACGAATGACAATCAGCAAAGTGGTAAATTTATGTAGATCTTTTTGTTTTTAGTAAAGTTTGGTTCAAAAGTCATGTGAGTTTATACTTCTGTTTACCATTGTAAAACAAAAGTAACACAAAAATCAATCATTATGACAGATATATTCTAATTACTAAACTTTGCAAGCATGTGCAACATTAAAATGAAGTGTGTAAGACTCTTGAATGAAAGTACCAAACATATATTTTCATTTCAAATGCTTAAAATCAATATTGGAATATTTTATACCAGCCAACAAATTGATACATATTCCACGCAAACTGTTACTGGCCAAATGGGTTTAAAAAATAGCTTAGAAGTCAATCGTGATTTTCTGAAGTAACCAGATTGCTGCCTAACTATATAATTCATTAGTTTAAGGATTTGCGTTAGCTCGTATTTCTTTGATGTAGATCTCAATACGATTTCGTCGTTGCATCGGCAGCCAATGGAAATGTTTATTAGGTGATTAACACAACCGAGATATTTTCTATCATATAGTTCATATTTGTAGATATTAAAATAGGGGTTCCCCCATTATACAAAAATTATTTTAGCAGTAAATGCATTAAATGTCCTGAACAAATTTTAATATACACTCTTTAACAGGGTAACTTGACTAGAAGCTCACGAACTCATGCGCCGACGAAAACTGAACGAAGTCATCATCTTTAAGTACTCTTGAAAGTGTTTTCCGTCTGAATTATTTTAAGGCATTATCATCTCTGTTACACTTCTGCATTTGCTTTCCTTAAAGTGTTAGAATCGTCAGCTAAAAGTCATTAATTATTCCTCCCAGAGAGAGTTCGCAAAATTAATTATCTTCAGAAAGTGATTTTAAACAGTGTTAGAGATAATTAATTTGGAGGCTCAACTATGAAAGATTGAACTTCCATTACCAATAAGGACGTTGATAAATATTGTTTTCTGTGCATTTGTCGTTAAAGTATTTATTCTTTTAAAGAGGAAATTAATGATTCATCTGTGCGTTGAAAAAATTGAAAGAACTGTATTTTTAATTAAACATTTGGAAGTTAAAAATACTCTAAAGCATGAATCTTATTTAACTTCAGAATATTATTTTTTAGGTGGGTTGTGCACGTTAATGATTAAAACATTTTTGTTCCCCTCATAATTCTTGAGGCATAATTCTTTTTCAAACGTTTGTGTACAATGTTAAACACTCCCTCTCGACAGTCATTCTGATTGCAGACCTTATTGGAAGAGGAGAACTTGGGTTATCCCTCCGCTGTTGTGTTAAGCTAATCTCCAGCTTCGAAAAAGAAACTCCCTTCCCCACGAATCTATAAGCTTACAAAACCATTAATAATATTTTGAGGGGACAAGATAATTCCCCATTAAACACACAAACACCCTGCCACCAATGACATGCGATGCAATAGAATTACCGCTGGAGAAAACATTATTCGGTTTGTGAGCGTAATTTAATAACATGGATTTTGTGATCTTTTTTTAAAAATTGTGGTGGAGTAGACGGACATAGAAAGAAGATGCGATTCCATTTTTCACGCTAATCTGAAGACAGGTCTTTGATAATATGTGCTTAGAAAGAAAAGTTTAAAAAAATCTGTTAAATAATAGACCTTCTTTTGTTGAAGTAAGCAAATCCCCATTTTTATTAATCACTGCCCTTAATCTGCCAAAATTAAAACGCCAAGGATGCTTTATTGCTTTTTAATTAGAAAGCACGTCATTTCTTGTTACGGGTTTGTTGCTGCTCCTTCATGGCTCTTAAAGATTGCAAACAATCCCTTGTCGATGTGTAGCTAAACTTTAATTATTAACACTTCAAGGTATAAACAAGAGGAGGAGTCTTTTAGAATTTTTATCGCTCATTAATCATTGAATTTGAATGTTCTGTGAGTTTTAGCTTGAGCTATCTCAAGACTAATATGATAATTGGTGTCCGATATGCGAGGTTCCATTGTATTTCATAATTTTACTTCTATTTAGACTGTTTTAGATACCAGGGTCGTTTGATAAATAGGTAAACATATGTGTTTGGAAAAAATCTTTTATTTTCTAAATAGTCTCTATTTAAAGCTCATCAAGATTTTACACTATTTTCATCCCCTCTGAAAAGTAGCATTCGTCATAGTCTGCAAAATATCCCTTAATGGGGTAATGACGTTGTCATTCAAACTTTTTTTTTTCACAAAGCCAAATTTAAGTTTAGAAACAAGAAGTTACATGGGGCCAAGACCGGAGAATAGGGTGGACGAGGAAGTAACTGGAAACCTAATTCGTGCAAATTTTCCATTACGATTTTTTGAACTGTGTGATTGTGCGTGTCTTGGTAGAACATTTTTTTGCAGTAATTGCTACATTGCTTGCTTCAAGTGAATATAGCACGTGATCTAGACATATAATTCTTGCTAAAATTTGGCACTAGCTGGTTTGAATAGTGATATGTGGTACAATCACGTAGAAAAATATTTTGCAACGTTTCGGAAATTTACCTTATTTTTCAAAAGACCCTCGTACATGGAGTATCCGTACATTATTTCCTAAAACTGAGTTCATCTTACCTCTAAAGACTTTCTAAATGAATTTCCTAAGCTGAAGTACATGGTAATTCTAAAAGAATCAAACTATTTTACCTGTTTAGATATAATGAAATTATTTGTTACATAGCAATATGCGTGTATACATATAAGACTTCAATGAAAAAAAAACCAACCTCAATGTCTATACTGGTTGCGCATGTGTTATTATGCTCAGTTTAGGGTCGGGTACTATTATGGCTGGGATAACCTACTATGATATATAGGAGGAGTTTCTATCACGCAGATACATGCAAATGAAGTTTCGAGATGTTCTAACAAGATGCTGTATCTCAGCATTATCCGGCGTTATCTGAATGAACATCGGCCTCACCGTTTCGCACTTGGCCATTTAGGTCACTTGATCTTACTCCCTTTAACACAACACACCAGGAGAAAACACAAATCCACACACAGGCTTTTATTTCACGTATGCGCATTTCGGCAGCCAGGCCACCTTCATCAGCGTGATACAAAACAGTCTGATCAAGCAGGTTTGTTAGATCATAACAGGTTTGCTGATTGGTCAGACTGTTTTGTATCACGCTGATGAAGGTGTCCTGGCGTCGAAATGCGCATACGTGAAATAAAGTTTTAGTGTGAATTTGTGTTTTCTCCTGGTGTGTTGTGATAATCATTGTCCACAGTTTCCGGCACCTCAACCGAACTTACTCCCTTTGATAATTTTTTTCTGTGGGGTTTGTGAAGCATGCCATTTATGTCTCGCCTTGCCTGAATTAGATAGCGAATTGTTGCTACTATTGAAATTATAATGTGAACACGCCAGCCCGTGTCATAGCCTACAACACGGAATTAGACTTTCACCTGGACATTTGACGTTTGGCACACATTTCCAACATTGAATGCTCGTGATTCATTGAGATAGAGGTAAACTTTTAGAGTTTTCCTATTCATTTAAACCTTGTGAGTTATTCTATAATAAATAGTTACTTTATATTGAACATAAATTACAATTCCATTACTTAGAATCATGGCCTCTATATTTTTAGTTAATGAAAATTTCACTAGTTGATATCCTATTGTCTTATTTTCCTTTAGATTAATTTTATAGCAAGATTAGAGTGTCGAGGCTCTGTTTCCCCACTATAAAATCTGATCAGCTTTCCGTTATTACTCCCTTGGGCTCTTCTACTATCCTTCTTATTAGGTCTACTTTTCTCGGTTTCTAATCACTTTGCGCCCTCCCTGTGCTGTAACGCTATTCCACATAGAGATAGGGGGTCCTGGAGTTCTTTTCGCAATTACTCTGTTCCTTGTGGTGAAAATTTCAAATCAATTTAAAATGAAACATTTATTAAGTGGGGCTCTTGTTTTCGCGCGAGAAAGGTCGATTGCCTCTTAATAGGACTTGTAGGGGTTGGGGTTGGGAGGATGGGGTATTGAGAGAAGGGTTCATTTTCAGTCGAGCGGATCCGTGACAGCGAGGGTGGGGTTAAATGCAAGTTCGTCTTGATCGAAGGGGGGAGAAAAAGGCGTTGCTCGTCTCCTCTTCAATTATCAAATGCTTTCCTTTCATTGACGTCTTCCACGAAATGCAATGAAAAGAGAAACCGCCACCCATTTGCTCCATGAAATTTTTAATTGGTCATAATTTGTTACAAATGGTTTTTCATTTATTACCGTTCTTCAGATTTATTATTGAACGAAGGATGATTTAAGAGTCGTATGTTTTAGGTTTTTTTGACATAAAAGTCTTTTCTGAGGAAGCTTTACCCCCTCTTCTCTTGCACGTTTATATTAATGGTTTTGTGACACCGATCGGTTAACCTTGTTCATCTCGACTGCTCCTTAAATTAACCACTGACATTGGAAACGTTTAGGAGACACAGACATTACGTTTTCATTACCGTTGTAAATTCCTTTTCGATAAATTTAGTAGATTAATTCCTTTATCCCTATCTTCAGATATTTATTTAAATTGTAGGTTATTAATAGAAGAAAAAGCAGGATTTTAATAATTTTGAATACTGGAGTCTGTGCAGTCCGCTAGCAATATATTTTATGGAAGAATTTTGACATTTGTCTTCACTTTATATTCTTTGAATTAACTTTTAGCTTCTCTAATGAAAATAAATTGTTCATTAATTAATAAATAAATAAAATAATTTTGTTACATTTTTATATATTCTATAAGCTTCTCAAACGTACAACTGTGTTTATTGAAAATCTCTTGAATATTTCCCAAATGGATTATTTTGATTCTAAACAGGTTGTTAATAATAACGTTCGTATTGTTAAAATTAATTATTATTGGGGTTTATTACAATATTCAACTTAAATCAGTATTTATTAGCTACAACAAAAATCATAGCAAAGTTTCCATTATTAAGAGTTATAGACAAGTAATGTGAGTTCGGTTAACTTTGCTTTTGTTTTGGAGATGAGTGTTATCTGTATTATAAGATAGTCAAAGATGACTACATAAGATGATGAATGAAGCTCATTCTTCAAGAAAGCCATAAACCCTTAGTTTCCTTGCACTTGCAGCGATAGTGCTTATCAACATTTTCTTTTAACCACAACATGACACAGATAATGAGGCAAGAGATAATTCAAGCCAAGATAATTAAAAATTGAAAAAAGTTAGTGGTTCAAAAATTTATTTTATAAGTTCTACAAAATAATTCAAAGTTGAGGATTAATAAATAATCTTTTCCTAGAATTTGGAATATAAGTTGCTAATGGTTGATGACTCGAGGAACTTAATTGTGTCTTGGTCTTTTGTTAATTGGAATATTAGTTCATTAAAAAGAAGCGAGACATTTTGTTAATTAAGCTAACGCATTAGCTGAACTGCCGTATCGTCTGCAAATTCCTTTCTATTTAAGTGAATTTATTTTGTAAATTTTAATTATAGAAAAATGAAATGCGGGCGAGCGATAGATTCGTAGTCCTTGGTTTGAATGTAAATCGTGGAATTTTTCCTTTCGTTTTCATCTATATTTAATAAGCGCAAAATTCTCTGAGTAATACCAGCTAACTTGGTTATCCAAATGAGGGCAATTCTATTTTTTCTTCACCTAAATTATTCAAAAAGATGGAGCAGATTTCAATAAAGCGGAATTTCTATATTCTCTTACAGTTTGTTTGACAAAATTATTTATTCAAAATTCGTAGAAAATTCACGCTAGAACGACCAGTGTTTTTTCCGTTTGTGTATGCATCCCATATTCTACGAATTTTCTATGCCAGTATGCAAATTTGTTTATGACAGCGCGGAATTCTCTTGAACAATGAATTCACGTTTCGCAAACTGCAGCACACAAAACACGACTTCTTCTGAATCGTCGCCATTTTCCTGTAAACAAGAAACAGCGTCGCTGTCTGGTATTGAATGAAAGTTCCAGGTAGGCTTTTAAAAGTTTAAACTTTCCTCTGTCCAGGGACGTAAGGGAATATGTATCAGTCATTTACAGCTTATTTGAATCCATCTTTTTTGGCTCCTAAACAATTACATGAATTCCTAACAAATAGGCCGCGGTGTGGATAAATGATGTCTTTGTGCCTCCAATCAATATATAGAGCTCCAGATAACTTCTTTGACTTGTTTTTTTTTATTTGCTTAATTTTTAACCCTTTTTTATTTATTTTAGATTGTAGTGATAAAAACTTTTAATTAATTATCGTGAATACATTAATGAGGCGCCTTTGTACTGTACGCAACATGAACACACTAATAAAATCTGTCCAACGAAAGTTGGAGTGGGCGTGTCCAGTTAAACTTCCTATTTCAATTGTTAGACATTGTTGCCAAAGTAGAATCAACAATATTTAACAATTGAAATAGGAAGTTTAACTGGACACGCCCACTCCAACTTTCGTTGGACACAGTATAATAAACAAATTTCTCGACCGCTTTGGCGTCTAGGAGTTGCCATTATTTCTCAGATTTAATAGCAGTTGGCATTCATATTCATAATCACAAAAACTGCAAACAATGTCGTCACGAAATTCTCAACGCTTGCATTAAAAATCATTCAGCTGTATATTAATTGATAGGGTTTTAAAAGTATTAATTTTCATTAGATTAAGCGCTTGGGGGGAAATTTGAGAAAAGTTTCTACGCAAAACAATAAACGATCTTACATACCTATGCCAATTTTAAAATCTGTATGGCCTCTAATCTGAGTACATACTTTTAGCACTTTATATAGATTTTATAAAAATTTCTATTAAAAATCTGCCACTAATGATTATTAAGCGATCACTGATTAGAAAATTATTAATGCTGATAGCCTATTTTAAGTTCTTTAATTTGTTTATGATAATGAATTTTTGAAATTAACAACGTTAATTTCTTATCAATTGCATATTTCTCATTCTATTGATAAGAATGAATCTTAAGGTTATTTTATAGCCCGAGTTTATAATGGATTTGAATGCAAAAAAATTAACATTAGATTTTATATTATCATTAAAATTATCAAATTTATAAATTTTGCTTTATATTCTAGTGGCAAAAGTTAATGCTAACTGATTGTTCCCTAGATTTGCGATATAGAAATTTTATTGTATTTATTTCTAAATAAAAATCTAAAAGGTAAATATATGAAGTTCTGAAAAAATATATCTGTGTATAGAAAATACAACAGCAGTATTGCAAATCCAAGGGAAAGAAATCTTATAAACGCGTTATTACTTGAATAAGTTTTGAATAGTTCCAATCTTTTGTAAAAACTTAAATATATATAAACGCCTTTGTATTTTATAAAATTATTCACTAGTAAAATAATAATATCGAAATTATTTCTTCCTACTACCTTGGCAGCCCAATTTACTTTGGAGGAGCACGAATTAATTAATGTTTTCTTAGGTTATCCTGGAAAGCCTTAAATCTCCCGTCGCTTTTAGAGCTTCGACTTTTCACTGCTTTTGGCAAGATTTAGGTGCTCCGACGAGGATTTGTTACGTTCTTTTTTTAATTTTTCCCCTCCCTTTTTTGTTCCTCCTTCCATTGTCGGTTTTATGCGCAGTTGATTTTTGAGCTCCGGCCGGACTATCACCTTACACGGCTGTGACATTCGAGTCGAAACCCAGCAAATAGATGATAATGGGGAATATTGCCGGCAGTTTTAATTGAATCGTTTATTTTTCCTTGGAGCCCGTTGCAAAAGCGATTAGGAATTCCCAACAGATAATTAAGATGACAAACAGGGCTAACAACGATGACAAATGACTAACAAGGCGCCCAGACTCGAGGAACTTTTAGCGAAGAATTAGTCTGAGAACGTCGTTTATCATCAGGTCCAAGATTGTTATACATTTTAACGTTTAAAGGGGAAGAAGTTAGACAGCAATTGTCGGGCGCCGCTCTATTTATACGGTCTCTTTTATTTTCATTCGAGTTAGCTCGGTGGATGATTAGAAATTCAGACGGAAGGATAGGAAAGAAATGAGCTGACATTTTAGTGGTGACAGCTACGTAAATAATAAATGGAGGGTCCTCCTTTTTTGTTATCTATTTAATATAAAAGAAGGATGAGCTACCGAGGGAAAAAACGCATAGGTGTTCATCTTCTGAGAAAGTGTTTGCTCCGGAGGTTGATAGGCAATTCATTATACAAACGAATTATAATGCTAACAAAACGGAGCGAGAGGAGGGAAGTGTAGAATTTTATCATTTTCAAGCACGGAAAATGATGAAGAATACCAACAGTTTAAAAAGATTAATATATTTTTTCTTTACACCATCATCGCCGACTGCATCACGTCACTATTCTTTGCGTTTTGATTTGTTTTTTTTTTCTGTGAAATTTCTTCCTTATTCCTCAACTGCTCAACTTGCTGGGTGAGTTTTTGTTTGTTTTCAAGCGTTTTTTTCGCCCCCTTTTGACTGAAGATTACAAATAACGTGGTGATTTCTTTCATCGCTCCTGCTTCAAGATGAACTGACCGAGAGAGAGGAACCACATGGAAAAAAGGCTCTTGGCAAAGGATCAACCATTTATTTTGAATGAACTTTTGACTTAAAATAAAGTGCATTGAACTGGTCTCCATCAAAGATTTTATTAATTGTTTAGGCAAGAGAAAACGATCTGCTTTCGTTTATACAAGAAAATGTATACGACATCGAGAGAGAACTTCTTCGATAATATACCATTTTTTAAGTTTGTGTATATCATCTTGACGAGACACATGTCCACACTTTCAACATACAGTATATATTTCGGAACATTTACTTTTATAAATATAATTTATAATGTGCTCATATAGAATATTACATGCTTTTACTTAGCTTCAACACAACTTCTATCTGTTTCGTTCAAATTTTTTAATCAATATTTCGATTATTTCCTATTCTTCCAACAACTCCAAATTTAGCACACTGATTCATTTCCGGTGACCATTCAACTCAGTATAAAAAATTTCAAAATTCAAATTCTTAAGGAAAGGGTTAAAACTTTTTTTCATCTTAAGTATTGCATCTTACATCTCATCTTATATCTTACATCTTACGCTTACATCTCAGGCAGGGCATTGGGCCAGATATTCAAATTTTCTTTATTTAGTTAATATTCCTGGGCAAGGGGATTTGGCCACTTCTTCAGGACGTTTTTAGTTTTATAGATCGAATCTATTTTTAACGAACTTAAACATTTTGCACTTTTTTTATTATTGATATGTGAAATGAAGGTGTCTTTCATCGCTGATTATGGAAATCGCTTCCAATTTTCTATTGGACCAATAGTTACCGAAATATCTGAAAAAAAAAATCAAATTTCCGAACTAGGCTTATATCTCAAAAATGGTGATTCATAGCAAAATAGTCAATACAGTTTAATAATACACATAAAATTTATGATTTTTTTTTATTGACCAGTGGTCAATATTCCGACGGTTAATATCCAAAAATCATAACTAATTGATATTCAATTATAGCAGACTCAATATAAGCTAACATTTTAAAGAAAATTCAAAATTGGACCAATCGTTACAGAAGTATAAGTAAAAAACAAATAAATAAATAAATAAATCAAAAATAAAATAATCAATAATAAATAAATTATCCTTTTAGAGAATTATTCTTTTTACTTTGATAAAGGATAGTCTCTCTCCGAAAAGTCAGCTTTTTTATTTATTGATTATTTTATTTTTGATTTATTTATTTATTTATTTATCTATTTATTTTTTTATTTATTATTTAGTATATTCCAGGGTTTTTGTGTCTCGACCTTCTTTTCTACACTCGTCAATTACAGAAGTATAGGATATCAGTCGGATGATATGAACTGGCGTATTCACTCATTATTCAATATGGCGTTTAATTTTAACAATGTAACCTTAGTGAGATACAATTTATCAAATCAACAAATGATAGCCATATTGCAAGAATGATATGAAACAGGACATATTTCAATTCCAAATAATACTTGCATGTGGTTTCGCTATTGAATCTAGAATTTTTTAATTTATGTAATTCATATCGTTTCACGCTTTATTCTCACGCGCCCACTTGCATACCCTCACTATCTTATACATTACTTACCCAGTCACTAACTTACTTCATATACATAAACTTACTCCTCTCTCATACATGCTCACCTATAAGCTTGTATGGTAACGAATACATTACCTATTCATATTTTCACATTTAAATTCCTCGGAAACTTTTTAAGTTTGTTTTGGTATTATAGATTAGTTTTTAGATGATTGTTTAAAGTCCGTTCATTTATCTGTTCACATTTCTTGTAATCGATATTTAACTCACTTTCTAACTTTATATATGTCTGAAACTTTCCAATGTCGTATTTTAAATGACAATACATGTAAAAGCATGATGTTTTTTAAAAAAATTAAGCAGTGTTTATGTTTTATCTTACTATATTTTGCAATTTTATGTTTTTCTAATCTTTTCATTTTTTATCCTTTTCAGGTGAGTATCTTGTTTCTCCCTATCATTAACTGATATTGAAAACTTGGCACTAGTTTGGTAAGTGCTGATCTGTTTCTTTTCCTCTTCAAAGAAAAACGTAAGCAAATAATAAATGTATTCAATGTATGTGCTTCTATTTTTTTTGGATTCGTTCCGAATATTGTTAAACAATAAAATAATAATACTTTTCTATGAAGCATAAACTTTGGACATGTTTGTGGCTGAAGAATCCGATTTTATAAGTTTACAATGGCATGAATATTCTTAATGAGTATCGCCGCTTATTATCGTTTTTACGACATGAACACGTCGTTTAGGTTTTATTCAGAAGATGGAAACTCATTAAAAATGGACGATGAATATAAAAGAGCTAGGGGGAAGGTGGGTTAACAAGAAAAGGGATAAAGAATCGATGGTGAGAAACTGGAAGAAAGGGGATGGGGGGAATTTAGAAGTGAGTAGGAAAAAAAAAATTTTTTCTTTCATCTTCCTTCCATTCTTTTTATTTCGCTACTGGAGTGAATGCTTTAATTTGGATCTGCTGAAATTACCCGTTCATTTCTTGAGACTTCTCGAATGTGCGAGGATGGATGGAGAAAAAGGATAAAGGAGAAAACGTGTGGTGTATGCCTCTGTGGCTGTGTGTGTGTTTGTGTGTGTGTGTGTGTGTGTGTGTGGTGGGGGTAATTCCGCCCTTGAATCTCAGTGACGGAGCTCCTTTTGTCAATCTCGCTAATGCATGCTAACTCACTGGTTGATGAAAATGCAAATTGAGTTATACCATAATTTGAAGTTTCTATTTGGGCTAAAAAGCGTTCGGCCGGCAACGGCAGCGGCAGGGGGAAACTAATTACGAGCGCAGGTGAATGCGCCGCAGTCGCAGCAGCAGCAGCAGCCGAACAACAACAGCGCCACTTTGGGGGCCTCTCCACGTGGCTTCCGATATTAAGGCAACTGATAGAACCGGCGATATTAGTTCTCAGGCTTTTGCTGATAAAAGAAAAATAGGGTCGTTGGAGTTGAGAGTTTTTACTCCCACTCACTCACCCAGCTGCACCTACACACTCTTTCTCATTAGAAAATAGGGGGAAAGAAAAGGAAGAAAGAGGTAGGTCGCATTCTTAAAAGAGTGCCAAATTTCTTTTACATTAACCATTAAAGGAATTAGCCTTTGTGGCCACTGTCAGAAGTGAAATTAATTTTCTTTTTGGAATAAAATTAAAAATCAAAACATAACATGTTGAACTGATTTCTTCCATTCGCAGTCCGCCAACGGTTAAGTTCTCTTACATAAGAATTCAATAAAAGTCAAAGGTTGAATTTAATTGTTATCGGGATTATGAACCGAAATTGACAAATGAAAACATTTTTTTGCTGTATTAGGGGTAGAACTACAATAAGTATTCATATTTGTATCAATGTTCAAGCAAACAAAATCTCTTTGAAATATTTAACTGCGTAGCTAGAAACACCCAAGGGTAATACGATACAAATAAATCATTAAGGAATGACATAACCAAGTACCGAAAGGTTAAACTAAACCATTCGCGGAACTATATTTTTAAACCGCCCTATGTTAACATTGGAAGTTTCTAATGGACCATAATGAAACCATTAAACCACGTAACTTTGAAATAATTTCGACTATCATGAATATTACGTTATATTCATTCATGACACATCATTCCAAGTTGTTTGATATACTACATGCCATATTTTAGCATTGCAAGTTCCCATGAACCATAAGTGTTCCACTAAACCAGGTTCCTTGGAACCAATTTCGACTATCATTAATTTTACGTTATAAAATTACATGCCATATTTTAGCACTGAAAATTTTTGAGGATGTCATAAGGGTACTATTAGAGCACGTGTCATTGTTTCGATTTCAACCATTTTCAAAATGGTTCATTTCCGGAACCATATTTATTAATTGGCGAAAATAGTAATTTATATCCGCTTCTATCTCGTCATTACGATTTGTTTGATATATTACTTAATATATCTCTCGATTGAAAATTGCTAGGTGGGGTCGTAAAGGTACCATTTGTGCACGTGCTATTGAACAAATTTAGATAATATTTGTGATTGATTCGTACCATGTACCATATTCATCGACTGACGAAAATAATAATGAATAACCGCATCTATCTCGTCATTACGATTTGTTTTATATATTATTCAATATATCTTCCCATTGAAAATTGCTAGGCGGGAAAAATAGAGGTACCATTTGTGCACGTGCCAATGAACCGATTTAGATAATATTTGTAATTGGTTCGTGCCATGAACTATATTCATCGACTGACGGAAACAGATTTTGAAAATCTTTCATAGCTTCGGAGGAGTTAGTTACAGACAGACGGACAGACAGACACGTTTCCCCACACTGATAGCATAAAGCACCTTTCGGTACTTAATAAAGGGTGCTCCAATAAGAGTGCCGGATTAGACATATTTTAATAAAACGCAATATTTAATCTAAAAATTCCTCCGGCATTTTTTCAGTTTAAAATACTGCGTTTAATTCTGGAATACAATATTCGACAAATGTCCTTCATGACTCTTGCTCTTTTTTGGAACGAAAATGGCGCGTAATTTAAATCCGAAGCTCTTATTAGGACGCGGTTATAATGTTTGAACAATTGTTATAACTGTAATTCTTGCTGATTTTTCACATTAAAAGAAAAGGAACATGAAGTCGTTTTGAATTCTCCATGTAATTGATATTCTACACATAGTCTACGCATATATCAATATAACATCTTTTTAATATTTATATTTTAGTAAAAATAATGATTATAGCAACCTTAACGTAATTTATAGTGATTATCCTATTAAAGTATCTTATTAATTGATTCGAAAATTGATTTTATAAAATTTATATGATATCAATTTTCATTGGTCAACATTGAAAGATTGGATTTTATTATCTCCTATTACTAAAATCGATGGATGCGCTATGCAACTGCACAAACTACGGAATACTTTCAATACTCACAAATAATGAAGTTTTGTTTTAAACAATAGATAGACTTGAATTAAATGATTATTGGAAGGGGGGGGGGGGTTTAATACACGCGCAAATGGAGAACAACCAGGACCAGATCCTGGATTTGATTAGACTTTAAAATAAATTCAGTATTGTTATAGTAACAAACTTTGTATTTTATTGGCTCACGAAGTGAAGCTAAAATTACAAGAAGAATTGCATCAACGATATTATTGGCTTCTCTATGAGAAAACGACCCCTTAGTTCACCCTTCCCTCTTTATCCCGAAGGTTCAGTGGTTAAATTGGCTCCACAATTACGTACTTGAAATTGAACATTATTACCAAATTCCAGAAAGAAAGACCCAGCTAATCATCTTTGAAGAACGATAGGCTGGGCTGCACTGCATCACTGGTATGTCATCCATGATACGTCGTGTCAACTTCCATTTAGCATATATTTTAATCCCGTAATGGTCGCTTGAAAAGAAACACTAGAACATGCAATTACGCAATCGCATATAAAACTAAGCCAGTAGGCAATAAATATTTAAATAATTTCATACTCCTTCCTATTCAATATGCAGTAAATGTATAGGCTACAATAACGATAAATTACTTCATCAAGCTGAATAATCCGTATTAAATAGTCAACTGAGCATAGCTCCACATTCCAGAATACTGAAATTCTGCTAAACACGTAGGATTTTCTTCATCTGCCATCACATATTTTCATGAAAATATTCAGGTTTCCCTGTTGCCTGCACATAATTCATAATATCATGTTATCAAATAGAATACAACCTTCTATCCTTGACATTACTCTCTTCAATGCAATCTTATCCACCATTTTTAAGACTGATCCTCACCTCCAGCCTTTTTATTTCATTCCCAAAATTCCTATGCTTAAGTATTTTCTTTTCAACAATTGCCCCTCATCCTCTGCTCATTTTCTCAGAAGCCAACTTTACACATCAGGACTTTACAACAATTCATAAATGCAACATACTATATAAAATAAGCATTCAATGCTTTAATGAGGCCACAATCTCTAATAAAGCTAAAGTAAAATAAATACACAGTGATAACTCAACGAGCTGTGACAAAATAAATAAATAAATAAATAAATAAATAAATAAATAAATAAATAAACAAACAACTACATAGAAAGAAATTAGAGAGTTGTAGAACTTCTTAGACACAGCCCTGGAATAGACATTACCAAACCACCTATGTTGCCTAGTGAACTGGACATGGCCAGTTTGTCTTTCGTATAGATCCATTTTTTACTTTTTGATAATCGTTATGTTTTTATCCTTGTACATGCCATAGTGCCAATCTTGTGACTAAATTCTTTCGAGAAAGTCATTCGTTTTTTGACCGGATCTGAACAGTCCAGACATGATACCAGAAAAAGTTTGGAAGGCGATAAGGTATGTCTACAACAACTCATTGAAATGCTTATTCGGTTTGGCATCATTGTTGTCAGAATCGAAGTACTTAACGAAAAAATGCATCACTCTGTGTCAAAGCTTTAATCCAGCCAAAATTAACATCTAATGAACATTACCTACGTTTATGGTGTAAACTCATTTTTTTGAAAATATTTATTTAAGAAACATAAATTAAGGTAAACTAACAAAGGTGTACCTGATTCAATGGAAATCTACCGTATTTCGATTCAGTTACGTTCATAAGGGGGCAATAAGAACTCTTGGAGTATACGTATATGGTCAAAATCCTTTTAATTTTATTTTTAAAAATAAATCTTTAGATCTATGATATGAAGCAATTTTGTGACGCATTGTTTGCAATGTTGGCGAGTGAAATCTGAAGAAGATGCAAGCAAAGAGTGGTTAACCAAACCCTTCTTGAATGCACATTATTATTATTATTATTATTATTATTATTATTATTATTATTATTATACAGGGTGACCAAAACTTATCCTGCATAATTGTTTAGGAACATTGTATGGTTCAAATGGGACAAAAAATGCCCTATCAACATTACATCTAGTTTCGATAGTGGGTGAGATATCGACGTTTGTCTATTTTCTTTTATTTTATGTAGAAGAAACCTCCGTTTGCAATTGGATGGATGCCCGGCCCACTTTGGTAGAAGAGTGCGAGACTGGTTGAATGTCAATGATCCGGACAGATGGATCGGTAGAGGTGGTCCAGTGGCTTGGCCTCCTAGATCACCGGACCTCATCCCATTAGATTTTTTTTTTGTGGGGAACACTGGAGGAGGAGGTCTACAGCAATCCGCCCACCACCAGAGATGAGCTCATTGCATCCATTCAAGCTTATAGTCGAGCAATTACACCCGACCAGATTGTGGCAGCTACCAGTTCCGTTGTCCGAAGATGTAACCAGTGTATTGGAGGTGGGGGCAACCATTTTGAGGGACTTCCTCGACATTGATTTGTTACTTTCTTCTTATTTTTATTCCTTGTATCATTTTAGTTTTATTATGGAGTTCAATGTGATGTTCTGTCCGTATGCAGAATAAAAGTGATCTGCACTCTCAAGTGTTTAATTTATTTGCTTTAACAACTCTACAAAAAATAGACAAACGTCGATATCTCACACACGATCGAAACTAGATGTAATGTTTATAGGATATTTTTTGTTCCATTTGAACCATACAATGTTCTTAAACAATTATGCTGCATACGTTTGGGTCACCCTGTATATTTTTGATATGCCCAATCCAAAAGAAAATTTCGAAAGCAGAAATAATATAGAAATGTGGCGCTTCAACAGAATGTCTTCAAAATGAACGCTTCAATAGTAGTAGTAGATCCAACATAATTTTCATTTATTCCTTCGTTTTGAAGATTTGTGTTTGAAAGGTTTATTATATTTTTGAACAGGAACCACGAGTACTTGACTCTTCGCTTCTACCAACTGAGAACTTACTAGGGAACCATATAGTTTCACACCAATTTGAACTATTTTACTCACCTAAAGCTACTATTGTTGCTTGCAAAATAAGAAATCGTAATATTTCTTATTTTACGATTTCTTATTTTCAACCAAAGATTTTTACGACTTTGGTTGAAAATACGTAATCCGGACTCCGTTTTCCACTTCTTTAGATACTTTGGCATTTTAACTGTACATCAAATATACACTGAACGACCAATTTATTAGAGACATCCCGCTAATAGCGTGTTGCGCTTCCTTTAGCGGCGAGAACTGCCTGAATACGTGGCATGGATTCAACAAGGTGTTGAAACCGTTGCGGAGGAATAGCAGCTCAGGCTGACATCACAACGTCCCGTAATTGGTGCAGGTTGGACGGTAGTGTGAGATCGGGCGACCGAGCTGGCCACTGAAGCAGGTGGTAGTCCGCGTCATGTTCCTCGAACCAGTCCAAGACCATTCGAGCACGGTGACAGGGAGCATTGTCCTGCTGAAACTGTCCGTCACCACCAGGAAGCACAGTCATCTGATCGGCAACAATGTTCAGGTGGTGTGTCGCATTCAGGGATGTGTCTACGGATATCAGAGGACCCATTGTGTCCCAAGAGAAGACACCACAGACCAGCACTCTTCCACCCGCCTGTACGGTTGTCTGCTGACAGGATGGGTCCATGGCCTCGTGCTGTCTGCGCCAGATGCGCAGTCTGCCGTACGCATGATGAAGTAGGAACCGCGATTCGTCGGACCAGGTTACCTTCTTCCACTAATCCAGTGTCCAGTGGCGATGCCTGTGTGTCCGTAGCAGGCGCGCTTTCCTATTTTGCGACGGTACCCGTACTGGCCGCCTGTTGTTAAATCCAGGTCGGTGCAAGGTGCGCCGCACCGTGTGCTCCGAATTGGGTTGGGTAGCTCCCTCATTGAACTGCGCTGCAATTTGTTGGGCTGTTCCCGTCCTGTTGCTGTGGTTGATTCGTGCCAGTCGCCGTTGGCCTCGTTCATCCACGGCCTTGTTACCTCCGGAGTTGTGTTTGTTGGAGGTTGTTTTTTGGCATAACTGCCATTCACGGAATACCCTTGACACTGTTGCACGAGAAAACCCGAAGAGGTTCGCGGTTTGCGAAATGTTCAACTGCGCCCGTCGAGCTCCAATGATCATGCCTCGTTCAAAGTCGGTCAAATCCTTGGATTTACCCATGTTCAGTCCATTTTTGCTGCTGACTGCAACTTGTGATCCAATGCATCCCTTTTAAACACCGCTTCGGCCTTTCTATTGTTTGAGTATCACTGGGAGGCCGATCCATTTTCCGTAAGAGGTGTCTCTAAAAAATTGGTCGTTCAGTGTATACTGGTAGCCTGGCGACCTTTACCTATCAGGTAATTTCCCACCAATCGTGCCTCACTTCTCCCCTCTTCATTCAATTTTGTAGGGAACTTCATGACCATGACACACGTTCTTCTCATCTTTTAAGAATTCCCCGTGCTCGTTCGAATTACCAATCTCGAAGTATTTCGTTTACAGCTATTAAATTATGGTCATCTTTTCCCACAGATTTGCGACTTGCTCCGAATATATTTTCTTTTAAATTTTAATTAAAAATTTTCCTTCTTCACTCTAATCCTCTTCAGGGTATTTAGACCTAACTTTTTCCTATTAACCAAATGTGTTTTAATTTGTTTAATTTTCTTCTTTTCGTTTTTTTATTTCCGCTTTCTTGATGTTTGATATAAGTTAGAATTTACTCTTTTTTTTTACTCAACAAATACCATATAATTTTTGTTTCTATTATATAATTGGATTCTAGTATTTTCAGTCCAGGGATCTACTTGTCGGTTCTATCCATACTGGCTCTGGGCGGATTTTCTGAATTGTAAAGATAAATGATAAATAAATAAAAAAAAAAATTATATACAAAATAAACCGCCAAAACGAGAAAAAATTGAGCGCATTTAGCCATACAAAATCTTTAGAAAAAAAATGGATTTCTTATTTTGCAAGCATCAGTAATACCATTTGGTGGCATTATTTTATTGCATTTTGGATTTCTAGAAATAAGATGACAGTGATTGTAGATGAAACAGAAGAGAATAAACTGTTTCCTTTCTCAATCCATTAACTGCTATGAAAATTATTTGTTAATTTGATTCTGCTTATCTGATTGTTGTACCAAAGAAATTTGTTTTGAAACCAGCTCCATAAACGAAGTTTTAAATGTGAACTGGAATTCAAAAGAACACTGATAAGTTTTTCGAGCAATAATTTCTTCCTGAAGAAGTGGAGCTTTTTGGCTTAGATTAATAAAGTATTTGTCCATTAAACATTGAAGGTTCCGTAGAATGCTGGCAACGCATCCAGGTTTTTCCTTTCGGCGTCTACATGCAAAAAGTGGTGGTTAAATGATTCGTTAAACTTGAATCAAACAAAAGCAAAACAACAAGCAACTTAAAAAGAGAAAGCATTATTTAAGCAAAAAAAAATCTTATTTAACTTGTCGGTTGGTGTTCGCTCTTTTAATCGAGCGAGTCTGCACTTAAGACTAGCGCAATTTTAGCAGGATTTGTTCGAATTAACATTTCCCAACCGTGGAAAAGAGAAGAGGAGGAAGCCTTCTCATTTGAGCCTGTGTTACCTTTTTATTCCAGCACATCTCGTGGTGCTTGGCTCTTTCTTCTCATCCTGCGCTTCTAACTCAAGTTCCCCGCCATTGAATGGAGCTTTTTAGGGAATCCGATGGTATCGCCCCTTAATCTGGACCTGAAGCTACACTGATAACGACTCGCTTTTCTCTCCTATCCTTCTCGTCTCAGTTTCCTTCCAACGCTGTAACTTAATTACATCAGATTTCTTCTTCCTTCTATCCTTTTCAATTTTAGTTCGTTGCATCTTCCATCTGTTTTCTTTCTTGTATCGCTTTTTCTCCCCCCCCCCTCTCTTTTCTTTAACTTTATTACTCCGCTATCGTCCCTTTAGGTTTTTCTTATCCCACTCGGCTCTCTTAAGTCATCTCTCTCTTCATTGAGAATTTCCACAATTCATCGTGTTTGTCTCAATTTTAGTTTCCTAAAAGAAGTAAAAGTTTCGTTATTTTAACAGGTTTTTTCTTTCCTGGAGTCCTCCACTCCGTTCTTTTTCGTCCCTTTTTTGTTTCTTAGTAAACTCGTATCAGTTGTGTATTCATTACTCATCGTGCCATTCTTTGGTCGGCTTGTTGGTCTATTCAGCGATTCGTTGTCGTCTCTATAAGGAAAATGATGTTTTCATTCGCCACGCTTTTGTTTCTTTTCCTGCTTTTTTATCCCTTTCCTCACCCCCTCTTCTCTTCTCCTCCTCCTCCTCCTCCTCCGATGCTTTTCTTATTCGACGAAATCCATCTGCTTTTCTTTCTTAGTGAAGAGGAACTTACGCCCCGTTCCCCATAGACGTTCGAGAGTTTCTTTTGATAGAGCTAAAACTGAGACATTTAATTAAGAATGACCACTGAAATCAATGTTCATTTCTCGGCTGGGTCCCCTGGGAAATCACGCCCCTGATTCGGTGACAAAGACCCTCTTGGCGCCTGACTCTTCCAAGTGTGCTGGACCGTAGATAACGAATAAGCAAAGCGTCCTCATCTGTCAGCCATTGTCTAGATCTTTCGATTAAAAAAGAAGAAGAAAGCTCTCTCTTCTGCCTCTCTCTCTCTCTTTCTCTCTTTTCCCCATACCCTTTCTATTTGAAAGGCGGGGACCAAAAAGAAGAGAACAGGGGGTGACCAAGAGGGTCAGTTCGAGACGCCTCATGCTACATACCAAAAGAAAAGCGTTAGAAAACTTGGGCTTCGCTTTTTCTCTATATTTCATTTCCACCAAAGAAGAATAAAAGTTAAAAAAAGAATGAAACAAAGAAAACTTGGAAGTAATACAAAAAGAAAACACGCCCACGCAATCTTTTACGAATATATCAAAACTGAAAGTAAGAGAGCAAAAAAAGTTTTCATTGAGTTTTTTTCTCTGCATTCAACAAAGTTATTACAACACCATTTAATTGAGAATGTCTTTTAATGGGAGGATCAAATTATACCAAACTAGAGTTTTAATTGGATAAATATTTCTCCCTAGATAATTGATTTCTATATTAAATTTTTTCCACACAAGCCACGTACATATTTGTTCGACAGTTCGGTGTTCTTTCATAATAGAACTTCTTTGATATTTCTTTGGAAACTGTTAGTGAGTTAATAAATTTCTCTTTGTATGTGTGAAAGATTTATTTTTTCAGCTTTTCTGTTGTGGTTTTTCTGTATATACAATTTGTCCTAAAAACTGTAGAGCTTAAAGGGGCAGATAGATGACATTAAATCATCGATAATAAAACCCTAGTGCCTCTAGTCTAAACTGTTTTGTTAGTTTTCATAGGACTTTGAATTTCTTTTTTTTTTGAAAATTTTTCTCGTCCTTTATAAACTTTCACTGCGGTTCTTAAACTGTCAATCGTGGAGTCGTATCTTTTTTTGTTAGGATGCCTATGGAATCTACTTTCAAGAGAAACAATAATTTCAAATAAATGCAAATAAAATAAAAACTACTGCATACTGATGTGAAAAAAAATGAATAAAAAACCTATACATAAAGTAATCGGGTCACGAAACTGTGGATGTAAAAACAATAAAAATAAAGAAAACACTTTTCCACAAATTAATTTTAATTTTATTTTTTTTTTAATTAATTTGTGAAAAAGTGTTTTCTTTATTTTTATTATAAATAAAAAACCTTTTTTCACATTTCCGTCGATATCTAAAAAATAAAAAACAAACAAAAAAAACAAACAAACTCCAATTAGGGTAACTTTTCTTATTACTTCTTTTCATACAGCTCATTGAAAAACAAATCATTTCTCTATCTCTTTCACTTTTTAAATTATATTAAGTTAAATAAGCTCTAACCTTGCAAGTTTTCACTTCTTTTCAGCAGAAATTTAATGAAACGAAAAACACGAAAAATGAGTTACGATTTTATTGAATTTGTTACATTTTGAAAGTTACTTTGACTACCATAAAAGTTAATTAATTATGTTAACATAATTTTTCGTAATTTACTAAGAGAAAACCTAGTGAAGCTATTAGAATGTACCATTAGAACAAAGATGTCTTATGTGGTTCCAGTTAGATGGATTTCCCGCACTCTACGCATGTCCTGTACAAAGAGAGCTACAATACAATCTTGCTAATCCGCCGGTCCGAAACACCCGGTAATTCAGCCGTGGAAAGCTGTCATTTCATATATCATACAAACCCGCCCACCTCTGATACTGGAACGTACCTTCTGGACGTAACCATTTTCCGCTGATGTTGAACGTAGGGGGTGGTCACAATAATTTGACTGGACTGTGTATGACCTTAAATAAAGTGCGGACAGACGGAAACTTAGAATTCAGTATGTTTTTTAAGTTTGTTGAAAAAATTATCTCAAATTTTATGCTAAGCAAAAATTACAGAAGGTAGATTACGAAAATTTGATAACGATTTATTGCGTGAATGCTGCTATTACATCCGCTTTGTAACAGAAAGTTTGTGAAATGATGCTATTACATCCGCTTTGTTGTGTTTTATTCGAAAGTAATAAAAATCATGCAAAAACGTCTCTGAAAATCGGACCTTACGTACGTTACTGTTATTCTGCTATAATTAGCGCATGTAAAACACGAAATTTCTCTGTTTAGAAGAAAGGCATATCGGCAGTACTGAATGGAAAAGGAAAATCCCGGGAACGGTTAATTCCAACTGGCCAGAAACAGCAAAATCTTCGAATTCCCACAAGCCGACAGCACAGGTCATTCGAAACGTCAAGCAGCTTGTCCAGTATGAAAATTCAGCAACTCAAAATGGGAACGCAAACATTGTAGGAACTTCACGGGTTACCGTAAATAAAATAATAAACAAAGATTTGCAACTGGAAAAGCGTCACAAGAGTCGTGTTCATAAACTCTTGCCACGACACGTGGCACAAAGGAAAAGGAACTGTCGGAGGCTCTATGAGGGTTACTTTTTCGCAGTAGAACGATGGAAGTACGTTGTCACTTTGGATGTATCCTACGTCTAGCTCAAAGAATGCAACAAACTTCGCGCGATTTTCTTCCGTCCACATGGAGTGAAATCATATCAAAAGTTGTCCAAGGAATTTAAGGAAAGTTTTTCAAAAGGATTCATGGTGATTGGGGGATACTCTTACAACGGCAAGCTCACAATCAGAAGCGTGGACAGGATGGTTAAGATTAACTCCCTTTACTATCAGTTCAATTTTCCACGAAGAAATCCCCGCGTTGTGGAGAGGACAAAAAACAAAGTTTGGCTGCATCAAGACAAAGCCTCCAGCTAAATGTCTAATTCGATCGTTCAATTTTATGTTGAAGATGAAACTAAAATGCACGCTATATCCTTTCATGATATGCCTGTTAAGTCGCCAAATGCATCCTCGATGGATTTCTGCGGATTTGGATTATTGAAACGAGCCCTTGCTCGACGCCGTCCAACAACCATTGAGGGTCTCATTGAAAGCCTGCAAACAGGAATGGAACAAGAATGGAACAACATCAGCCTCGCCGTTCTGCAGACATCTTTTCTACAGTAGAAGATACGGTGCAGAATAATGGTACACAACCAGGATCACCAAAAAGAATATAGATCCAAATAGAACATAGATTCTTCGTAAACTTTCTCCTCCAAATCATTACCATAGATCGTAATCAATCTTCTATAGCTTCTATATTTCCTTTTATATTGAACTGTCTCAGAATCATAGCGTATGGTAAATGATAATCCACTCTCAAACGGAGAACCATTTGTAAATTTGTTAAGAGTTCTGTGCTATTCTTACACTGTAATCTACTTCTTTTATTGGATTACCTATTTAATGAAATATCCCAGTAGGGCTTCGTAGGATCGAGTAAAAAGAAACGCTTAATGTTCGCATTTCCTGGAAACAATGAAAAAATAAAAGAAAGCGTTGAACGCCGACGATTGATCGCCTTAATAAATATTTTAGTGCACTTATTCAGAAGACTAACGCATTTTAATGTCTCTTAAATATTTACAGCTCGGATGTATGCACATTTAGCCTACTTTATTTTTCTCGTCCTCCATTTTTATTATTCACCATAATAAAATACGAACTATTCAAAGTTGCTATTCCAGGTTGTTTACAGAGGAGGTCCATTATTTTATTTTTATTTAAGTTTGCAATTAAGGCTTGTTTTCTTGTTGACTCGCTAAAATGCTATTAAATAAAAGTACAATGTATGGACGGATGTTTAACTTTTCAGTATTACTTCGTAGGAATGTGGTGCAGTGTGTACATGATTTGTTTTCTTGAAAGCCCTTGCCTAAATTTAATAGAAGTACATTTTTCTCGTAAATATTTGAACAGCATTTTCTTCCGTTTTGCTGTTTCATTTTCCGAGCAAACACAACGATGCATTAAGCATCCGCTACAATTCTAAACTAAAAAAAGAATTAAATTAACTTTCGAGCAGAGATTTAAAATATAAATTCTATTTTTTATTATTCATAATGAGTTATGAAATAAAAATAATTAAAAATTAAATTTTAATATTTTTCAAGGATATTTCTAAATATTAAACCGTTTTTTCATCTCCCTCCCTACTCATGTGGTTTCTTTCACTTATGCTTCGTCGCCCCCTTTTGTCAAGTTTTAGTAAGGAATGCGTAGTTTAATCTGGCTGGGTGTGAGGTGGGGATGAGGGGGTTTGATAAGTCGGCTCTAATCTCTTCTCTGCCTGGATCAGGTGGTAAAACATCGGCGGCCGATAGCGCCCGCTGGGCTCTCTTTTGCCTGCCAGGCGCAAGGAAATAATTAGATTTGGAAAGAAGGTAGGAGAAGGGGAGAAAAAACTAGATGCAAAAAAATACGCCACGTGATCAATTTTAAATATTAATAAATCTCTATTTAGATGGAGCTATTAAACAAATCTTGGAATTTTTTTTCTGCCTGCTCGCTAATCTTATTTTAAGCGGTTTTTAGTTTCAACAATTTTCCTCTTACGCAGCATTTAAGTCTGGGGTTGTGTTCTTAACTTTTCTTTTTTAATTTTTATTGAACAGAAATATTTTATCTACAAGGCTACACTAAAAAAAGAAGATATAATATTTGAAAATTATATCCATTTAAGTATTAAAAAAATGAAGGAACAATATAATCAATGCTTAATTGATTTATTACTAAAGGTTCCATGTTCATTAGAAATTAGTAAATTTAACGTTAATTTCAAAATGCACAAGCTTTTATTTCCTATAGAATATTATAGCAAGTGTTGTTTATTTTATAACTAGTGAATATATGCGTGTTATGCAATAATTACAGGGTAATTCAAAAGTCAATTCACCCATCCATTTCATTCGCGGATTTCAGTCATTCCATTGAGATTCGGACTGTATGAGCTGTAGCTCCGTCCAGTTGATAATAACCTTGTCTGCATTCACTATCATCTAACTGCTCTACAAATTGCTCGAATATGTTGAAATAACGTTCCGCATTAACAGTGGAATATGTGCGATCGCGTTCGTTTGTGCAAGCAGGAGAATGAGGGCCACTTTGAACATTCACTGTAGGCTCAATCAGTGTCGCGTTGATTAAAGAATATCCACTGCAAATTTCACGTCTTTGGGTAACTGACTTTCGGATCACTCTGTATTATAGAAGAGAATTTTCATATGAATGAAGATTAACGATATAGGGTGTGATAGAAAGGTTCATCACATTTCAAAAATCTATATTTAAAAAAAATGAAGATACAGAGATGGGTGGCATTTTGAAATATTTGTAATAATCTTAAGTTTTGTTTATAAGTGTTCGATGTGTCCTCCTCCTGCTGCATGATACACGTCTAGCCGAAAATCAGATTCCTCCCATACCTGCTGAAGCATATTTGGAGTCACTTCACTTTGTTAGTCGAGTTTTTAGCTCCTCCAGATTTGCCGGAAAGGGGACACAAAAACGGCCTTTTACGTATCCCCACAAGAATTCACAAACAGTGAGGTCTGGGGATCGAGATGGCCACAAAGAGGCTTTGTGTTGTGCGTTCGCCATCTTGACAATAACTGACGGCGGGGGGAGTTCTAGAAATTTAGGTGTCGACTACTAAGTTCATTTTGCGCCTTTTACACAAGTTATATCTGTACGCAGCCCGGGATAAACATCCATGCCCACGGCGGGATTCGAACCCACGGCCAGGCAGACTCGAGAACTAGAAAGCCTACGCCCTAGCCCTCTCGGCCACCTGGCCGGCAAGTAACTGACGGGATTTCCCTTAGTCTTCCAGATGCACCCTAGAGACCTCTACCGGCATTGAACAAAAACTTGACGTTCCCCTCTTTCAACTAGTGTATGGTTCATTGATGTGCGAGCATAGGTTGCCGAGCTATGTATGATTGAAATTTAAAGAACTTTTATGTTACACCCTGTAAATCTATCATTCTGCTTCCTTAACGGCCGTGTGCACGAGGATTAAAACTAGGATCACATAATCCATGATTCATAATTATATTTCACATTCACCAACCACGGATTGAGTAATTCTCGGATTAATTCATGAATCTTTGTAAGGCTTAATCTGTTGTTTACACGATGACGACATGGGCATATTTTGATGCGCAAGATGAAAGACTGGCATTCTTTTCGCTTTCGAATTTCAAATTTTCGTTCAAAGGAGCATCCCATTATTGCAAGAGCACATTGTCATTTACTCCTGTTTATTGTAGGCCTATGAACTGCTCATAAGTATTTTATGCAGTTTATAGTGACAATAAAAGTTTAAACAAGTTACTGTATGTCATCCTTTCTAAATGAAAATATTTTTTCGAGGTCGACTCTTCCTAAACAAATCAGTTTCTTGAAGAGATACTAAATCATCTTAAGTGTCGGTAAAGTCGTCCATCTTGTTTCAACTAATTTCAACCATCCGCGTAATTCTCGATCCGATAGGTATTTCTCCGACAACCTCGAATCAAACGGTGGCTCCAATGTATACTTAATCCGAGAATTTCGTCATGGTGAATACGAAAACTATCACTCAATGCTAATACGAGTGTTAATCCTTAGTGGTGAATATGGCCGTTAACCTTTCCCTCGGTGGCTCAGGGGTTGCGTGATCGCCTCTGATGCCCGAGGACGCGGGTTCGACCCCGGCCGAGGACGACGAGGATTTTTTCAGGGGGAAAATCCTGAGATCACGCACATCCTTCGGAAGGGAAGTAAAGCCGTTTTAGTCCCGTATAGTCGTTTGCCGGCTGCACGTTAAAGAACCCTTGCGAGGCAAAATTTGAGGCCCTTATAACGCAGTCCTGAAATGACCATGGCAGTTGAAAAGGATGTTAATACCAAACAAACCAAACCAAACCAAACCAAACCGTTAACCTTTAGATTAATAGTGACAAATAAATCGGAACACCACTTACACAATGATATATGTGGTAGTGGTGTCCCGAATTATTTGCGACTATTGTAAGTATCAACGGTTTCATCGTTGGCTCTTTATGCTTGGTCTGTAAGTTTGTCCGGCCGTCCACCGTTTGGACGATAACATTTTCAAATTTTGTTTTCAGAAATATGATCATCAAGGTCTTGGCTCGGCTCTATCAATTTTTCCGGGTTTTTCGTGGACTCCTTCAAGTCGAATTCACGTGCTAAAACGGTGACCGTAAAGAATACCAAGAAAATGGATGTCATAAAACAATCGATTCGTCAAGAATGAATACACTGTTACTTTCTATCCATCTTTTAAGCATTGTTGACATTTGCACGCGCACGTGATACTCACTTTCTCGAGGCTCAATAATTCAATCACTCAATTATTGTAATAAAATTAATTAAAATAATTAATTATTGTGCGTTGAGTAATAAAATACACGTAAATTTGAAAATTAAACGAATCTTCATTGTTTAATAGTAATATTAGCTAGACTTTAAATTCTCTTATTTGATATTACTTCTACGTCACAGCTAAAGCTCCTTCTTGGAAGGTTGCAAGATTTTATTAATATTTACGAGGGTGAGTCAGAAATTATCCGCAATATAGCTGTAACTTTTATTGCAATATAAGTAGGAAACAGAACTTAACATCATTTTTTAATATTCGCGGATTTAAATGCCTACAAAATGGCGGATGTAATGGTGAAGGGCATGCTTTTACCATTGTCGATATCTAATACTAACAATGATAAACGCTGTCGCTGACAATGATAAACGCATGCCGTTCACCATTACATCCGCCATTTTGTAAGCAGTTAAATCCGCGAATAGTCCCCTTGCTTTTCAACGTATTTGGTCCATCGTTGCACAAGCTTCCTGATGCCCTCAGAAAAATAGGTTTTCGGCTGAGCAGCGCGTGCTTCGCTTTTTCGTCTGAGGAAAATCGACGGCCGCTTAATGACTCTTTGAGTGGACCAAACAAGTGGTAGTCAGAAGGGGTCATGTCACGTGCACGTTTAATGTTGTCATTATTTGTTTCCGTAGAAGGTGGTCCGGCTCCTTCCTCATGCGTAACACTCGTGCAACCATTTTTGAATTTTTCAACCCATTCGTAGACGCTCCGTTGTGCCGAAAGTCTTTGATGGATTGCGGCCCCTGATCACAAAAACCGAATCACTGCTCGCTGTTCCTCCTTGGTGCAAACTTCTAATGGAGCGGTCATGAAGAATCTGCAACAACAGACGTCTAAATAGAGGAATTAGGATAGAAATTTCATAGCATGAACACAACAACATAATAATAAAATACATGAGGCCAGAGGTCCGTATCATCAATGTAAGATGAGTTATATCAACATTGCGGATAATTTCTGACTCACCCTCGTAGATTGATTTCTAAAACTGCATCAGATGAATGATGATAAAAACGGCCGCGATTTATTAGTTGATTTATCATCTTTTCTATCGGTGTACGACGCCTGAAGTTATTTAGCATATTAATAAAATGTTTTTCATGGAAACTCCTTCACACGCATTTCCACGATGTGAATACTTCTACGGTTAATTTCTATACAATTCTTCTGCTTCAGATAAATTTATCCACTATTCACAAAGCGACACAGTCTTCACGTCCTTCAAGTCGAACGTTTCTCTCGTGTCAATGTATCAGGAATGTAACAAATTAAAATTTATTATAACTGTTAAATTTTGAGAAGAAAATTATTGTAATGTTTCATATTTATTTGTTGTTTGCGAACATTCTTTATTATACAATCTAATCACCAATGAAAAGAGGATTGAGTACGCTGAAATGAAAGAGTTCGAAGAGTCAAAACATTATGAAATCCATTGGCGCCCTCTACAAACGTGATCTCTCTGTTTGCCATAGTTGCGAACAATTGTTCTGCGTCCTGCGACATTACAAGACATTCGTGTCGATTATCTATTCCTCATGAGTAGATTTTCACAGATCGTTCAACCATCGTGGTCGCCTATTTCCGAAGCCGCAGAAATCCAATCGGCGAACCTTCGGATGATTATACAGGGATATCTTCAAACGGAATTGCTCGTATGCGCGATTCCTTTACTAATGATTTTTTTGTAGGTGACTTGAATCTTTCTCCCTATGAGACCATCCCACTTACGTGCTGTCCATACAGTGAAGGAATTTATAGATTTTTAGTGATAATGTTAAGTAATGGGATATTCCCACGTCTTTAGCAACTGATTTTTCCATTATGAACTTTCTCCCAATATGAGATTTTTATTTGCTATGGTATCAGGTGCTCATTTAGATGTGGGTATTTCTCTTAAGGGCCTTGTATGTCTAACGTTACCTGGGTCTTCCAATTTTTGAATATAGTGCTGACTCCTGTTTTGGTTATGGTTAGCCTTTGCTTTTACACATCTTTATAACAGCTGAATAGGAATGCTGCTGTATAATTCTCCCCAAATCTGTCATTTTTTGATGGCAACTTATTCAAAACCTCTTCAAACTTAGTGATAGCATTGGGCCATTTAACTCTGTCAACCTCGCTAACATAATTTCCGTATTGAAATCTTTCAGTGAATTTCCGTATTATCATTGAATTGCTGACATGGTCCAATAAAGTAAATATTCAGTGAAATCATAAAGCAGAATTTTTTATAAAATTTACCCAGAGAAAATATGCTATGTACTCTTCAACTTTAATTTAAAAGTTAAACAAAATCCAGCGAAGTCGTAAGTGATTGGACGCAAAAATGTTTGCAGTCAACTTGTTGAGCACTGAAAATCGGAATTAAAAATGGTAACGATTGATAGAAGAAATCTTTTTAATACGAAATAAACTGGGATGTGACTGCTCCTTAGAATGTGTCTGCGATTGAATTTCATTGATCTACTTTTGTTGATTTACGTAAACAAGTCCGTTTATGACAAAGACATTCGTGTACAGCAAAATACAAAACGATTAAACACAGTGGATGATGAGTTTCGATATATGGTAACGAAAGCCAATTGAAGAATAGTTTGAAAAATCTTTGTTAACCTTTTTCATTTTAGTTTGTTAGGGCCTCATGTCATTTTTATTTATGCATTAAAATTACTTGTATGTAATCAAACATAATCTTTATATTTAGCCTTGTCGGGGAAATTGTGAATTTTAGGTTTGAATTGCATAACCATGCAGTATAAGTAAAAATAAATGATACAGAGTTTTTAACATTGGGAAAATTTTTTATTAAAATTTCGAAACCAAATCTGATAACTGTGATGTATCCATGGTATATCTCATAAATGTTCCCTTCAGGGGAGGTGGTGGAGGAAAAGAAGCAGGCCGAGGAAAATATGACTTAGAAAACAATTTATGAATCGATATGATGCTTATTTCTAATCAATTGCTTATCATGGGTCGATATCTGCTTGGCTGACTCCGGTGTGTTTGCTGTGATCCTCCATCCGAGACTCCCTCTTAGCCATATTCTCTCTTCACTCGGTAGGATCAAATCCCGGGTGACTTTCTTTAATTACCTCCTTCGTTAACAGCGTTTTATTGTAAGCGTTCTCTTTCCCTTTTTTCTTTTTTTTCCCCTTTTCTTTTCTTTCTTTTTCTCCCTCTTCCTACCCATCTTCTTTTGTGTTTTGGTCAATCAAGCCATCAGCTGAGCGTTGGTCAGACTGGAAACCATGGTAACGTATTGAACAGGATGATCTAGTTTAGAGATCGTTTTCCTTCTTCTCTCTTCTCACTGTCTCTCTCCTTCTTCTTCGGAGTCTCGAACATCTCTTCCTCCCTCTCTCTTCCTCAAAACCGGATCCTATTGCTTGTAAGGTCCCACAGCCAATCTGATTAAGCGAAAGAAGCTGTCTACCCTCCTGGGCTTAATTTCGTTCCTACGTATTTGGACCTACTCCCTTTTCGTCTCCCTCCCAGCAGTTTCTTCCTTCGTTTTTCTCCGACTCCTTCCATTCCGCTCTTTCTTCTTCGGCTTTTTTGTGCGTTTCGAATCAATATCCACACGTGCAACTGATGGAGAATTAATGCATGTTCACTAATTTAGAAGAGTCCACTTAAAACCATTCCGTTTGAATTCTTTATTCGCACCAATTTTCTGGGAAGAAGAGATCGCATGACTGCGTAGATTGGCTAAAAAGCATTTAGGATAACTTAATAAACATTTTATTCAGATATTTGTCAAACACATTCAGATTTATTTCGCGTCTCTGTATTATACTAAAAAATCAAAATTGGACGGAATTTGAATAATATTGCCTTTGCGAACTGTGCCATAGGAATACTTTTTTGGATTCACCTATACACTTCTTGCTACACACGGACACACACACACACACACACACACACACACACATATACACACACGTATAGTTACACGCCGCTATGCTGGCTCGTTATTGTTGCTCGTTATTGCTGGCCCTTATTAATAATTCTCTTTACCTTCTTACCATAAAGAAGCCAATGTCTCTTATGAAGGCAGTCCTTATCTTGTTAATAGAATAAAATAATAAAATAAAGAGTAGTGCTTGCTTTCTAATTTATATACGTGAAGATAGGTATAAGTTTTTCCGTGAAGATAATGTAACATCGAAACGCGTCGGCTACAATAAACCTAATTTATTGTAATACCTGAATTTTATTCTAGAATCCATTACGCTCGCTAAGGCTTTTCACAATGGCGGAAAAACGCCGCTTCATAAATTAATTGCATTATTATGATTAATTAATGTAAAAGGAACTCTATTTGTTCTAGAACATCGATCATGAAACGAAACAAGAAAGAAACAAAGTTATTTTTGATAATCAGAGAAGATTGGATCGGCAGTAAATGACCAATCACTAAAAGCTCCACTATCACCATCTGACGGCAAAACTTGTAACTCTGATCATGACTGGAATTTTATAGTGTGAATACCTGCATTTATCAATAAAGCTTAAACAAGTCGAACCTTGAACGTGCGTAAAATTACCATAATCAAGAATTGTAGTATGAACGGAGTATTACCAACTTTTATTTGGCCACTCTTGACAGATAACACGGGTCAACTAAAAAATATATTTTGTCAGCTACTTTGGCAAATGTAGGTGTTCTAGACTAATTTGAGTGTGAGAATTCTTCAATTACTGTGGATAACGACATAATCAATAAGACGACAACCTCTTGTCCACAACTGGATTTTATTCCGCATATACGTATTTCGAACTCTTTGAGTTCATTATTCAATGCCAAGTAAGTATTTGGTGAAGTTAACAACATTTAAAGAAGAAAAGCGGTCACCATTCGACCAATAGAAAACACTGTGAAGCAGTGACTAATGGTAAAAAAGGAACACCTCTTCTAATGAGATTAGGCGCATACAAGACATAGCGAGGTGCAACGGCTATGATCCTGGGTTAATCCGCGATTTGGTACGAAGGAGAAGATTCACCAAACAGGTCAGGGATTCCACTACCCTCAACGACAAAAGAACTCCAATGCTCAGGATTCCCATCTCGTATAACAAAACACTGTCTGCCGGGTTGCGCACTATTTTCAAGGAGGCTAATTTGACTTTAGCATACAAAAACCCCAATGTTTTGAGAAACCTCCCGGGAAACCCCAAGGACAAGACTCCACCGCTGGGAGATACGAGATCGCTTGTGGCAAATGTCCGAAAATTTACCGAGGAGCCACGTGCAGGAATGTGACAACGAGGTTTAAGGAACACACGGCCCATGCCAGGTTTGGACGCCCATATAGTTCAGCAGTCTCTAGACACATGTTAAAGACGGGACACGACATTCTGTTAAAGGATTGCAAACTGTTAAGACATGTTAGTAACAGAAATGCACTAGACGCGTATGAAACACTGGAAATTGCAAAGAAGGATCGGAACACACTGTTGAATGGAGACGCAGGCCCGATCGGAGATTCTACGTTAATACAACTGATTAAAACGTCACGATAATTTTCTTTGTCCTTTTCTTTCTTATTAATGATTAATATGGTTATTTATTTCTTAGTTTGTATGGCAATTTGTTATTAAAAAAATTTTTGAGTCTTTTGTCTAATTGCAATTTAATCGATTTCTTAGATTCTAATTGCAATTTAATCGATTTTATGTTTGTACTTTTTTATTGTATTTACCCCAACGTGGTTCCCTGGGAGTATTTCTCCTAGGTCCGCGTTTTTTGTAAAAAGAGGTGTTCCATTTTTACCATTAGTCACTGCTTCACAGTGTTTTCTATTGGTCGAATGGTGACCGCTTTTCTTCTTTAAATGTTGTTAACTTCACCAAATACTTACTTGGCATTGAATAATGAACTCAAAGAGTTCGAAATACGTATATGCGGAATAAAATCCAGTTGTGGACAAGAGGTTGTCGTCTTATTGATTAATTTGAGTGTGCTGATTCCAAATCTGAACTCCAAATTTCTCTATCACGTCAGGATGTAAAGTTATCTGGACTTCCTCCTGCTGGACTTAGGGGTTGTTAGCGAAGAACATGGTGAAATATTTTACCAAGAAATTAATTTAATGGAGACAAGAAACGGAGTGAATTATATAAATCACTCCAAATATAATGAGTGACTTTTGCTGGTTACTAATGCTACGCACAAGCGCCACAGCTAATCTTTAAAACATTTTTGAATGAATGCTTTATCTTCATCTACTGTATGGAAATATTTTTATGAAATCTAAGCTATGTTTAACACCATTTTAAATGTTTAAGTTAAATAATATTGCTTAAGTTTCAGTTGTTTTAAAACAGTCTCATAATGTAAATTTAAACATTGGTAGTTTCTACAGTTTCGAGATCCTGACGTGATAGAGAAATTTGGAGTTCAGAATTGGAATTAGCACACTCAGATTAATCTAGAACATCTATATTTTCCCCAGTAGCAAAAATATTGTTGACCAGTGTGATATGAAGTCCGTAAAAAATGGTATGAAGAACTCCCTTTGTAGACGTTTAAAAAATAGCAGACGATAAGTACCATCGTCTTCACTGGTTTTGTGGATGCCATCTTGAATTCCTCCAAGAGAACTTGATTTGGAATAGCAATGCGGTTTTCTTAAATTCTTTAGTTCTCAAGTACAATTTTATTCTTGTCCTTTTCAGTGAGCTTCCCATATTATTCTAGTTGTACTAATTTGGTATTCATTTGTTTTAAGTCATTTTAAGCTTCAGTTATTCACTGAAAATGGCTTATAAAATTTTTAACATACCAATATTCCATAATAGCTTTGATTAAGATATTTTTGAAATATTGTGGTTGACCATTGTGCAGGGCGTATTTAAAATACGAGACGAACCCTCCTGATTATTACTATAAAGTTGGCAATTGTATTACATTTCTACTTGATTGCGCTAGACTTTCTCCTTCAGATGTCTTCACAAGATGGACATGTTGTAAAACAATATTCTCTCACAACACTTGGCAATAATAAGACTTTCAATGGAGACACAGTGTTCATACGAGACGGAGCTTGTCCTCATAAGCAAACGTTATCTTGATTGCCTTCATGAACGCTTGGACTTCGTGCGGTGTCCATCGATACCAGAACGTTTTCAGGGTCGCCATAGAACCCCGATATTATTAACCCCTGCGACGTCTTGTGGGGAGACATCTGAAGGAGGAATTCTACTGCAATAAACCAAAAAATACAAGCAGCTATCGTGAATTTTTTGTAGAATTTGACAGAGGAGTTGTGTTAATAAGTAGTCACTAGTACGAAGTAGACATATTAAACACGCTCTGAATGAAAAAATGCTCATTTCAATTATCGAGTAGTCTAATACCAACTGTGTATAGAATGGTGCACGAAGTGTCCCTGAAAATGGTTTATAAAATTTTTAATATATCATATACATAATGGGTAAGATGTTTCATTATAGGGACAGTTTTAATAAATTAATAAAAATACTTTCGAACTATAAGATAAATTATTTATTAAAAAGAAAATTTGGAGTTTTTTGTTTATGCATTTTGCGTTCTTGTTTTTCTTTATGGATGTGGAAAGAAAACTGACAAAATGTCAGCTAAAGCTCCAGAGCTCTGTGATACGATTTCGAATTTGTTTTTCCAGGCACAAAATGCATTGCGTTGATGTTGCATCTTGGTAAATGGGAGAAATGAAACTCCAAAGAGCGTGAAAGTAACTTTAATTTATTCTACCCATCTTATTTATCGATATTGATCAATTTTTTTTCCTGCATCCATTTCTGGCAAAATTCTCTTTTTATCGCTCTTCTTCGTCTTCTTCCTCTTCTCCTCTCTCGTTTTTATGAGTAGTCGTAGGGATTGGCTTCGGGACAGGAACGTGAATAAATTTTCATGACGTTTAAATTGATACTCGTCTTCTCATTCATATTTGAAGTGCAACGCAGTAATCATGTTGAGGCTGGTTTGCGTTTTCAGCCGCAGTCGCATCTGTTTGAATTCCTGGGCAAGTGAATTCAATTGTTTGAGAAGCTCTCCCCGTTGCCAGCTTCTTTGGTTCCTCCCAAAAGGGGCGAGGGAGTCAGGATGAGGGGAGGGGGAAGGATTGTATTATTGTCTACGGGTGTGGACGAAACAGTGCACACCCTAAAATGTTTGCTGATCTGGAATGCTGATCTTGAGCCCCAATTGGCTTCCGTTGCCATGGGTCGACTGGTGAATCACCTTCGTCTGTCTTTGGCACCAACTGCCAATTGGGTGCGGATAATGTTTGAGTTCTTTTAGCCTGGCAGCTTTTTTTTCTTTTCTTTTGAGAAAGGAGTTTGAAGGGTATTTTCTTTTCTTTTTCTTTTTATACCCTTTTCTCTCCCTCTCTCCCCCTTTCTTCCCAACGGTTGGTTCGTTGCTGGATGCGTTCACCGTTTTTCCTGCAGCGCCCATTAGATCAGTGGCGCGCCGCATGTTTCCCTGAGGCCGCGTGTGGCAAAGCCGATTCTTCGTCTGAAGCAAGTTATCTGAAGCAAGAAAGGTGATGACGGTGGGTTTCCAGTTTTCACCGCTTCCTTTCGGCCATCGAATTTACACTAAAGCCTGGCATTACTGCTGCTTGTTTTACACCCAAGATTGTTGTACTTACTGGAGATTCTCGCTTAGCCGTCGGGTTCTTCATTAGCAAAGGAACGACGCCACTGAGTTTTCCATGCCTGTCTCCTCTTTCACTCTTTTCAGTCTATCGCTCCCTTGCTCTCACTGTAACAACGTTTTTATTATCAAGAATTTCATTTCTTCCTTTTTTTGTATATTTCAAGGAAAGAAAATGCATTCTGGCGACGACAACTCCAAAGGCGTAAGTTTTCAAATGCGTTCTACCACGAACCAACAACAAATTCTCTTGAGCTGTGATTCTTTTTGTCGATCTTTTCATCAAATATCTTTTTTTTAAAGAAGACACGAATAAGGATCCAGAGGAAAAGATACTGCGGTCGGTATAACGAAATAGCGACGGCGGCTTAAGCGACCATGTGAGGGAACTGAGAAGAACATAAATAAAAAGACCAATCTCCATTAAAATGGAAGGATCTTAGAAGAAGATTGAGCTCTACCATTAGATTCCTCAAATTACCCATAAAGACAGTCGTTCAACTACAACATCGCTCGCTGTTTGTCTTGCTTTTCTTTTTCTCTTCTTTTTTCCCCTCCTTCTCCTCTCTTCTCACTTTCCTACGAATTTCTTATTTTTTCCTAGTTCGTGTCGTTGTATACACCCGAAGGAAGAAGAATGAAATAAGACAAAAACCGTTTTCATTTCGCAAGTTTACGAGTTGGACCCAGGAACAAAAACGAAACAAAAAAAAACGAAATAAAAAAATAATCCAAACAGAAAACAACAACGCCAAAAAAGACAAATAATAGAATAAAATATGTCAATAATTACGAAAAATAAAAGGATTTTTTATGTCGTTGAATTCGCGGATAGGAAGAAGAAACTCCATTCTCTGTGCACGTTGGTGTGGAGTGCGAATCTGTTTGCTGGCGATTTTAGGCTTTTAAACTGGCGATCGTTCTATAACTCTCTTTTAACTGCTCAGGAGATTTCTTTACGTGGAAGTCTTATTTGCTTTAGGAAATACGATAGAAGCAACAAAAATGAAGATGGAGAGAGAGAGAGAGAGAGATAGAGAGAGAGAGAGAGAGAGAGAGAAGGAAGGAAGGAAAGGGTGGTGAGGAAAAACAGAGGAAAACGTCATCTACTGGAGGGGAGCATTTTCCTCCATAAAGTTTATCGCCTCGGCGTCCAATGATAAATGTAATGAAATCATAAATCACATTAAACGTAATAGATCTCATAGGCGACTGCTGGGTTGCTTTTGTTCCCCAATATCGCCGAGGTCATAAACAGGCAAGTGGGCTCGTAACTGCGCCACTGTTGAAATTAGAGTCCCGACGTCAAATGCACTGAGTTGGAGGTTAATCAAGTGACCTGTTTTTGCCTACCGAAGAACTTCCAGTTGAAAATCGATTTCCCCTTTTCTGTTTTGCCTCTTCTCAAATATGGACTGCCTTCTTTCTGTTTCGCTTGTCTGTTCCTTATGAAAATGAAAGACGAAACGAATTTCTGCATACGTGACGAAATGGGATTACAGCCTGGGCGCAATATATTCGCCAAGGAAAGCGAAAGAGAAGGTACAACTGAAATGCAAAATTTGTTGACCTGCAAGCGTTTATTCTCTGGAAATTCATGATTAATTTAAATTATTGCGTGAATTTGAACTCTCTAATGGCCTGTGGCAATAAAAGTTATTTATTTGTTCCAGTTTCGTCCTCACATTAAGAGAGAAATCCGTGTTGTGTTGGGATTTTTTAAAATATCAATTATGTTTGATATACCGTACATAAAATTAATAAATTATTACACTTATTTGTTTTCACTAAAAAAAAATCAGAGATTAGAAAATTTTAAATTATAAATTTCATTTCTTTTAGATTTAAAATCTCTTTTCCGATTCGAAGTTGTCAAGCGATATAAGAAGATAATACTAAAAAATATGCCACAAGATTGTTTATTTTACCTTTATTCTTTTGTACTACAGACTTAAGTAGTCCCTGGCCTGAATCAACATACCACTCCGTGAATGTTGTTACTTCGCAATCACGTTAGTATTTTAGCCTAGCAGGGGAATCATCCATAGTGAAAAGCCTAGAAAGCTGTGGATAACAACGTTTAATAGGGAAATAAAATAAACACTTCTTGCCCACAATAACAGGCATCCATGCCCTAAGCAAGATTCGAACCCCCAATCTGCGCCTTACCATTCTCGGCCATTTTAACAGTGTCACTTATTTTAGAGGCAAAATTCTAACCAAAAAATCTTACTCTCGTTAATAATTCCATATCAAACAAAAAATTTAATTTCCTCCCTTTCCATATTATACTTCCAAGTATTAACCATATGCAAGATTGAAGTATAGTAAATTGTTACATTTCAGCGAAAAAAAATAAAAAATAAAAAATTTTTAAAGTACACACTTTTACCTTAAAAAGTAATAAAAAGTAAAAAATATAATTTAAAAAAATGAGGTGTGGTCACCACACGACTTTCTTATACGTAAATGTCCTGGTCCAAATACAGAAAAAAATTAAACAATTATCTAAAACAACTGTCCGATAGAAATTTTGTAAGAGTTTGTGAATAAAAGTTACTTCAAATTAGCTTCTAAACACTTTAGTATAGATTCCAAATTTTCCTATACCATCTTCTTTCGCCTATATTAGCAAAAAACTGGATAAAACTGATACTTTCGGTTGGAATTTTGAAAAATTTTATTAACAAAAGTTGTTTAAAATTGTAAACGTAACACTTTTCAGTCCCTTCAAAATTTTCATAAACGCAATGGTTAAAGAGATATTTCAAAATTTATATTTTGGCGCTGGAATAAACTGATACCTCCGGTTCACCGATTCCACTGGAAAACTAATCAGACCTCCCGAGGAAGATTATAATCTAAGGCGCCACCACATTTTACCTTTTTTTTAAATTCTATTTTTTACTTTTTGCTGCACTTTTTAAGGTGAAAGTGTGTACTTTAAAAATTTTTATTTTATATTTTTTATTTTATTATTTTTAGTCTTTATAGAAAAAAATAAACTTTTATATGAAGATCCAGTTTAAAAGTCGCGTTTTTATACGATTGAGCAGATCAAGTGCAAATCGCAGGTATCCTTGATTCGTTTCAACAAAAAGACTTCCAGGACACATTCCTGAAGTGGCAGGAAAGCTCGACTCATTGTATGGCTTCACAAGAGGACTATTTTGAAGAGTACACTGTATAAATGTATTTAATGTATATGAGGTACTTTCTATTTAAATAAACGGGTTCCGGAACTATTTGATCGCGTCTCGTATATGGGACCTAGTAGATATTCTTGTTTTCTAGCAATTTCTACGGATTCTAAGAAATTTAGAAAATTTGAATTTTTCGAAAAATGTCTAAGATGTAATAGGAATTGTTTGCTGAGCATCAGAAATACTTCATTCATTTCTTCTGGCCTCCTTCCATTGAAAATATTTGGTATTATCTAGAATGACCTTTATCTATAGAAATAATAATCCTTGAACACCATAATTTCTCGGAATTCAGGCCTTGTAAACATGCAAGAGCGATGTATAGTTTGGCCTTTACACGTTTATGGAATAACTCCGAATTTAATACATAAACCTGATGCAAAATAAAGTATACTATGAAAAAAAGGATAACTAAAAATGATTCACCCAATTTCAAACGAGGATAATTTGTACCTATCAATCTTGTTTTAACTAGATAGGCCTATATATGAAATAATACAGGAAATTTCTAACTTTTAGGCCATCCTGAAATTTAATTAAGATGAAAAATGAAAGGAAAAAAAGTTCACGAGCTGGTCCAAGCAGTATCTAGTTCCTTGCCTTGCTAAGTGGGCTATTGCGGAGACTGGGCTCAGTGTATCCTAAAGACTGCTAAGCAGCCTAAAATAGGGCAGGCAACCTGGTTCGCAAGTCGGGAATTTCTCATCATAAAATGAAAGGTTGGAAACTAGGAATTATTTCACTTTATTGTGAATTTTAATCAGCTTGCTGATGGTTTAAAATTATTCTTTTTTAAATTTCTTATGTAATTTTTCAATTTTATATGACTGCGTTCACAATTAGTTCTTTATATAACGCTGGACCTTCATATTTCTGCCATAGTTGTCGTTAACATCAAGCTCAGTCCCTTCTTCTTTAATGTTTTCCTACATTGCATTTCTTTTTCTTTCAAAATTTCGTTTGATTGTCCTCGCGTTCTCTATTCGTCAGTCGTCTTCTTTTCTGCACCCAACCCCCTCCCCGTCTTCTCCCGACTAGGAATCGGTCATTTGGAAATGTCACTCGCAGACAATACAGCTCGAAAAGACTTTTTTCGTAGACTTGCCGACCATTTGCGTTTACAATCATTCGAGTGGCAAGAAGATCGCATAAATGAGAGATGGCAGAAATTTAACTGAACTGGAAATATATCACGTACATTAATTCAGCAATTTAATAATTAGTAGAATTTCCAAAAGAAATTTTAAAATATCGTGAAGAATATGTTGATGCCTATAAAATAAAATGTATTCGGTAGTACAAATTGTTTATCAAATAACTTTCACACAGAATATCGCTGGAAAATTTCATAGATGTTTCAAAAGCTTAAAATATAAATGTCTTCAGAATCTTAGCATCATCTTCGTATTTATTGGTTGCTCGGAATATGTAGTCAGAATTTTTCAGAATAGCCACACAGAAAAGTTTACCAGATTTATATTTGGTTTCTCTTTTCGAGTCAATCTCTTAAAATTGACATAAATAAGGCTTTGCTGACAATCTATTTGTAACCAGGCTGATGAAAAGGTTGTTTATTTTGGGTTAAATTGATAAGGTAATTCAAACACTAAACTACGGTTACAAGAAGCTAGAAATTTTGAGATCGGTATTTTACCTAAATACCCGTGAGAGGCCAGAAACTGTGGATATCGGTTAACATCAATAAAGAAATAAAAAATAACATCTGGTTGTGGATTTGTTTTTTATTTCTTTATTGATGTTAAACGACTTTTTAACTTTAAAAACCTTTCAGAAATAGGGGGTCTATCACATACGCCTGAAGAATGGAAAACAACATCGCTTGCCTCACAGTTGCGCTGTCTCATCATATACCGGAATAAATATCGATATTAATGTCGATAGATTTAAAATATAAGCCATTTAGTTCTTTTTTTGTCACCAAAAATTAACGAAACCGCAATAATCTGATTAGTTGAAGAATCGTTGTTCATAATGAATTAGGCTAATTACCATAAAACACTGGTATCCATGAATTAAGGGATTTGCAGAATGAGTCCTTTCCGCACATCCAAACTTGGTAAGCAAATCTATAAGTTCTGTGAACACCATTCCATTATGAAATATATATTAAATACGCAAGTGGCAGCAACACTGGTGACAGAATACACTTACCTCATTGACCTTGCGACACAGCTCATACATAGTAGAGGTGCCATAAAGAACCTGTTTTTAACTTTCATTGACAATTGAGTATTCGATAATTGTTGTTAATGGTTCATCGTGTCAATTTAGAGAGTGAAACGAGAAGATGAATTATTGGGCGACTGGAAACAGGCCAGTCTCTTGTTGAAGTGTCTCGGGAGCTGAACATGTCAACTAACGTCATTTCAAGACTGTGGATACGGTTCCGACAGAATGAAAACATCTGCAGACATTTTAGCCAGGGTCGTCCAAGACATTTTGTGCACTACCTTGCTCTATCTGCCCGTAGGAACAGCCAGGAACCTTGTCAAGAGTGTCAGCGACCACTGGGGTTAATGTTTCCAGGCAAACGATATATAGGAGTCCCCACACAATGAGTTTTCTCTACGAACGATGAGGTACAGGGAATGGTTAGCTTGGTACACCGAACATGCAGCATTGGTACAAGGACACTGAAGTTAGGTCATGTTTTCGATTGAGTCCCGGTACAGCCTGTGTCTGATTCTAGACGTGTTCACATCTGGAGAGAGCGTGGGACAGTGTCCAGATACGCTAATGTCATTGAACATAACCGTTATGGCGATGAGTTGGTGTTGGCAGGCATCGTGATGGGTTCCCGTAACTGGCCAGATGTACCGGACTAATGTCCTGCGATAACATGTTCTTCTCTTGAGGGATGCGTTAGGTCCAGTTTTCCTCTATAAGGACGATAATACCCGTCTGCATCGGGCTAGCATAGTGGATGGCTACTTGAAACATGAGAACATCCGACGCATGGATTAGCCAGCACGGGCGCCGGACCTAAACCTTCATCGAACACACATGGGACGCTCTTGAAAGACGTATTGCAGCACGAGTACCACCTCCGCGTACACAGCAGGGCCTACGAACGTCATTGGTCCAAGAATAGGACGACATTCCCCAATCATTGTTGGATACCCTGGTTTTGATGATGTCAACACTTTGTGCTGCACGTGTGCGTGTGCGGGGGGGGGGGGAGCATATAGGGTATTATAATCTGCCCAACGAAAGAAAAACTAGGCCAAAGTGCCTCCTGATATCTATTAAAACATTCAGTGGTGTTCTCAGATATTATTTAAACGTGAATCAAGATTAAAGCTGAAAACGTAACTGGCTACTGCGAGACGGTTACGGTGTGAGAGAAAAGTGTATTCGAGACTCCAGGAGATACATTACATTTTAATTTAACTTGAACTAAATAAAACTGAAACCTTAAAATGTAGCATGATTTGATGAGTAATCTTATAGTGAACATAGCCCAAAACATGCATTTGAATCTGAATAGTTTAGAGACGTGTTATACCCTAAGTCGCCTTAAACGATGATAGCATATATGGTAAGATTTTATTAAAAATTGCTATTAACCTTCTTTAAAAATATTCTTCTTTTAGCTTCGAAATATACAGAAGAACTATCTGTTACAATCTATTAATTATATATTAGGAGCTTTTGTAACGTTCTAAAATACCATTATGAAAATGTGTTTCCGTAATGCTAGCATTGAAAAATTCGTATTTTAATGCAACTTTTTAAACAAAAGGACAGCATTTTTAGAGCTTTGCATTAAAGCAGGACAGTACATCTTATTAGAAATAAAAAGAATATTTTAGATTATATTTATCATACAGAAGATTAAAGTTACATTCTTTTATATCATAAACGAGTTGCAGTTATGTGATATAAAATGTTGTATATTGGGGAATATAGCATGTTTTCTGAGGACATTATCGGATAAGGATTTTGAAAGTTAGATCATTTGGCAGTAATTGTCCCAATTTATGGATTTTTTAGAATTCTGTTTACGTTACGATTGCTCAGAGCAGCCAAGATATCAACATATGTTCCATTACGAACAGAAAGCAGTGGAGTGAATATCGATTAAAGACTTACACTTCGCTGATTTCATGAGTTTCTACAAAGTTATAACGAAAGTTAAACGAAGGAGTCGCCAAAATTTCTGCAATTCATCGAAGCCTGTTACACTGCTCAAAACTATGGATGATCTCATCGCTTTCCAAAGTTTTAACATAGAACTTCGAAAAGAAGTGTTGCATAATGATGCCTGATTTAGTTAATAGAATGGACGAAGAGAGTTTTGCATTAATGCGAAATTTTAAAGAAAAATCGATATTTTACGGTAATTAAACACTCAGGAAACCTACTTCCATTTTAACACATAAAAATCTCGTCTGCCTTTTTAACTTAGGAACAACTTGGCGTATGCCTTTGTGGTTAAACTCGGAATCTGTGTTTTTTCCCTCAATGTTTCGCCACAGTCAAATGGAATTCGTCGTCTTCGAAAGTAGAGCCCGTAAATTTTCTACATTCGCATGTGGATGTTTCCCACCGTTTCGTTTTAATTCCCAAAAACCTCGGTTATTTGTGATGGAAGTCCATAGTAGCCGTCTTTTTTGAAATATTACATTTTGAAATTCCCAAAACAATATCCCTAAGTAAAACCACTCCAAGAAGGAACCGCACGATTTATCGAATGCATGTGGCGATTATGAAATTAAAATTCAAAGAACATATAAACACCAACACATTGTACGATTACTAAAGAATGATTGATGATAAATTTTAATGACTACCAATATCTCTACACACAGTGTGGTCCAAAAATAATTTACTTACTCTGAGAGCTGATAACGGTTTTTATTAATGAACAGATTATAATGATTTTTTAACATTTTTGTTTTGGCATAATGCGGAAATGTTTCCAGTCATAAAATATGCAAATTATTTAAACTAGCGGAACCCCGTGGAAATTCCACGGAATAAAATGAACCATGATGAGATTGTAGAATAAAATAGAAAATGACTTAAAAGTTTATTAAAAAATATATATCTTAAGTAAGTGCAAACAAAATTACCATATGGTACCATTGGAATATGTACTATTAAACCAATTCCGTAAATTACTAATTACTAAATATATTCATTCGTAACACGTCGGTACGAATTGTTTGATATATTACATGCCCCATTTTAGCATTGAAAAATTTTAATAGGTATCCTAATGATACCATTCCAGCACGTGCTATATTGTACCTATTCCAACTTTCCGGATTTACTTCTAACTAATTTATTTCTAAAAACTTGGATTTGGAACAGGTTATATGAATTTTAAGTTACTGCTTTAACATGCAACGAAATGCTATTAAGGAAAATATAAGCAGATTATCTCAATCCCCGTTCTTTACCAAATTCGTTTAAACTTGCTATCCTGCTATTTATTATGCTTTATATAAATAAATAACTGCACTTAGTATTTGATATTGCTTATAATAATTGGGAGTAATTTTTCAATAATTTTCTTATTTTCAAATTCATCATATTCAAAAGATTTCGGTCATTGAGAGATTAGGTGAATACCCAAAAAAATTAATCCCAGGATTTTTGCTTCAGTTTACTACTGAATGCATATTAAAAACTATATTCTTAGTAAAAAGATATTTTTTTTCATTACTAAGAATATATAATCAAATGTGATGATTAGCAAAGAATAAGTACATTCTTGACATTGAGTGGTAAGGTGATCTTTCGTCAGTGTTTGGCCCACTGAAGTAATAAGAATGGGAGATCACCTTGAAATAATATTAATAAAATTAAACTTATTTAATTGGTTCTCTCGAGGAGCAGAAAATATAACATGAACGTAGATCCATAATTGCTTTCCAACCTTTTCGTTGGCGTTCAATCAACTCCTGAGCTGTGATCAAACAACTATTAAACCTTATTTCTGATCAATCATTTGCATTAACTGAAAAAAAATTAATTATAAAAATTTACAATGCGTTTATTGAGCTTCAGCTTACATTCTGAAAAATATTTGTTTGGATGATACTGTTAGCGAAAATGAAGACAACCGTATTCTCAAACTCAATCAAAAGAGCTAACTCGTGTGCCTTGGGTCCAAGTAATAATTGGCAGTCAGCGAATAATATTTATCCAGAGCAGGGCCACAAAAAAAATCCACGTATGCCTTGGGCATGGTTTCAAAGACAATACCCAATATGTACACTCACTGTTGTGATTAACTGGTAAAAATGGATGCTCTATTACCATGGTAACCAACAATTGTTCATATTTCATAATATTTGGTTTACTTCTGCAGATGATAAAGGATTGTTGAGAACAATTTTTTATTATTATACATTACTAAACAAGTCCACTGGATTATACAAATTTAATAGCTAAAGAAATAGAAAATCTACAAAATGAATAAAATAAACTGGAAAATGAAAGTTGCAAACTTTATCACTTGGATTAAGACAGGATTAATGAAAGGTACATTACGTGATCAAAAGTTTCTAGATACCTCTCCAAAACAATTTTACACTGTGAATTTACATGTCTGTTATGTCTAAGTTATAAATAGAAATATGCCCTGCTGGACTCATCTTTGATTAATATTGATGCAGTATGGACTGAGTTATAAGGTTGTGCCATCACGAGATTAGCATGCAGAATGCTGATATTCCAGGCTGTTGTATGGTACCTCTAAGTACTGGGCAAAGCTTACATTGATAAGGGGAGCCTGGTCTATTCACAGTAATAGTCCATTCATAAATGTCCCCTTATGGTTTCTTAATCCCGTCCCGTTTTTTATATTTTGTAGTCCGCACGGTTATATTACTCTTTATGCGAGGTTTGTCAGCCTGAAAATACCCCGTTCAACTGTAAATGATATCATTGTCAAGTGAAAATTTCAACGTCCGTGAAACTGCTTAATGGTAGGCCAAATGACAGACAAACATCGTCGAGTGCTAGCATATGTGACAATGAATGATATTTTCCACTTGGCTTGAACTGCCGCTAGTAAATCACCACTAGTTTTTCATGGGGTGTTGATCATACACTCCACATCGTAGAATTCATTTTGAATGGTCCAGCTCACCGAAGCTGTATTATGGAATAATTGACATATGTTCTATGATGCGAATCTGGTAGGAATTGACATATACGAATCTCAGTATACACTCCGACATTCAGAAGATCTGTGCCGACTGTGAAAGTCGGAGGAAGTGGTAGCATGGTATGGGGCTCATTTTCAAGGTTTGAATTAGGCCAGCTTATTCCAGTAGGATTAATCATAATGTCTGCTATTTATTTTGGCATTTTGGGATACTGTGCCACTGTCAACATTGTGTCAACAGTTTGGAATTGGATCATTCCTAAACTAACATGACAATTTCCTTGGCACAAAGTAAGGTTGTGTGTGGGAATGATTGAGAAAATAGGGATTGAAGAAAGAACTGTAACACCTGTGGGATGAATTGGATTGACGACTATGGGCTAACCACAACACCCAATATCTGCAACTGAACTCTTGAACGCTCTTCTGGAAGAAGAGAAGACAATCCCTAAAGCTATCTATTAAAATCTGCCACGGAGAGGCCATGATAAAAGCAAAAGGAGGTTCAACACCTTATTATTTTTGTTAAATCATGGTTAAAATACGAAACTGTATGTGATGGAAACTTTTGATCACATAATGTAAATAGTGATAGCATTGTTTTAGGATTTTCGATAAGGTGCAACATGATTTAGATATTTATGTATTTTAATTTGTCGTGCTATTAGATATGCTTAAAATGATACGAAAGAATGCATTAATTTATATAAATTGGGTGTTGAAGTAAACAGTTTAGCACGAGAAGATTCCCTGAACATCTTTTCCTTTCCAACAGCGCATTTTATTGCTTTCTCATTTTAATTAGAAACAGTGCCACTCTGTAATTACAGAAGACGGCAGCGATGACAGTGACGTTTGTATAATTTTATCTCTTTCCTTCAAATCCTCTTTTTCCTTGCATTCGTTTCAGTGTTCGCATACATGATATCTCTTCTTATCTCCATCCTCGTTTTCATTGGTTAATTATTTGGGAGTCGGATGGGCGATATCGGGCCGTCTCGTGACTGGACGTGGAATGTTCTCGGTTTGCGTGGGTGTTTGCGTTGTCGACGGCGGCACCGACGAACGCACTTCGCCATCAACGACGACGAAGAGAGACAGTTGGCGACATCATCGTTCTATAGTCAATGCGGGGAAAACGTTAATTAAATGACATTCACTTCGAGGAAAACTTGTCTTTAATCTTCGACCAGAAATTCCATTGCTGCGGCGGTTCCACGTGCGGGGGCTCCATTGACTGGACCTGATTAGGAAATTACGAACGGAAGAGAAAGGAAAAAGAATTCTAAAACAAAAGAAAGAAATAAAGGATTCTGCTATGAAATCGAAAGCGGTAATGAGATAAGGAGGAGATAAGACGGGTCACTTTGCTCTAAAAGAGCAGTGAAGTTTGGATAATGCTTTTCAGACTGTTAAAAGAATGTAAATTAAGAGCGTAAAGAAATTTTAAACTCCACGTGTTATCGTTTAATTTAATGAAACATAACATTTCATTCTTGGATAAATTGTTTAAAGTTTTTATCGGCGAATCATCAAATTATCCAAAGAGCTATTTGTTTAGTAAATTTACTTCTATATTCTATAGTTTACTCAAAATAATATCCTGAAATAATAGAACACTCAGACGAAGTGAAGAATCCTAAAAAAAATTTTAATTGGGGCAGTTATGATTCTTCTCCTCAAACAACCCAATTATACATAATGCATTTCTCTTTTGAAATTGCAAATTTACTTTCATGGACTTGGATTAACGTTCTGTAGCAATAGATATGAATTTGAAAGAAATGTTTACCATTGAGACATATTGGCGCCTTTAATGTTAACCTAAAAAATGACGGTTGTTTCGGAAAGAGCAAAAATTGTGGGGGGAAGGTGTGACTGTGTTCGTGTGTGTGTGAGAGAGAAAAGAGGAACTCGATAATTGAAAGCGAGGCTTGCCAGTTCGTAAAAATTTTCCCGTGCACATCATTGTCGAACAAAAACTAAAAAGTCTTGTAAAGCGCTGTTCTTGGCATTTCAACAAAAATCCTTTTCACTTGGCTTGGAGTTTCCCCCCCCCCCATTCACTTTTCTCTTGTTTAACAAACGAAAGTGTTTTGAAGGAAGGTAGAAGAGAATTCTCTCTCTCTCTCTCTCTTCCTATATTTTTTATTCTTTCCCCAACAGGTCTTCTTCCTATTCTTTTTCATTTTCTACATTTCTCAAGATCTTTTTTACAGCGAAATAGCTTGCCATCTTCATCCCAGAAATATTTTAATCTTGAAAAGAATCCCTTTTGTCTGAAGTATAGAATCATAGGAAAGAAAGCCGTGGAAAACGGTTCTTTGTTTCATTGCTTTTAAGTATGAGAGTAGGTTTAATAAAGATGCATTAGACGCAGAAACGCTTGAATTATTTTGATGAATTAGATTACATGATGAAATCAATAGTTCGAAAACATTTCGAATCGTGTAAACCTACATCGAAGTAAGGTTGTCATGATATTAATAGTCACCATAATATTTATCTATTAGTTCTAATTAATGAGAGACCAGACTGAGACTTATATATTGATCATTTTCATCGTTTAATTATTTTAATATTTATAATGCATACCAACGAACACCAATCGTTTCGAGGTCAGTAAAAAGTCAACGGTGATATAATATCGATGTCATGTAGCATTTAGTTTTCACAAATCCTCTACCGGCTATGAAATTCTATTCCCCTTTATTTAGACAATGATCTCTCAACCTTATTTTTCATAGCATTAAATGCATTCATTTCATATAGAAATTGGATTAATAGAGTTTATTATTTAATGAAATATTAAAAAACTGAAACTTTACTGATAAAAGCCAACAATGGAACATAAATTCCAGGGATTTGCTTTGTTAATAATGTTTAATCGATTTATATGATTATATGGAACTTTACAATAGTTGTTGCTCATATTAAAGCGTAATATAAATTATACTTTACATTCAGAACAAATATACTTTGTGTTTCTTTAAGCTTCAAAAGCGAATCGAAATATACATACAAAAATAAATTCTAAATTCTTGGAAAATGTTCGTTATAACCCGCAATAATTTCATTGCATCAGTGAATAAGAATATTAGCATAGTAATTTTTTTAATTTATCACATTATCATAAAATATGTTGAAACAAAAGTGGAAGATATTCAATTAAATAAAATCTCAATATAAACGACTGGCTAAAATTATAAAAATTGGCTGCGTCTTTAGCAGCACGGATAATTCGGCTATTTGCCAAAAAAAAGTGAGTAAAATTGAATTTTCTTTAAATTTCAATACTTAATGATCCTATTTCATAGTTGAGCATGAATACGAAATTGAATTTATGAAACCATAATTTAAATGAAATTTTGCATGGAGAGTTTCGAATTTAGTGACCTATATTTTCGTATATTGGAGCCATTCTTTTTAAAGTTGAAAATAAATTGTAAAAATGAAATCGATATAAATTCTTATGAGCTTAGAAAAATTTTAATAATTGGTTATTACAATATTATCTGATACTTTTCTAATAAAAATGATTATGCTGTCGATGTATGCAGCAATGTGATATGATATCGATTTATCCAATTCTCAAGTAAGGTTAGAGGATTATCACATTCGTCAGTTTTAAGACTGTATAAGTTCATCCCGCATCTTGGATACTTTCAAACACGATATCACAAATTGCTCCAATTGTGTTCAGTACGTAAAAAGGAGAAAATATGGCTCCTTTACTTAGGTGTTGAATTTATCTAGAAAATTTCTTCATTTTTTGTGGCGCGTCTCCTGCTATTATTAAAATTATTTCAGGTGTCAATAGTAACCAGGAAGGCCTTAGGGTGTTTTCACATACCGAAAATGTTTCTCACGTGTAATCAGAGCCCGTAATCTCAGATGAAATAATATGAAGAAATTTATAGCAGAATTATGTAAAAATAAAGATGGCCTTAGGGAAATCTGAAATTTTTTTTATTAGTAAGGCTGACAATCATTTCGGTTGCCATTGTCAGAGCTAATACTAGAAAATGAGAACCGAACGCATTTTGAAAACTTTTGCCTCCTAAGCGATAGCTTCAGGAATTTGAGAGATACTGGCCTAAGCTATGCATCTGATGAAAGTTTGGAATGTCCTCTACTAGACAGTGTCTTATTTTTCAATCTTTGACCACACATTAGCGCAACATTAGACAAGTCTTTTTTCATTCTATCGGCGAAGAAACTGGGCGCCGGTTGGCGGCATGAGTGATGTACCGTTGTTTTCATCTCCTCAGCCCTGGTCTCACTGTGACATTTCAGATGTTATAGGTCGTCCACAGCGGATGCAGGTTTGTTGTGCCTGGATTGCTGTCTATAACATCCTTGCACACCATCTGGCTGTACTCGCATTCAGACATGCATTGCCTTAGACATCACTCGTCCTTCGATGAATGTCTACGGGTGAACAACCCTCTAGGTGAGAAATTCAATCACAGCACGTTGTTTCAACCGAAGGTCCATGTATGTCGCCTTTTTCTCAAGTACACTACTGTTCTACATCTCACTGCAGCTCTATACTTTTCTTTGAACATTATCCCTGATACGCCCTTCCAGTTCTTCCAGCTGACATTTATCCGTATCTCTATAAAGCAAAAACTGGATTAGTCATGTCAACTCTGCTATTTCTTTTAATGCATTTGCATGGAGCATTACGTTTCTTAAAGTTTATAATAAATATTTTCTTTTTTAAGAGTTTTAAAAGCGAATAGATTAAGAACGGCGATGGTTCATATTTTTAATGAATAGTTATAAAGCGTTTTTATATTCGATAAATAAACAAAAGAAATTTCACTGCTCACTTAATAAAGCGAAACCTTTCCAAACATTTTTTGTAGTCGTTAACGTAACAACAGCCGTTAAAGCAACGGAATAATAAAAAAAGGAGGCTCATAAGCGAGTTGCGGTGAAGGCTCCTTGTTGTAATAGTTAAAACCCCTTCTCGATGGCGAATTAAATGAGGTGACTCGACCTTTGACCTCTCCTCGCTTGTCTCCGGTGGAAGCATTGCCGAATGGGTTGTAGAGAAAACCGTTAATGAACTCGGAATTTACGTGCGACACGCTCCAAACACAGGCTGTCCAAATAAGAGCCAATTAAATATTCACGGGGGTTGTGCAAGGATGAGTGGCACTGGAAGGTGGGGTGTGGTCAGAAGTACGGGCGGGTGTGCTTTCTGGGGGTGGATAATGTTTGTGGGAGGTAGAGATTGTTCTAGAAGAACAGCAACGGGGGGTAAAAAAGAGAAAAGAGAGAGAGATGCTTGCATCAAGAGTGGTGCTTGAAATATAGAAGGCGCAATTACTTTCTGGGCTCGTTTAGTTGTTGCCCGACTGAGGTCGACTTAATCTCCCCTCCCTTCCCCTCGCCTTCGTCACCTCTAAATACTGTTTTCATGTTCGGCTCATTTAAAAATGGCAGTCGAATGGGTCAAAAGTCAAGCGGAGCTCTCCATAAGCAGAACGAGTAGGTGCCTCGAATCGTTCTAGTAAATTGACGTTTTTAATGAGCTCTCCCTGTTTTAATCCCGTGCATAAGAGAGTGTGTGCGAGTTGACGGCCGAGCATGCGCACAATCCAGCGGGAGGTGGACTAGGGAGAGAATGGTGAAAGAGAGAGAGAGAGAGTGAAGGGGATTTGCGTCAATAGCCAAAACAACTCCTTCCTCCCACTATTTTTCGGTTTTCTCACGTGTGACGGAGCCATTATGTCCACTTCGCGTAAGAGAAAATTGAAAAGAATAGAAATGGAATGTAATTTGAAAACAAATAACGCGTTAAACGTAAATACAAACATTAAACTGTCGCTTTTTGAATTTCATTGTGAAATTCAACGTCGATGTTTTTTGTTTATTTTTTTAAAGCTTTCTTAAAAATTGTTTTCCCTTTCTCTCTCTTTTTAAAACCTCGGCTTTAGTTCTCAGTTTTTTATTATGTGTTTATTAAACTCTAGAAATGCAAATAATGCTCGTTTAAAGCGTTCATGGTTTTCCAACTTTATCACGAAAGGTCATAATAAATTATTACCAAAAACCGTTGAGAAAAAGTGAGAACAATTAATGGAAGAAATTTTTTTTTTTTTTTTTAATATGAAACTCAACACAGAAAAATTGAAAAATTAAATATAAAGTAAACAGATCACGAAACTGTGGATGAAAAAATCAATAAAAATATAGAAAGCACTCTTTCATATAGAAAGTTTGCATTAAAACTTTTATTTGAAAAAATATTTTGTACTTTTTAATTGAAAAATTAAAATTTAAAAATTAACACCGAGAGAGAGAGTGAAGGGGGAAAAAGCTGCCTAAATTAATTATAACAAAAAAGAAAGACATAAAAACAATATGCAGGATGAGCATAATTAAAGTTCACATTTCCAATGGCTCTATAGTAAGATCTATTAGTCAAAATAATCTCAAATTTGGCTTGAATGAAACGTTTTGTCAAAGAGAAAAGCAGTTCAAAAATTTCCCGCTAGAGGAAATTTGGGTTAGATTATATACATGGAATATTTTGTGGACTTGAAAAGCTCATTTCCATTTTCAAGGTGCCCTAAAGAGTGATTTCCATTCACCGATTTGTAATGTGAAAGTACTTTATGCGTGTCTACGTTTAAAAGGAGAGAAGGCAACATGTTTCACAAGCGCATTAAGTTTCTCTATCATTTTTTTTTAAATTCTCGTCTAATCTTAGTGGTGGATTCACATTTGAGAACGACACTTAGCACATTTTTTTTGTGATCTGGTGAACGTGGGTTCCAGATTGCTCGCATATCTTCCTCTTCCCTGATCAAGTTTTTCATTGGGTAACGCAGTTGTGGACGTTTTGAACATTTGACATTTTCGAAAGAGATTAAGAAGAAATCGAAAAAAATCAAAGAGGTAACGAAATAGCCTGGTATGCATAGCGAAATGGAAGGACCTGAATGGCTTCGTCTAGTTAGAATCAACATTTGCCAGATTTGGAAAAGTTCCCTATTAGGGCTGTCTTAATAGCATCATGGGTTCTTGGGCAAACTAATGTCCTGGGACCCTAGTCAATAGTTTAATAAGGAGGAGGACCTTTGACACTCCCCCACTTTCCTCAAGAACATTGCAGCATATATTATTTTATAGTTTAGCATAGCCTAGATTACTATGTAAAGTCTGTCTCACTATATGAAAAAAGCTGCAAGGCACTATGGGAAAGCCACGTTACCAATTGTCATCTCATTCAGATCAACGCGCAGCCAATAAAAAAGAAACTGAATCCATAGAAGCTAAAATGAAACTGAAACAGTGCTTCACGTTTTTGAGTACTACGCGTGCGCAGTTGGAGACTACTTTACCGCCCCGGTGATGAAAAAGTAGTGATGTGTTTTCCCACACTGCCTTACAGCTTTTTTCATATAGTGAGATAGAGTAGAATAGTATCTATTTATGGCAAGTCACTTGATATACGCAGATTAGCATGGGGCCGCCATCCTCTGGGGGATCGGAAATTTTGACTGTCCGATCGACGCGGGAACGATCCAGGCTGCTGGACACGTTTTCTCCCGATTCGGATGACCTTCGATTTTGCGTGGTGTTGGCTAAGAGCTTCGAAAATTTCATTATCGTACCCATGCGTTAAGACGGCCCTGTCACCTGTAAAAGGCTGAAAAACGCGGGCGCATCAAAGTTACTGAATTAAAATCAGCCTAATTAGCACAGAGTTCCAGTATGTCGCTTAAAAATAAGTAAATTGCTGAATGCAAACCTTAATACCAAAAATAAATTGCAGAATCTGGACGACAGAAAATCCAAAGGCACTGTGAGAGATGCCTGTTCATTTCCTAAATGTGATTGTGTTGGTCCATTCTTTTTCGAGGAAGTCGGTCTTCCAAGTTCCATAACCTTTTCCTTAATGGTTGCCGGTTTGAATCTCTTTGTAAACACACGTGTTTCCAACACCTCACCAGCGTAAGTATCTGGATACCATAAATTTTACGCAAGATGGCACCCCTAGGTATAAAAAGCGGCTGGTTCGTTTGACTTTTTGATTTGGGAATACATAAATTCGTTTATTCGTTCAATGTGATTTTTTTGTACTGAGTGCGCGCACTAGCCGTTCGAAGTAGCTCTCGTGCGGCCCATGAGAGGTGTTCGGAGATATCCGTGCACTTCGTTCTCGTGCGCTTCGTGTAGTCCGTGTGCGAACTAAGCGCACGAAGGTAGAAGCAGGGTCGTTTCGTGCGTTCTACAATTGCAAATGGCGGCCTCCAATCCAGCGAAGCTCCAGATTTCGATCACTGTCGATGATGGTCGAAATTTTGCATTCAAGTGAATGAAGAGAGTTTATACGGATTTAAAAAAAAAGTTCGAAAGTGAAAAAGACTAAAAATTTGAAATTTAGACTCTTTGGGTGATTAAAAAGGAGTCGTTGAGGCATCGCCATGTTGTTGGTTTGGCTCAAAACGCACGGACCGTTCGGTGAAAGATCGTGCACAGACACAGAAACCGCACTGAACGCACTAAACAGTAATTTCAGGGGGCGCACTATTGACGTCATCATCGTGCAAATCGTACGAATAAACGAATGCGCCTAAAGAATATTTTAAGTAGACACATCGCAAACCTGGCGAAATTGAAAGCACGCGCTCTGCACACAGCATCGATAGAAACACTGATATGTTGAACATCTGTTGTGCATGCTATTTTAGAACTGGTCTATGTTTAGAACACGCGTTATTCATAGACTCCATTTTGAAAGCTACGTGTTTCGTTGCTAACTAGCGGAAGATGATGAAAGTACATGAGAGAGTACGGGAAGGTTAAAGAATGCTATGATTAAATAGCTTACTTTTCCATCGAAAATCGGCCAGGATAAAATTTCTCATTGTACGAAATCATTACGTTTTGAACTTCCCTCGAAGTGATACTTTTTACGAAAACAGTCAAACAAACATTTATTTCTAGATCGGCCGACACAGTTGGATAATACAATAACCGATATCGTTTTACGACCAACCTGATAAAAAAGCAGGTAGATACCTTTAAGAAATGCCTAATATTCAAATGCCAAAGACTTCTCTTGTGAAAATGAGAACTGCTGTCACTATCAAGGCCACATATTTTCTCTCTGTCTGTCAAATGAAATCGTCATAGGGGAACTCAGGGCGGAACGGGATAGCGGGGTACAACGAGATAGCGTTATTTTAATTACTGGATAGTGCTGTAACCTACGGAAAGTAGTGAAACTACTTCAACAAGGTGGGAACAAGTAGTTGTCGCCATTATTACTCGGTTGGCTAGCGCGTTGAAAGCAATCGTTAATGTGTATGTTTTCGGAAGATTTTTTGTAAGTTTTGAAGAATTTCAAACTCAAGGTAGGTCTGTTACTATTACTTGTAATTCACTAAATGCTATGTTTGCTGAAAGCAGACATAGTTAGATGTAGTTTGATAGGTTTTGCTTGGTTAAGGTGATTACGTTTTGAATCGGGGAAAAATATCCAATGTAAAACGTGCTCGTGGGGCGGAACGGGATACTATTTTGTGAATAACTTCAGTTTTTTACAGTAGGCCTATTTGAGTGATTTACTTTAAAAATACCTTTCTCTGTCTATAATTAATCTTTAAGCTAAAGAGTCCATAGTTTTATTCTTTTTGGTTCTCGGAAAAAAGTACTCCATACATGGGGCAGAACGAGAAAAAATACGTGTTTTGTTTACAAATAAAACAATCATACCTAAGTAAAACATTGTGTAGTTTTTTGTATCACATTAAGTTCTACATATTATGCGCCTTTCATTCCTACCAAAATTGAGTCTGATATTGTTTAATTATTAATTAAAAAATAATGTAAAAGATCGTATCCCGATCCGCCCCGAATTCCCCTATCTGCATAGAGACTCTCATTTTCTAAATTGTTCTTTATAACAGAAAATTAACCCTCCCGAGAAAGGAAAGTAGCAGAAGCTCTGAGTTCATCTATTTTTACCCCTTCATCTGCACATTTTAATCCCCCAATTTTTTTTTTTTATCAAAAAATTGATTTTCTCGAACGTAATATATCTAGAATATATAAAAGAACCCTATCTTCTTTCCTTTCTCATCATTTTCGATCGAATGATATATCATGCCATATGTTGCCTTAGTTCTAAAGACCAAGTAATTGCTACCCCCACAACTCCGATCCCACTGGAACAATTTGGCCCAAACTTTATAGTAATGTAGATTTTGCCTAGAGGAATGTGCATTTCACTTGGTCCCCTCTAACTCTCACCTCCGTAATTCCGACCCCAGTAGCCCAATCAAAATCTATCTAAATAGTGAAGGTGGGCTTGCCCCTAGTAAGCTATATTCCGAATTTCAACCTTCTACCTCAAATGATGCAGAAATTATGAAGGGAACAGACGGACGGAATAAAAGCCAATAAAGCCCCATTCTTCTGCTACTTAATAAGCGTTTGCAATTAATTTAGTCTCGTTCAAACATAGTCGCGTTAGTATCTTTATTAAAGGATTCATTGTTGCTTTCCCTTGAGCAAGTTACTGGCAAGTTCAGATATTATAAATCTTTTCACAAGCACTGCGTCGATTTTAAAAATGCACTAACATATCTATTGCAGTGTAAATGTTTCATGGTCTTTGGTCCGAAGCTTTGAAATGCATCGAAAATAGACAAACAGATGCTTTCTCAAAAATACATGAATTGCAACGATTATATAGAGTTTAAGACTTACCACTGAATAAATTTGAATAGAATGCATCAAATCCATCGACATTAGGTAAATTATCTATAATCTAATTTCACTTTAACGTTGCCGTTAAGGCATTCAATGTGCAGCTGTTATTAATTTTTAATAAAAGAAAACATGTTAAAAATTGGTCTTGTTCAAACCTCATTTACTTTGCAGACGCCCAGAACCTTCAAGAAACTGATCGAGTTGCATTCAAACGATTTATTATGCAAAAAGATAATTTTTTGCCATGATTTACAAAGTTTCTATTCGAAGTAAATAATTTTTTACGGTCCATTCCATTGCACTTTGGTTTCATTCGAAGTAGTTCTCATGCGCATCGTGAGCAAAACCGTCGATAAATCGATAAACATTAAAAAATTATGTCCAGAAATCGGTGGGCGGAAAAATCACTCGATATAAAACATGGTTACAAGATTTGACATTTGGACATGCCTTGAATATTTAATAGGAATCCTAAGCTTGACATTTTAGGCAGAGACGTTGCCCGTCTCCACCGGAACAGTGATTGAAGTTGTCTTCAAATACGCATTAACCATTTACGTTCGCCTTAACGGAACCGTTTATTTTGCGGATGATCAAAATTATGGAAAAGCGTTCTTCAAATTTTTATTCATTTGGAAAACGATTAAGTATTAAAAAGCATTTCATGTTTACTTGCAAAATCGACGCCATCTCTGAAATTAACGCCCTGTCATGTAAAATGTATTAAGATAATGGATGCCGTCATAAAAGCACACTGAAGGGTAGGCTACAGTTATATGCTAACTGTTCTTATAATAGAAGCAATGAAATATTAAAATTGAATAACTTTAGGTTGGAGATATAATTGGTTATGTCAAGGACTTGAATTATTTATTAATTAACACAACTACAATATAAAACTTGAGAACCATACTGCATAAGTAAATAAAGGGGGATATTTGAGTAAACATGTAAAAAAATAGAACCATAGAAAATGCTAAGACTATCTTTATTAAGCTATGATAAAGCAAACTGAGAAGATTATGGTAAAGGTGAAATTTTCGTATGATTGGCTGAGGCGCTTTGATTCATTTATTAAAGTATCCCTTTGATCCACTCTAATTACTTAATTAGCTAATGCTATATGTGGCTCGTAATAAGCTAATTTTATACCTTGAAGTGGCTCGTATTGTTTGCTTCTAATCCAGTGTTCAATATTTTATCATTCCTCTTCGTTGTCATTTCAAATTTATCTTCAGCGCCTCCAGTATGGCGTTCAATAAAAGTGGAGTATTCATAAACGCTTTGCCATGCTATTAATAGCCACCATTTTCCAAGAGTGCATAAACCCAGTAAAACAATCTAATTTCACTTTTAGCATTCTCATGGTCGACGGGATATCAGAAAGTAATGTCGTTTATATTTATCAGAGGAAATATAGTCGTTGGGTAAAAGTTAACATAGCCAAACAGAAAGCTGAGTACATGCACAGATATGCATAACAAGAATTGTTCCTGCGCAGGCGCACTACGTGCTATCAGTCGTTTACAAATGGCCGCCGCTATCACATCGTCTGCAGTGGAAGCGAAAATTTCTTTTCGCAAAAGTTAAGAAACCCGCTGAAGTTCATGGGGAAATGGTAGAAGTTTACGATGCCGATTGTCTGATTATTCCAATGTGTGCAATTAATGTAAAATGTTTCGGGAAGGAAGCGTTAGCCTTGCCGATAAACGGCGTTCTGGGCGGCCTGCATCAGCGGCAACAGCAGCCATTATCGAGGACATTAACAACACAATCGGATTTCCAAACCGTCGCATTTCCTTGAAAGAAGTGATTTAAACGTTTCACATATCCTATGGATCTGCATGGGATATGGTGCATGAGAAGCTTGAATACCGCAAAGTCTGTTCGCTTTGGATTCCAAAAAGTCTGACACCATAACAGAATGGCGTGCAGTCTGCAACATCTGCAGCGGTACCATGAGGAAGAAAATGCGTTTCTGGATGGAATTGTCACAGGAACAATCTTGCAAGCACGGTGTGGAAAAATCCACATTCTCCGTTCGCAAAAAATTCAAAGTTTTTCCTTCAGTTCGACAGATATGCTTACAGATTTTAGGGATATGCAAGGCATCCTATTCGCAGAGTTCCTGCCTCGTGGGTCAACCGTCAACGCCGCTACCTATTGACTAAACTGCGGCGTGCTATTCCCGATAAGCAACCAGAAAGCGGAAACGACGACGTTCGGCTTTTTCATGACAACGCACGCCCGCATGTGACCACGTCGTCTAAGCTAAACTGGTCCGTTTCGGTTGGGTGGATCTGGAGCACCCAGCATACAGTCCGGACTTAGCGCCCTCAGACAACCACTGTATCCCATGAAGAGATTTGTGTGTGGTCAGAGATTTGTTACTGACGAGGAATTCAAATCTGCCGTGCGCCATTGACTGTATTCAGAGCCGACGGAGTTCTAAGAGCGGGGTAATCTGAAACTGGTGCAAGGTTGAGATAAATTCCTAAATCATCAATGTCCCTGTGTGGAAAAGTAGATGAAGACATGTAGTTTAAGCTGCATTTAATTATTTACATGTATGTTTTGTAATTTTCTTTGAAAAAAATTAATGGCGTTACTTTCTTATATTTATCTAAGATGAAGTCAAATTCACAAAGAACTCGAACATGTAAAACTCTTTATTTACGATCCCATAAATTTTATATGATCTATAATTAGATACATGTATATCCAAATATTATTAATGATAGCCCAACTGGTAGAGGCGTCGGCCATGATAGTCGAGGTTCCTGGTTCGAATCCAGGTCGCAGAATTTTTCCTTCCATTTTTCAATCGAAAAATCATTACCTATGCTTGGAGAGCATCTCCAGTTAATAATCATTATTAATGATAAGTTAAAATTGTGGCAAATAGTTATATTTTTAACAAACTTCTGGTATTCGGTGATAATAATAGGCAGATTTTCGTGTCAAAGGGCTATAAACCCATATTTTCTTTATATAATGTGTTTGACAAACTGCTTGATATCCCAAATATGTTATAAAAGCATCCATTACCAACTCTGATGTCAATACGTCGCACTAGTCTCTTGATTGATCTTGTCTCTGCTGTGGGCCTATCTCATCATCTAGCCAGTTTTGACAGAAATTAGTTAAATAATATTTATGGCTATCGATCTACTCGACAATTGCAATTTGAATATCGTTTTATAGTGTTTACATTTCTGTTCAACAATGGTTTGTGGCAGTTTGCATAACCATGATAATCTTGTTAGACATAATTTAATTGCTCGAAAATTATGATATCTCATTAGATTTTTGTTTCAATTATGTGGAGAATCTGTGCAGAAAAAAATTAAGAAAATAAAGTACAGGATATTTATAATTAAACTGACAGTACTCGGAACCATCTTGCAACAGTATAGCTACAGGGAGTTTGTAAACCGAAAGTATCTTGAACCATCTTTAGCTCGATCTCAACCGAGAGACTAATGACGATATGGGAAGCAGGTTTCAGCGAAAAATAAAACGTCGCCGATAGGGGAAAATTTAGCGCTGCTGTAGTCTACGTAACCAAGAATTTGCATAAAACGCAAGTAAAATTCAATAATGCAATTCTCGACTATATAGGCAAAAACAGCGCCAGTAATTCCGGCTATAAAGATATGGGAAAAGCTTCGAAAGACATTCCGTGGACCAGCTTAGCTCAACATGCGTCTTACGTTACCTCAGCATGCATTACCTGGGAAGTTGTTTTATCTTCACCAGTCTAACTCAGTAACCGCTCTTCTTTATTTGACTTCAATTTCTTCTTTGTTATCCATTAGTTTGTACTTTGTAACTTTTTTACACCGCAACTCCACCTTTTCCCCTATAGGAAAGGTTTAGACCTATATATTTTTTTCGCCGTATAGTTCTTCCGATGTCATTATTTGCCCCCCCCCCCCCTACCATATTGGGTGCCAATTCGGTTGTAAGATCGAGCTACAGATGGCTCAAGATACTTTCGGTTTACAAACTTCCTGTAGCTATACTGTTGCAATACTTTCACTGTTTGTTCTGCATGCAGGCTTATTGCCACATGGCCCAATATCATTCATTTAATAGCTGGTCCCGTTTTAACCCTCCGTGGCATTCTCAGGACTACAGTTCAGGCATTCTACGAGGGCGGTCCGATAATAAAGGTACAGGTGAAATTATCCAGGACATATTCAAAGAAACAGATGTCATGTATACTATAAAGGTGTATTATTTTTCAACATATTCGCCGTGAACATTTAAGCATTTGTCCCAGCGCTTCACCAGTTTAAACATTCCTTCACGGTACGTTTCTTGTCCTAAATTAACGAGATATTGTCGAACTTCAGTTTTCAATAATTCTTGGTTAGGGAATCGTTTGCCTGATAAAAATTCTTTAGAGGACCGAAAAGGTAGAAATCGGAAGGGGCGAGGTCCGGACTGTAGGGAGGGTGCTCTAGGATTTCCCACTTTCTCGATTTCAGATAGGCTTTCGTCTTGTTAGAAGTGTGATGTCGTGCGCCATCATGCAAAAACCTCACTCCAGCACGTAATCGTCTTGGCCGCTTTCGACGAATGCGTTCTCGCAATTTTTCCAGTGTTTCGCAGTATCTGTCGCTTACTCCTTCAGCTTGGAGAAATCTGATTACTCCTCGAACTTCGACTTTGAGCTATTTGTGAATTTGCTGTACGCCAGGTATTGACTCAACAAACGAACCGTTTCAGTGGTAACTACTACTGACATGTCCTCATTATGTATGCATGTGACGTCGTAGCAGCGCGCGCAGGTTTCGTATACCCGTCCCCTGTACCTTTATTACCGGACCGCCCTCGTATGTCCGATTATGTTTTCTTTCATAATACCGGGAACTTAATTTTCAAAAAGTTAACGCCTCTCCATGAATTTTCTCCGTGCCTGCGACCGCTTCCTTGACCAGTCAGATCCTGTTGAGCGCATTTGGGGTGTGATGTAGACGAATTAGCCCGCCAGTAGGAGTTCATTGGCAAGATATCCCTAAAAACACCATTTAACATTTTTATGACGTCATGCCACGTCGGGTAATAATTCAAGCTTGTGTTTATGCCAGAAGTGGACTAACGTCATAGTGCTTGTGAAATGCTTTCTGTCATTGGTTGTGCATGCCTAAACATATCATTTTCTATATACAAGGTGTGCCAAAAAAACCTCCCCACTGAAAATTTCTAAGTCCAATGGAAACGGTCCACAAAGGGGTGAGCGATTCTAGAAGGAAGAACGCTACCATTAATTAAGGCAGGCGTTAACATTAAATGGAACGCCTGCCTAAAGGGCGGTTCACATTCAGCGACTTCGCGGATGAAGCGTTTTTCCGAACCCAAGTGTTTTCTAGGCATCACAAAGCCGCGCGTGTTAAAATGCGGAGCCGTTTCACATTCAGCAGGAACGAAGCGGGGAGCTAGGCGAACTTTCTTCTCTGCTTTCAGCCTGCGTCCTCCCCATCCCTCCCAGATAGGCGAATTCCGCTCTGATTGGATGTTCGATGAGTCGTTCTTTCATCCAGTCTCTGTTGCTTTCTAGACATCGTGCATATATATCGTGATAACATGGCTATCTTGGCATCGTGTACATGTACATATTTTATTTTTTAGGTTAATATTAACTATCCGTACAAATCGCAAATGCAAGTCTCACTCTTGGCCCTGCGGGCCTCGCTGGTCAGTGTTTTCCGTTATTCGAACGCCAGTCCCACTCTCGGCCCTGCGGGCCTCGCGGGTCACTGTTTTCCGTTACTCGAACGCCTTCGGCGTTCTGTCTACGACGTCCCCCTCCGGGGGCAAATAACTGATATACAGGGTGTGAATGGACGACGTTGCACATATTTAAGGATATGTAGAGGATGAAACTCTGAGCAAAAAATTCTAGTCGCGTTTTTCGATCTGAGGCTCCGTTAAAAAGTTATAGCGCTAAGTTGAAAATTGCCCACCATCTGTACCAAGATAGATTTTCGGAAGTGACGTCACGAAACTTTAAGGCGCTATAACGTTTTAACGGGGCCTCAGATCGATAAACGCGACTAGACTTTTTTGCTCAGAATTTCACCCTCTACCTGCCTTTTCATTTGGGCACGACCTTTTAGAATCACCCTGGCCGATACCGATACCGATATTCCTTACCGATACCGAACTTTAAAGCGCTATAACTTTTTAACGGAGCCACAGATCGAAAACGCGACTAGACTTTTTTGCTCAGAGTTTCATCCTCTACATATCCTTAAATTTGTGAAACGTCGTCCACTTACACCCTGTATATACCCCAACCTATTTGGTTACACGGGGCGGTTGGTTTCCCCCGGCAACAATCGCGACAATTTAGTTTGCGGAATCAGTCATCGCGCGATGTGCGGATAGTGAATATTCGTTTGCGATTTGTGCGGATAGTTAACATTAACCATTTTTTATTAGGAAAAATGACAGAAAACGAGGCGCACGTGCACAGAAAACACGCTATCGGCGAATTTCAATATGGCCGACTTGACTGGCGGAAGTGGGTTAGAAACAGTTGCTAAGGATTCTGGGACTGGAGAGATGCTCACCTGTACCTGATTGGCTGCGTATTAAGAGCGACTTCTGAAAATTCGAAAATCCGCGCCGTTGTCGGCTCTAACCCGCTTTCCGCCGCGAATTCGCTGAATGTGAAACCAAAATCGCATCCAATGCGCCAGATACGGCGAATTCGACGCGAAATCGCTGAATGTGAACCGCCCTTAAAGGTAGCGTTCTTCCTTCTAGAATCGCTCACCCCTTTGTGGACCATTTCCATTGGATTTAGAAATTTTCAGTGGCGAGTTTTTTTTTGGCCCACCCTGTATGTTCGTTCCACATAAGAAGTTTCATCTTAATTTCATACCTCCTTCTTTGTGTCAAAGGATGTGTTTTAGTTTTTAAATTTATATTTCGATTAGTTAAGTTTTTATTAAATTTCAAAGTTTGTCACGCATGAAAAGTACACACATGGATGATTAAAAGTAATTTCCATCCTGTATTTTTTCAAATGAAATTATTTTATTTAAATTGTTATTCAGAAAATATATTGAATGTATTGATTTTAAAAATTTAATGGTCAGACTGCCTTTGTCATGGATTGGGTCTCTTAATCCTTGGATAATTTTTAAAATGTTGACACTTTGTTAAAGAATTTCATCTCTCTTTAAATTTAATTTTCAAAAAGCATTTCTGATACAAATTATACGTAAAGACTCATAAAACTAATCCAGGGAATCAGAAGGAAATTGAAATTAACAGCCCTGAAGTCCGAGATCGCCGTTAGTTTTTGATAAGATATTCTGGAGCACGCAGAAGGAGGGGATTAAACTAAAGCCTTTGGTCTTGTGTAACTGTTCACTCAGAGTCCATTAAAGATCTCTAATTACGCCAAATTTCCGGCCATTGAATACCCATTCCATGCAACGTTTACAATTTAATGGACAGTTAAACAAAATAAGGAAAATCAATACTTAGAAGCAGTTTTCCTCCTCCTTTAGGTTTTTTTTAGAGCTCCCTGTAGGCTGTTATTATGCTTGTTTGCTGGTTTCCAATAAGGGTTTGTAAAAGATTGAAGGAATGCTCGAGGCCTCAGAAACGCGAAGCTCCTCGGACCCTAAGGATGGTCCTGCCTACGAAGGTGCGATAAGGCAGAAATAATAAATTCTACACAGTACGTAAGCGTACGTTGTTATTTATTTGGAATTACAAACAATTGGAAAAAAAGATCAATGCTTGAAGAATTCTTTTCCCTTGTGACTCTCTTAATTTTTATTTCTCGAGGATTTTTTTTGGCCTCATTTGTTTTTTGCTGCACGAGCAGAAGGAAATGGAAGCGGTTTTTTATTTGTTAATTCCTCAGAAGTAATTTTGTATGATGACTAGACATTATTATAGGACCATTCATCGCCTTTCTCGTATGGTGGTATTAGGCTGCGAGAAAGGGGTAGAGAGAGAGAGAGAGAGAGGCGAGTCTGCTGTGCTGGGGTGGGGATGTGATAAATGCTCTCGCGTTAAGAAAAGTGATGGCGGTAATGACCGAGGGTCCTGGTGATGCAACTCCCGACTGCCAGAAGAATGATCGGAAGCCATCTTGCAACCCGTTCTCCCTTGGTTGTTCCTCCTCCTCCCGTGTCGTAGAAACCAGGGGCGGCCGTGCTCTTCTGCCTCCCGCGATCGATGGAATGACCGAGAGCGAATGAAGCGTGAGAACATGCTATTCACGTCGGTCGTTAACAAAAAAAGGGCCCCCCCGAGGAAGAAGGGGAAAAAATGGAGATGGTGATGGGGGTGGAAAGAGGGGGTAAAGGAAGAAGAATATGTGCGCATGCGCTCTGCTGGGAAAGGGTCACGAGAGAAGTTGGCCGAGTCTTGAAAGGGAAGGCTAGTCAATGAAGATAAAAAAAAATGGAAGAGGCAAACAATTTACATCCTACGATAAGCAAGTTGTAACGGGAAGGAGAGTGATAAAAACAGCCAGGGGTAGGGACGGAGTCTAAAAAACCCATTCGACGATAACAGGTGATGATAATGAAGACATGCAAGGCGTAGGAATGCATGAAAAGCCGCCGTTCATTGAAATGCCTAGGCTGATCGGAAAAAGAGGAAGAGAAGGAGAAGGAAGTCATATACATGTAGAGCCAAGTACATTCAGATTTGTTATGGAGGGATGCTGGTCCTAAATAAACCCTTAATAAATCGAAATCTGTAAATTCAAAAAATTAGCTCTGGCAGAGAGAATATTCCTTACCACTTCTTTATTTAGTGTTCTTTAGCACATTTTTTTGTCCAAAGGACAAATGCAGAGGAATTGATTTAATTGGAAATTATTTACCATGCAGCTAAGTTGCTTATTCTAATTTGCGAAGCAAAGAGACTGGTGATATATCTTCAGTCGAATAAATACTGCAAATTGTTTAATAATTTACAAAATATTGGTTTAATCGTTCAAATTTATTTTGTTGCCTTCAAAATAGACCCCAGGTATGATGAGATACGCTGATGCCAAGGAACAATCCCGTCGTCGAAATACTTCATAAAAGTACTTTTCCCGTATGGTCTTCAGAACTTTATACAAATGTTGCTTTACGGGCTCAAAATATCTTCCACGAAATGGTAGTTTCAGTTTGGGGAATAAGAAAAAAAATCACACGGATCCATGTCAGGCTTGGTCAGTAAATTCGTTGAGTTTTTGGTCAAAACTTCTCGTACAAAGGTCGATGCGTAGGACGGCGCATTATCGTGGTGTAAAATCCAAGAATTGTTCTTCCACAAATCTTGCCTTTTCCACCATAGGAAATTTCATTGGCAACACAGAATTTGAGGCAAACTCTTTGTTCGATATTTTTGTCCAATTTAAAAATCGCAGAGTATACTTTCGGTCGACTAACAAAACCAAAAGCTGTAAACATACTCGTTAACAATCTTAAAGTTACAAACTCGTTAACTTTCTTAAAGTTATAATTTGTTAATGTAGGGTATATGTACCAGTAATTGACAATTCACGATTTAAAGGCTTCTAATAAAATAACAAGGCAAGAAAAGGGACTGGTGTTGCCATCTCGTATTAAACAATGTATTAGGCTTCCCAGAACAGTAAAAAACTAGGAACTTTCCTCCTTATTATGGCCGCAAACAGATATTGATTGTTCAATGCCTTACCAAGTCGAAAAAATCTTGTAATGAACCACTACGCAAGGGTTTGATTACTTGAATTTATTTCATGAATGTGTTGCCAGTGTGGTCAGTGGACAATACTTCTAGTAGTAACAGAATTTCAGATGACCAATTTGTGAACTTTTTAATCCACCGTCAACTGCTAGAACCCACATATGTAGTGTCACTAGTAATTGACATAACCTGTCAATTATTGATAACTAGATGACATACCCGGTGTTGCTCGGGCTGTTTATTTGATGAAATTTTGCAATATCTGAATTTGAATAAAAATAAGAACACATAAAAAATCTTTAGTGACGTGTATATTCACTTTAGAAAAACGAAAAGAATTCTTTAAAATGGCCGCACTGTGTCCAATTGGGTTTGCCCAGGAACATTCGACATTGCATCCTTAACATTTTAGAATATCAAAGAAAGGCTGTGAATATTGAATTATTTCTGTCTATATTAAAAATACTTCATAGATGGAATATGAGAGTTGAGGAATTCTGTTTAGCCTGATCAACATCCTTCATCAACATGTAACCGTTTCAATAGAGTTGTATTCAGTTAGAGAGCGTGGAATCATGTCCTGAATGTGGTTGTTTATATTGACAGTATCAGTTTTAGCAGCAAGGTCTGCTCTCTCACACAATCAATTGAGATCTTTAAAATTTTCTAATATATTTAGAGAAACATTATCTATAACTTCTATAAAGGAAATACTACATTACAAAAAAACATATATTCATTTGTATTCTCTTCACTTTTCACCAAAATCTTGAGAAATTGTATTCTCTTATTTGTTTTAGAATATTTTCTTACATCTCTCTAAAGATTTTAATAAAAAAGATAATGATTTTATTTATTTATTTATTTATTTATTACTTTTTATAACTATCCCCCTTACAACGGAGTCATTATGGCAAGCATCGTAGCTGACGAAAAAGACAAGCCCTGGCAGTGAAGAGTCACCTGATCTTCTTAGTCGAAGCAACAATGTAATCTTCATTGTTTCCAACAAACGAAAAAATACTGATTGCTAAAGCCCAAGATGGAAACAATGAAGATCAGACCAATTGTTTCAAATCGTAGACCAATCAGAAAGCCGAATGCCAGCCACACACATCTCAGTTTTATATATAAGATTTCTGTGTTTAAAAAAATAAATAAAAATATACTAATATGATATAGAATGTAGGGTAATAATAAAGGAAACATGATAGTTTTAAGTGTAACCACTTAATTTCCATTAATTGACCTAGGTGTATCAGTATAAGAACTTGACTGTCAATTTCTAGATCATCCACTTTGACATAAATCTTCTAGGCCCTGTTCGCCGATTCTTTTTGTTGGTCCTGAATCCTTTCACAGAGACGATCACAGATAGCCCAGGACAAGTTATCTTCCAAGAAGAAAACTACTACTGGTATTCTGTTTACTATGATAAGAATTAGCATAAGATGAATTGGATGAATTTTGCAAGTAGAACAATCGTCAAAAAACAGGTTTTCTACGAACAATTTGTTAGCCAAGATGTGATGATACTGCACTACTGGAAAACACCTTCATTTTCTATGGTCCTTGCACTCTACTTGGGAGTGGACTGATTTTATTTATTATTTCAAAGGAAAAAAAAAGATAAATGATCTAAATGAACAACTTCAGTTTTAAAAAGCACAATTTTAGTTAATGTTAAATATGTTACACATTCTTGAAAATGCTTGATTTCATCAGCTACTTTTAAATGTTGTCAATTTTTTTGTAAAAAATATATAATAAAAATGTGCAATTAAAATATTGTCAATTACTGGTGAAACTGCCTGTCAACTTCTGGTGCATTAACTGTCAACTACTGGTGATTCATGCATTAGTTAGGAAAAAATTTAATAACTTAATAGCTTTTAAAGATATAATAATTGTTTAGAGATTGGCACATTCGGCATTATATTTACAATTTAATGGTATAACTAGAAAAGTTTCAACATGCAATTTTATTTTTGTATACAATTTTGTTTCACTGTAACGTCTTAAATTGTCAATTGCTGGTACATCTACCCTAGTAATGATTAATTGATTTTGTAATATTGATGATTTTATCGCCCACTGGGACCTAACTTGTCGGTCTGAGGCCGTACTGGTCCCAGTTGGGCTATACTATTTTACTTATTGATTAATAAATAAATAAATAAATAAATCACGTCACAATTCTACCTAACAATTAGGTATATATTTGCCGTCTTACAGGAAAGAAATTGTTTTCATCTTCTTACTCGTACTAGTTAAATGAAAAAAACACTCCGTTATTTATTTGTCTGAATGTTAAAGAAGAATCAGTAATTTTCCGTCTATTGCTCTTGTGCAATTTTTCTAACGTTGACGCCCGTTTTCAGTTTCATGCATTTTTAGCCTATACAATTACAGTTTAATCTCTTTATTTGATGGACCCAGTTAAAAGGACAAATGGTATAAATCAAATTTATAAATAACATGGAACAGAGCCCAGGAGGGTATTTTACAACACACTTCTTTGATGTTAATACTTTAATGGTTATGGTGGATCGTAATCCGAAGGCCCTTGATTCGAGTTCAGGCCATGAAATTTTCTACATTTCAATAATCAAATTTAGATCACCTTCTTATTAATGGTATTTTTACAGTAGTTTTTCATCAGAGATTAAAATAGTTGTGCACTTCTTCCATTGACTGAATTTCTGAACCAGTTTCAATCAATATGGAAGTAATAACGAAACTTAAAGCCAAAATTGACCTCAAATCATACTTTTAAGTCATACCATATTAACGGAAGAAAACATTTAATTTCATTTACTCCCGTACATCAATCAATTTTGATAAAGTAGTTAGAGCCTAAAAGTAACTTAAAGCACTAAATAGAATAAATACCTTAAGACTGTGGATGGAAAGACTTATATAAATATATAAGTGGAGAAGCGGTTTATTCATGTGTCTCTTATTGATAACGTAAAGCAGTCACAATAATGCGTCACATTCAGAAAGTTAAAAACCTAGCAACCAACTTCCCTCCAACATATCCCAAAAGTTAATTGCTTTTAAGCTCAGGGAACTAAGGAGGGATGATCCTCGTGCTCATCGAACAATGTTTGGACACTTTAGCTCTGTGAATGGAGACGTTGTCATCTTGGAACACAGGGAACATTATCTGGAGCAAAGTGTGGGGTCCAGTCTTTTTTAAAATATAATTAGATCTTTGAAATTCAAGTTAATTTTGTATAAGCTAGGAATGTCAGTTATTTTAAGGGAATGTTAGCGAATTTAAACATTTTTAACACTCATTACATTTTTTCTTTTTCACAATAAGAAATTACTTTGGTTCTCATAGAGTGATGCTGCTGTACTTGGACCGAAAGAAGATGTTCCGTTTGGTCAAAGTTGTAGTCCTCCCCCACCCTGAGGGAAAGAGATGTGTTCCGATCATCTTATTTGTTATCCAAGATTGGGAAAAATTCTTCCCTTATAATTATCGTTAAAAAAGAAAGTAACTTAGAGCGAATTTGTACATTATTATTATGGTTGGGGTAATCTCGTGACCATTCTTTTACCTAATCTCTCATGGCCATTACTTAATTTATAAATTTGTCTAGAATGTGTTGAATCATTTCGTCATTTCTTAATGCCTTAAGGGTTAAGTTAGAGCTATAAAAAATTTAATTCTGGAATAAGTTATTTCTTTAAAGGGGACTGTAAAGGGATAATAGTTGGGATTAATTGGAATTATAGGAGTACATTATTTACCTAACCGACTACCTTTCCAGACAGACTTCTTTAAATGTGGTTCTCGGCCCGATTGGAGCCGCTGGACCCCACCTTGTTTCACGTACACTTTCTTGAGGTGAGCCATCACGTATTTAAGAGTAATTTTAAAATTATATTCCAATTGGGAGCCAAGGCCCCACAATTGAGTGGAGATAATCTTTCAGAATGCTGAATTATTTGTGGACAGTGTACAATGGTCCAGATCTCACTCACATTTTGAAACAAATTAACTTATTTGAAACAGAGCTGCAGTTGATAGTCAATCGATTCTTTTCAGATTTGTATTCCATCGAAATGACTCTTGCAGAATGATGTCTTAAGTTGAATATTGTTTGCGAGACGGTTCTCGGTGACTCCACAGCAAAAAAAAAGTCCGGAGATTGAGGTCCGGAGAGCGCGGATGCCTTGATAGATCTACGAACAAAGGTCTATTTTGTTTAAATAAGTTAATTTTTAAGGCTAGAGTCTTACAAGATAGGATTCGTGACTTATGGATTAGACTGTATAACTGTATTTCGCAAGTTAAGAATTTGAAAGGTGCATAATTTAGAGCTGGCACTTTTTCGAGTTGAATGACAATTTATTTTAGAAACTTTTCATAATTATATCCTATTATACTTACACTTTCTATTCATTTTTTGTATTACTTGAATAGCCTATATGCGAGAAATTTTTAAATTTTTTTTTTAAAATTTTCTTGTCTACCCATCTGCTACTATCAAATCTGTTGGTTGTTTCGCCTGGAGCAGTACTTTCCCTGTGTCGTAAGTCATTCTCAATATACTATCAATGGTATCATTGGTAGCCTTTGACAAGATGGCGGTTCGCTTTTATCGTTTACCAACAATTACCAGGCAAACGACGCATGAGAATTATCAATGTTGTCTTTACTTGAATAATGAGGCCGTCACATGATGGTAATCGATCTCTTCTCGATGAGGACATTTGCCAGTGATAATCACTCGTTTGTGGTCGGTCCGTGGTTAGTGGATGATATCAGATGCTATCCACAAAGGATTGAAGAAGAGCGTCGCCCCCCGTTTATCTGTAATTGAGACGAGTGGTTCGCTTTCTCTCGTTCCCGTCTGTCGATTAAACCCCCCTTTCGGCCGGCCCGATGGTTTGTGTTTTTCCATTTAATTAGAGAAATGAGGTCGTTACGGGTAAATATGGAGATGATTAAGTCGACCCATCTCGTAAATATTGTTGCCTTGTCGAGCGCCATAAATTAAGGTACTCGAGATATTTACAAGTTTTCATATGGCAGCGTATAAAAGGGCGAAGACAACCTCGGCTCTCTTGTTGGCTCTGCAATCGTTTCAGCGGCATGTTGCCAACATTATGGTCCGGGCCAAAAGGACAACGTCGGCGCTTGAACATGCAGCTCATAAATTACTATTAGGCTTCGATTTTTTCCCAGAAAATTTTAAAAGGTGTATATTTTAATTAATAAAGAAGACTAGATAATTATTGACATATTGAATTACCTGAAGTCAAATTATATTTCTTTAAGGTTTATTCTCTACATTGTGTCGATAGGCATGCATCTACATTCTTTAATTCTAACTTAAATACAGTAGAGTCCCGATTATCCAACACAAATGGACGGACTGCATAAGATAGACACACCTTTATCTCTACGGTGTGTGCATACAATTCTTCGCTCATTTTTTCCAATTCACATATTTTTCATAGACCTACTGTGTTTCAGTGCAACACCATTTTTCTATTTCTTCCCTATTTTTATTTCCAATCCATCTGTGTGATCTTCCAATTCTTCTATGTTCTATAACAGAAGTACGCCCCACACAGTAATGTATTCATTATCCGGTCTTTTTATTGCATTTAGTTTTCCCTCCATTGAAAGTACGATCACTTTTCCTTTTGGTAGACGCGAAATATGAACAATGTAAACTTCAAATAACATACACTTGAAACACAAAAACGTAGGTTATGCACGGCGCACTAAGACAAGTGAACGCTACACGATTCTCACAAAACGTACATTCAACTCCTACACTATCTGGCCATACGTCAACGTACACCTCTCCAAAAGCGCATGGGATCATCCGTACACGTCATATAACTGAAGACGCGAACTTAATTGTTAGTACGAAGGAAAGAGTGATGATCATTGGAGCACATAGGTTTGGGCATTCGATCCGTGAGATTTCCAACAAATTTCAGATACCCCGCTCGACAGTGAGTGATGTTATTTTGAAGTGGAAGCGAGAAGGAGTTATACCATGCCAACCCAGACCCAGTAAAGCGACGAAATTGACAGATCGCGGCGGTCGATGCTTAAAACGTGTGGTGATGTCAAACCGGAAGATTTCGTTAAAAATGTTGGCACAGGACTTTGGATTGGCGTCGACTAGTGATGCAAGTGATCGTACCGTCCGCCGGGAGATCGTCGCATTTGGTTTTCGTAGACGAACAGAAGTTCACAAGCCCAATATCACAGCCCTCAATGCGACCCGTCGATTATAGTGGTGCCACTGGATTCCAGAAAAATGGAAAACCATCCTATGGAGTGATGAATCCCGCTACAAGTTGTGACGGTCCGATGGACATGTTTGGGTTTAGCGAATGCCCGTCGAACGATATTTATAAAATTGTATCGTACCCACAGTGAAATTCGGAGAAGGTGGCATCAGGTCTTGATCCTCTTGTTTTAGTTCGCGGAACCATGAATGCCGAAGCGTACCAAACAGTTCTGGACAATTCTGCGCTACTGCCACTGTGCCCAGAAAATGTTCCCTGTCATACAGAAGGCATTATTAACACCTGGTTTGAGGAAATGAGTCTGGGTAAACTTGACTGGCCAGCTCAAAGTCCAGACCTCAACCCCATTGAACACATTTGAGCGCCGGTTGAGAGTCAGGCCATGCTGTCCAAAGAATACTACTGAGCTGTTTGCCAATTTGAAGGATGAATGGAGCAAGATTCCCGCCGACACGTATCGCAATTTGGTGGAAAGTCTTCTTCGAAGGGCTGCGGATTTTTCTATCTTTCTGCTTCCATTTATTCGCACATTGTTTAGTTGATTTTGTACGTACTGTATATTTAGCTGCAAACATGCGATGTTTTAAGATCTTAAGACGATATACAAGGTAGGCATAAGTTATTGCTACCATAAGAAATGTTCATAACGTTTTAACTTGAAAAGTTAGCCATTCTCTATGCGGTTTGCAACAATGAAAACAGAAAGTCTGAAAGTTTTTATACCAGTCATAGTCATGTCACCGGGAATCAGCGCACCTTTACATGAGCTCCTTTTGTGGCCCGTAAAATATACAGGCGGTACTCAATCTCTCTCCAAATATTGAGCATATCCTGGATCCATCACAAAGTATGGCTTGGACGATTCGCCAACGCAGTTCAGGAGAGTCCTTTATATTCTTGTTATACACCTTATCCTGAGCATACCTCCACAGGAAAAAATTGAGGAAGGTTATGTCAGGTGAACGTGGTGGCCAAGAGATCGGGTCATCACTTCCTATCCATCTGTCTGGAAAATGGTGCTCCAGCCTGTTGGAAAGACACGTTTGGCTGAAGTTCCTCCATGATTGGTAATGCGTAATTTTCTAGCATGTCCAGGTAATTTGTGCCGTTCACTGTTATTTTCATCTCCGTTCGCGATAATACTCATCACACCTTCACTTTCTCGCTGTTCCGCTTATGTCCGTGCGTAACACGTGGATTTTCGGTCCCCATATCCATTTTCCAGATATGCAGAATGGGACTGAGGATTTTCGGTCCGCAAACGTCGCAGCTTGTCGTCCTTTTCCAGTTCATGAATAATGTGAATTTTATAGGGGTGCAGCTTCAAACAAGTATTCTGAACCTTAAGGCTAGTGCTCTTTGGAATGTTCTATTCCACATTTGGACGGTGCGTTGATTTTGTTGGGGCTGCGGGTGAACGCTTCTATCAATTTTGCAAAACTTTCCCGCGCCCTTCTGGTGTAACTCACTTAAAATTGTTTGAGCTAGCGATTTAGTGATCTCTTATCCTGTGGTCTCCCTCATATTCCAAACGGCAACATCGTTGAAATTAAATTGGAGATTTTAGTTCCCTCATATTCTAGTTGCATGCTGGGACTAGTCTTATTAATGGAAACTGAATAAAAACTTTAAGAGTTTCTGTTTTCATTGATGCAAACGGTTTAGAGATGCCCTTTCCAGCTATAATGTTATGAACGTTTTTTGTGGTACCAATAATTTATATCTGGTAAAAGTTATTGAAAACTCAAAAAAATACCGCAGGTTTATTTACCTAGGTTTAGACTAATGAAAGATCCAGAGCTGATTTAGAATGTTTTTAAAATAAAATTAAAATCATTTGTATACTTTTTAACAGATTTAAAAGTATCGCATTAAAACCTAAAAATTGTAAACTTAAAAATTGCAAATTAAGAAAAAATTCAAAGAAATTAAAAAAATTGAAAATTAAGTTAGCTATTCACAACTTTAAAAAAGGCGTTCATTAACGATGCTTTGTACATGAAAACATGTGAAACTTCGTTGTAGGTCGTGCACTTTACACCGATCAGCGCCGATTCCCACTTTACTCCGAATAAGAACCTCATTAGTTTCTCATCAATTAAACGGTACCGACGGCCTTTTCAGCTCTCTAATTTCTTTTCATATAAACTCGGCGATTTTTAGAGTAAAATGAACGTGGAATGTGCTCAGAAATGAAAACTGTTGGCCAATGATAGACGTGTGCCATAATGACATCACGCGTGACATCATTTGCATAGCGTTATCCCTTTCACCTTGACAGGTGGAGGAAGATGCGCTGAAAGAAGAGCGGCTTTGGTGAAAGGGTTGGAAGTAGGAGAGAGGGTAGAAAGGGGTTTCTCGGGACTCCTTTTCATTAAGATAGATAGAGAGAGAGAGAGACAGACGTGGAATGTGCATGGGAGGGGAGAGAGGATGTTGCCACCAAACTGTCCTGTCTGTACACTTGCGTGTTGATTCTTCTTCTGCTCATTAGCCGCCGAACGGAAATTCTGCTCCGTCAAGCGTATCTGGGCATTGCGATGGGCTCTGGGTTTTTCTCTGGAGAAAAGGTTTTATGTTGAGATTATTCGCTTTTTTGTTCTCTTTGTTTCTTTATTCTCCGGCTTTTTATCGTCGAATATTTATTCAACGAAAATCCTCCGGGAACATTTAACCTTCATCGACATAAATCTGGCACGATTGACTGCTACGGTTAGCACCGTCATTTTGTTTCTTTTTTTCACTACCAAGACATGATTAGACTTAAAATTTAGACAACAAACTGGCCAATGACAATGCATAAATGCGAAATGAAATAAATGAGCTCATTCTAATAGTGGACATCATTTTTATCATTGTGTCTTTAGTTTTGGGTATGCAATAATATTAATAATAATAAATTATGGAATTTATTTTAATCGGTAAATTAATGTCGATAATGATACTAAATTGTGTAATATCGAGACTACAGTAAAGATCGAAGATGAAGTGTATAAATAAAAAAAGAGAGAAAACCAAAATGCGTTCGGGCGATGGTTGAAATTCCCTATTTTCGTTGATGGGGATTTAATAAAAAAAAAAGCTGTAAACTAAACGGTGAAAGCTAATATAACTGGAAAAGCTTGTCAAGAATAGTTTTTAATTGAAAGAGTTTATTCTGTTGAACAAAGCAAAAAACTTAAGTTTAAACACAAACCCATACAAAAACATGGAAATAGTTATTGCAAGTAAAAAATGTTCTTAGTGAAGCCTTTCTGGCTAGATAGATGTAAAGATTATGTGGACTGCCAACACGTGAGCAGTCAACATATAAGGAGACTTTAGATCAAGTCCAACAACCTTAAGAGATTGTCCTGGGACTTGCTGATTGACATAGCGAAACTGAGACTGAGAGGAAATTGCAGTCTCTTAAACTGAAATGGCAAATCTGTATCTGATGGATTCTTAGAATGAACACAATTTCATTTTTTTAATTTCCCTGTGATGAAACTAGCCTCGTTGATTGCAAATTTGTAAAAAAAAAGAAAAAAAAACAAACAAACAAAAAACAACCTCCATCTATATTTCAACGTCATCATCAGAAAAAAAAAATACTTATTTTTGATTACTTACTTACTTTTCAAACCCGCTTATCTGTTAGGGTCACGGGGGCAGCAGCCCTATGGAGGATCTCCAGCGATCGCGATCTTCCGCCATCAGGCGCATGTCCTCCCTGGTAATGCCCAAGCGACTCGAACCCAGATTCTCCATGTAGTCTAGCCATCTGGTTCTAGGCCGACCCCTTGGTCTCTTACCCATCGGCTTGGAAAATAACCACCACCTAGGAAGGCCAGTTTGCGGCATCCGTATCACGTAGCCATACAAGCGCAACTGAGATCTCTTCATTATTATTTTATTATTAATTTTACAGGGTGTTCCATTAGAAAGGGGCAAAAAAATAGAAGCTAATCAATTTATTAAATTTCACAAACAATATGACACTTTGTACATTAAAGATGGAAGTTTTTTACCCTATATAAATCACATTTCGACATGTCCACCATTGCGCGAGGCACAAATTTGGAAACGGAATGGCAGTTCTTGCCACGTATTCCTCAACACCTTTGGTGTTATGCGTTCAAATGCAGCCGAAATTTTACGCTTCAAGTGCTGTACATCGGTCAGACGTTCCGCGTAAAGCGTATTCTTAACAAATCCCCAGATGAAAAGTCCGGAGGGGTTAGATCGGGTGAGTTTGGAGGCCAAGGAATGTGGCCATCACGACCGCACCAGTTCTCATTGAAAGTGTTGTTCAGATAGTCGCGTACCACCAGAGCCCAGTGAGGAGGTGCGCCATCTTTTGGTAAACGTACTCCGCGATTTCATCATCTATCAGTTGAGGAACAACAAAGCATTGCAACATGCCAAGATAATTGTCTGCCCTCACCGTAGAGTCTGTCATGTTTGATACCGCACCAAATGTTGATCTTGTCACTCGCTCTTTCCAACTCGTACGAACAGTGGGGGAGTTTTCTGAACCCCAAATGATAGAGCTGTGCGTGTTCACTCGACCACTAACGTGGAACGTGGCCTCATCCGTGAACAGCCACCTCTGAAGAAAGCTTTCGTCCACATCATTTTCGGCTACCATCATGTTGCAAAAGTTGGCTCGCGCCTCATAATCACGCTCACGTAAAGCATGGACACGTTGCAAATGGTACGGATTAAATTTTAGACGCTTCGTAACAATCCGATGGCACGTACTAAGAGGAGTTTGAAACAGCAATGCCAGTCTTCGCAGAGATTTTTCTGAAGGCCACACAGAAAGAAATTTTCGACGACTAGATTATTCGTTGGCATTAGTTTATCGCATCAAATGGGACCTATTTTCAAAGCGACAAAATAAATTTAGGAGATTAAACCAATATTTTGTACTTTATTGATTAATTCTCTGCATTTATATAACTGAAGATAGTTGAAACCTTATAATTTTTCCAGCACTCCGTAATTTTTTGTTCGAGTAGGTTTATAATAGATAAAATTAGATATTGTAGCCGTTATTACTTTTTGACTTTACGGATTTTCTTTTCATAAATGTATACCTTTATTGTCAATTTCCTAATTGGAACTGTTTTTATTAAGGAAAAATCAATTATGGGGAAGAGAAGAAAATAAAAGCGGCCAACTAAACCCATTAGAAGGAGTATTTTTTTCCAATTTTAAAGAAGAATTTCTTGCTCTCCTCTTTTTGTCCTTCGTTTTTTTCTCTTCCCTTTCTCCCTTCCTCTCATATTTCCTCCTTCATTCCTTCAAGGGAGAAAAAAATCCCTTCTCAGATGACTGTTTCCATATCATCTTTTTTTCTATATTATTACTTTTCTGCTTGAATAGCACCTGCAGAACGACAGTGGCAGGGATTGATCTGTAGTAGGCTCTATTGCCCGGTGAGAAATTGAGGTTTTCCTCTCTCAAATGTTTATTCTGGGTAATGATTTCCTTTTTCCCTTCCACCCCCACTTAGAAAGAGCGAGGGAGAGAAGGAGGCAGGAAGGGGGTGAGGCAGAGAAAAAGCTGATTTTTCCAGCCCTTGGAATCTTGCCAGCCAGCAATAAAGGTGATTTGCAAAGGCGGGATTACTGCTGACGGATTTGCCGTATTGCATTATCATACAAATGTTCCGCCATTTCTTGCCTTCCACCGTACAATGCGTTGCCAATCAGGCTCGTCCAGCTCAAACGGGAACCGAAAACGGCTATACATATACACGGGGTACAGCCCCCGTCCCTATCTCGGTTGCCTCTCGCATGAATGTATTTATCTTAGGGATGAAGAAAAAGGAGAAAGAAAATTGGCGAAGAAAACCAGGGAAGAGAGATAGGGACGAAACAACGGTGCCCAAAAAGAAATGTCGGAACACCGATGGAAACCAAAGACGTGGTCACATGTGTTGAAGAATTATTTACTTAATTACAGGCTAGAGCGGAAGGCGAGGAAACTAATGTAGTGTACTAAGTATATTACAAGTGAGTTTCCATTTGACGAAAATATTGAATAGAGGTTTAAAATATTTACATTCGCTCCTCCAACAAAAATACAATTCTTCTTCAGTTCTATAGTTAATCAGTTGATTCCCGTTTTGTTTTGTATTTCTTTCTTATAAGAGACAGTCAGCAAATGCTGTAACATTTAGATAAATAAATTTACAATGACTTATACAAGAGTACAAGTGGGTAGGTTTGTCACTCTAATTACATTTTCGATTAACCAACTAGGTAGGTTTGTCTGGGCAGGTCGCAGTAAAAAATAATTGAATTTCATTCCTTTGTTAATCGCAGGAGAAACGTTACGTGAAAGTAGTAATGCAAAGAACTGGATGATACTGTTGTAGTCTTACTATAGCGATGAAAGTAATGTGGGCGGAAATTATCATTTATTGATATACATAAGAGATGAAGGAAGGAAACTCCACTTGTCCACAAACATAAATTTAATACACCATAAATGTATACATTTCGGTCACTAAGTGAACTTCTTCAGTATGATTCAGGTTGACTAGTTCATAGTCGGTATTTATAACAAGGGGGTACCAATCAGGGAGCAGAGCACCTTCATTTGGTTTACAAAAGGTGGGTAATTAACAGGATTGGAGGAGTGTCAACCACTCTACAAAATTATACAAAAATTATACAAAAAATTATACAAAAAGTTTTGCAGAAAACAGAAATCTCTAAAATAAATTATCTACGTACAATAACTACATTAGAAGGAACAAATAACAAGTTCTTATAAACGCAGCTCTTATATCCGGCCTACTTACATCCGATGTTCTTATATCAGGAAAGAATTTTGCCCAAAATTAAAGTTTTGAAGTCAGCGAGTACCACTGTGATAGGTCCATTGGGCCTCTTTCATGGTTTAATAATTTGTCTGGAGGTATTTTAGAAATCTCCAACGATTCAAAAAAATTCAGTTTTCTGGGATCGTCGTTGTAATGTAAGATTCGGAAATTATCGACGTGTCCTGTGGTTATAACATGTTCCGCGAACGCAGACTTCTCGGGTTTGTGATTCCTGATATAGCTGAAGTGTTCTTTGATTCGAGTCGAACTCTTCCTCCTGCTTTGGCCAATATATTTGCTGTCACGCGAATTACAAGTAATTTCGTATATACCAGATTTATCTGTTTTACTAATTGCATCTTTCGTGTTGTCTAATAAGCTTTTGAGGTTGTGGCTGCTTTTATATGCTACCCTAAGGTCGTAAGCTTTACAAATTCTTTCTAACCTCTAGTCAACTTACGGTTATAGGGTAGACATATGAATTTCTTATTCTTCTCACCGGTTGATTGTAGAGTGGTAATGTCTTGCAATTTCTTCTTAAGAATCTGCTTTTTGATCAGTTTGTCTATAAATCCTCCTTGTAACCTTTGAAAATCGCTGCATCCTTAATCTTGTGTATTTCTTCTTGTTTCTTCGCATGGGACATGGGTATAGTTAACATTCTGTGGATCATATGGTTGAACGTTGCAAGCTTGTGGTTAAACCTGTGGTTAGAGTTGTGCTTGGTGTATGCTGGTATGAAATTGGTTTTCCTGAATATTCCGAAGTTGAGTTTCCCATAATCGCTCCGTATCATTAGGTCCAAGAATGGTAAGGAGCAGTCTTTCTCTCTCTCAACCGTGAAGTTGATGGAGGGGGATAAATTGTTGAGTCCCTCAACTAATAGGTCAAGTTTTTGGATCTCGCATATGGCGAAAATATCGTCCACATATCGATACCAGGTTTTGGGGAAATTTTGAATTCAACAGTAATTTTTACAAAATGGAGAAGGGGACACCAATGGGAAGCAGCATCAGCCCCTTTCTAGCAAATCTCTTCCTTAACCATTTGGAAAACTTAGCCATGTCCACTCTACCTTATTTCCCCAAAACCTGAATCATACTGAAGAAGGTCAATAGGAGGCGGCCAATTCATTTTTTCAACCCCGTTGTCTTGAAACCAGTCGTGTTCAGACCTTGCTTTATGGCGATAAACAATGTTATGTTATACAGAAAAGGCCCATCTCCGAACTGTTCCCACAAAGGTGGCAGTGCAGAGTTGTCCAAGATGTTTCGATAAGCAATAGCATTTATTGTTCCTTTAATAGAAACAAGCTGGCCCCGTCCAAACCATGAAAAAAGAGCCCTATACTATGATGCTACCTCCTCCAAACTTCACACACTCAGATAGAAAATGTTCTCCAGGCATCCACTAAACCCAACTTCGTCCATCTGATTGCCAGAATGTGTATCACATTGCCTACAGTTGTACGGGTTATGTATAGAACGGTGAAAATCTCACGGACTGATCTGTTGCACAAGTGGCATCCTATGATGGTTCCACGTTGGAAGTCGCTGAGCTCTCTTGAACGACCGATATCTTAATAATATGAAGCAGATATGTGTCTGAAGGTGTGTGATGCTATTTAATTAATTTACATTGGCACATTCCATGAGAGGTGTCCCAAAACTTTTGAATCGAAGTTCGACTGTATTCCATCGTTAAACACAGGATTAGTTAAAACTATATTAACTCTTAAATGGTAGAAGCTATTTATTCATAAAACACCCATCATATGTACAGGACGCTCTCCATTTATTCGCCATAATGTTCAACATGCAAAAGCCAGCCAGCAACAGTACCATTTAAAGCCCAACTAAATAGGTATGGCGGAATGGTACATTCGCACACAGGCCTACCACGAGATAATGATACGAATCAAAAAAATTTTTACGGGGCTGTGTTGGGACACGGCCGCTAGTTAAATCGTAGAATACATCTTGAGACCACATGGCGAATAAGAAAGAACTTTGTGCAACACAATTTAAAAAATTTAATTTATTATATAAAATGTTCGAACAAAAAATGTACTTGCAATTCATCATAAATTTTTAACCAAACCTTTATGGCATTCTCAACTTAGAAATCACTGGTCAATGATAAGAGAAGTATGTTAGAAAGGGCAATGGACAAGAATCAATATTTCGCACAAACATCAAATTTATGGTACCGCCACCCAATGTAATAGGTGATTCGATGGGTTTGTAATCTAAATTAAAAAGTTTCTTCATTATGCTAACTGTCATAATTGCAGTATTATATCCACCTACATGCTGTCACTGACTGGTCTAGTTGTTGGTGAATATTTCATTATCGCACTAAACAACAACATTTCCATATCAGATATCGACACTTTAGGGTGAATATACACTGAGTGGCCAGATTATTATGACCACCCCATCAGTACTTCGTTGGGCCACCTTCTGCCTTCAGTACTGCGGCGATTCGCATTTACTCCACGAGATGTTGAAAGGTGATGCGAGGAATCTGACACCATGAATGCTGTTTCTTGTGCTTTCTGGTCACAATCCGCTTCAAACCCCTTCTGTCTCTATCAGTGAGCGTCGACTTTCGGCCAATGTTGAGTAGTACGTGCATGTCGAGTTTATTGAGTTTGGTTTGCCCGTTTGAACGCTACAGCCATTTTTTAATTTTTAGAAAAAAATTAATATCTCGAAAAAGGCTTACCCAATTGACATAAAATTTACGCTAAGGTACAATTTAAGGAAACCTCTAAGTATGTATATATTTTATTTGGTTCGGCTATTTGCCGTTTCAGAGGAGTTAGCTGCACAAAACTGGTCACATACATACGTACAGACGGGAAAATTTTTTATTCAAAATTTCAACATATCTTTACGAATCATGAGTTTTTAAGTCGATTTCAGCAAAAAAAAAATTTGAGTTTCTGAAACGAACACAAAGGCCTTCACTCTTAGAGAGTGGTAGGCCAACATAGATAGTATTTCGGAATTATTAATACTACAGCCCATATTCAGAATCGATGATTCGTAGGAATCGTGTTTGTATTCAGTGTGCTAAAGGGCACATTTTGAGCACTTGCTATACGAAATAGTATACTCTCTTATGCTTTTAAATTAATGTTAATTATAAGTTAATAATTAACGTTTTGTTTACCTGTTTGCTAGTACTCTAATAAAACTTTGATCTATTGTAATTCTGTACCTGATTGGGAATACGAACTATGTTCATAAGACATTTTTCACAACAAGTTGTCAATTCGCACTTCTTGTGAATCACCCCGTATAATGCATGATTGGTAGTGTTTTGGTGTTTATAGCCCCTTCTAAAATATGTGATTTAAAAAATGTAACTTATAAAGTTTTTATTGTAATGGCAGCTAGCTTTTGAAAGTTAATATTTTATGACCACTTCGCAAATATTTGAATTAGGGAATGCAAAATTCGTGTATTATTTAGCTAGTATATTATGCTTTAGAATTTTTTCACGGAACCTCTATTGTTTAAAACTTCTAACAAATTTCGAAGGGAGAAATGTGAAAAGTTATTTTTTTAGGGTTCGTAAAAGATTGAATATTTCTTCCTTCCCGTTCCTTTAAATTCCATAAAACAATTTTTTGTTTCAAGTTCAACATTTTATTAGATCAAAGATAGCGCCAAAAAAGGAAGGCAATTTTATCGGTATCAAGGTGAACAAAAAAAAAGTGTATAGAATGAAAAAATACGTATAATGGAAGAATAAAGAGAGGGAGATGAAAAAAAAAAAGTGTTGAAGAGGGGCTGCGAACTGGGTGTGGGTGTTTTCATGTGTGTGCAATGTCGAATGCTCACGGCTAACACATGGGCTGATGATCGAAAGCCAAGTTTCTTTTTACCTCGTCAACAGTCGGAGGTGGGCAAGGGGAAGTGAAGGAGGGGCAAGGGCAAAGGCATTGGCGCATACATTTATTTTCATGGTTGCCTAGAAACCAGGTCTACCAGAAGCGAATTCGCAAGCTGTGACCAATGATCTTAAATGCTGAGCTAAGTGACAGGTAAATTTAAATTAAATTTGCAATTCGTCGAACGCACGTAACGAAGTTTTTTTTTTTACCCCCCTAGGTCTAACTCCACCCACCATTTTTACGTAGGGAAAAAATTTTGGTTGTATCTAGGTATTTTGTAATAATACCTGTTCGCATTTCTTTTTCTCTTCCCGTAGAGATTCCGGTGCTGCTCCCGCCATCGCGAGTTTTTCCTTTTTTCACCCTGTCAGAAAAGGAACAGTGATTGCGCTTGCTCAGTGAACGCCTCTTGACCAGTCGACTTCATTTCTTGACGTGAAAGAGATTGATTACCCCGTCGGTCGGTCGGCAGCGCCCAGGTGTTGGGCGGGCCAAAGGCAGTCTCGGTGCCGTTCCACCGTTCCAATTTTCAGACTCGATTAGGCTTAACGGGTTCTTCGCGTTTCACTCGGAATGGGCTCGCGTGCTGCCTTCGCCGACCCCACCCTCCCTACCCCCAAAACCTCCCCCCCCCCCCTCGCATAAAATTTTTATATTGAAAGTTTGAGTTTCAGGAATTTCCTTAATGTTTTTATCCCAACGTCAGCTGCAATATTGCATTTCTCGTGCTATGGGTATTCGTCGCTCTCTCTCCCTCTCTCTCTCTCTCTCTCTCTCTCTCCAAATAATTTCAATGGACTTTGGGAAGAGAGGAAAGGGAATCAGTAAAACCGGGAATACAAACAGTTTTCAAAGCAAAAAAAAAAATGAAAATTAAATTAAAATGAGACTGCTTTCCATCTTACAAATATTAATGTGCAAAAAATAGGGGATGAATGAATAAAATTGTTTAGCTGGCGACTGTTTGAATATTAAAAAAGGGACCATGACCTTTTAAAAGAGTAATAGTTCTCTATTAATGTAATAAAATGTTTTATGTAAAAAAAATTTAAATTAAAAAATGTAAATCAAAATATGGTTTCCAACTGAAATAAAGGGAAACATTGTTAAATGCAATTAAGTCTTAAGGTCTAAATTCCGTTTTATAACTTAAGTCAATAATACGAGAGCAATGTCTAGGATGTACTGGAACGTTATATTTACTGTAATCGGCATTAGCCCATGGTGGAATACCTCTGCATTATGAGGCCAAAAATATTAATATTGCCTTAAAGGACAATTCTACGGTCCATTCCAAACGCAATTTTCAAAAGCAGGCCGTCCATCTTGGTGACGCCAACGGAGGCATAGTTTTGTTGCTTAGTGTAAAATAAATTAATTTATTTATGTGTTGATGATGATTAATCTCGCGTGCGGTGTTGTATTAACTTATACGGTGAAGCAAGTCCCATGCCTCCGTTGACGTCACCAAGATGGACGCCCGCTATTGGAAATTGCGTTCGGAAGGTTCGTTTTTTAGCACATTAAGTGTTCGAATTAAAAAAATTTAAATATGTCACGAGGTTATAAATACGCTAATCTTTTGTTTAAATAAATTTGTTTGTGACCGTAGAGTTGTCCTTTAAGTAAAATTCGTGGAAGGAACCAGTATGCCTCGATGGGAATCCACATCCCCACTTCGCTTGTCTAAACTGGGTATCGAGATCAAACTCTATCTAAAATATAGACACGTATATCTGTGCTATTCTATAAACAATAGCCGAATACGTATTACGTAACCCTAAGCTTCTTTTATATTGCGATCCATATAATATTATTTTATACAATTCTATTTCAGTGCAATTCCTATAGCATTTATAATGAATTGAGCTTCATGCGTTGTGCACATAGTGTCAGTGATTGATGCAAAAAATTGAAAGCAAATAAGATGACAAAAGTTTATTTCAAACATTCGTTTCAAATTCTTTAAATCTGTTAATATGTATTGTGTTTTTGTGCAATACAAGATATGTATCTGTACACTGAACTGTCACTTTAGTAGGTACACTTCATAAAATATCGAGTGACTGCCTGATTTGCATGTCACATGATCACAAATCGCGGTTTAAATATCCTGATATAACTTTTCTACTGTTAGTTAAGCGTGAAACCATAGCAAAAACGGGGGAAATCAATGATCTGACTAACTTCCATCGTGGCATGGTGGTAGATGCAAGACGGGTGAAATGAGCATTTCAGAAACGGCGACTCTTCTGAGTTTTTCACGTACCACAGTTTCAAGGGTTTATGAAGGAATAAGAAACATGTAGCGATCGTGACACTTGTGAACGGAAAACCTTTCTTGATGAAAGAGGACAGAGGAGAATGTCAAGACTTGTGCGCGAAAACGGAAAGACAACAATCGCACAAATTACTGATCATTATATCTGAGGTAGCCAGAAAACAATATCAGAATGGACAACTAGTCGCACTTTGGCACGAATGGGTTACCGAAGCCGAATGCTGTCAGAGAAGAAAATGAAAGCGCGCCTTCTGTGAGCACAGCAACACAAGGATTGGACCATTTAGAATGGTAAAAAGGTTGCCTGGTCTCTTGAATCTATTTGCATCATGTTGATGGAAAGCTTAAAATATGACGAAAGCAATATGAAGCCATAAACCCCTCATGTCGGATGCGGAGTTTGCAAGCTGGTGGAGGTGACGTAATGATGTGGGGAATGTTTTCTTGACATGAATTGGGTCCTCTAATATCTGTAGACGTTCGTTTGAACGCTAAAGCGTACATAAACATTGTTGCAGATCAAGTTCACCCCTTCATGATCGGCCTCGGTGGCTCAGTGGTTGCGTGATCGCCTCTGATGCCCGAGTACGTGGGTTCGGTCCCGGCCGAGGACGATGAGGATTTTTCAGGGGGAAATCCTGAGGTCACGCACTTCCTTCGGAAGGGAAGTAAAGCCGTTGGTCCCATGCAGTTTGCCGGCTGCACGTTAAAGAACCCTTGCGAGGCAAAACTTGCGGCCCCTATAACGTCGTCCTGAAATGACCATAGCAGTTGAAAAGGAGGTTAATACCAAACAAACCAAACCAAACCAATCGCCCCTTCATGCTCATAGTTAATCCGCACACAGATGGCTCTTTCCAGCATGATAATGCATCAACATACAGGGCCAAAATCATTATGGATTGGTCCCAGGAAGATGACAGTGAGTTTTCGTAGATGCAGTGGCCGGCTCAGCTCCCAGATCTCCACCCCATTGAACATCTTTGGAATGAGTTGGAAGGAGCGTTCGCTCCTAACCTACACCTCCATCGAATCTCCGGGAATTGCGTAATCTCTATAGTTGCATTCGATAACCCGCTAATTGCGTCATAAACATAAATCTAACACTCCGTTTATGACGAGGAAAGGAACCCACACAAATATTTTAAAATATAAAGAATTATCTGACTTATAATTTTAAAAAAAATATTTTCTACTTATTCTGCTTAATTTTTAATGTCGTCTTGAATATATAAGTTTCTTAAAATTTATGTAGGGGTTGCTAATCTTGTGCATCAGTTTAAATTTTCTTCAGATTCTGATAAAGAAAAACAAAATTGATTCTAGAAAATGCCTTAGAGTAAAATTAATTGATTTTATTTCTGACTTAACTTTGATTTCTCCGTCTTCCTGCCACCATTTGAAGAGCCTAATCTGAAATTGTCTATATGCTTTCTACTTTAATCCTCCATACCAGACTTTTTAGGAGAAGGCAAAGCGAAGAAAAACAAGCAAGGAAGAAATGGGGGAAGGTTTGAGGGGGTGGGAAGGGAATATGTCGATAAAAGATCCCAGGTATTTCCACCCTCCCTCTTTCTTCTTTGGGATTTTTGCAGCCTGCGCCTGAGCGCTTGATCTTCTTAAGCAATGAAACCCAGAACCATAATTCATTTTCAATCATAGAATTGAAATGGTTCCTTTCACCCTTAATAGCGTGCGCATTCAATCAAGAAATTTCCAAGAAGAAAATTGAAATGAATCACTTCGCCAAGATTCTGAAAAATTTTTCAAAGGAAGAACTAGTTTATCACTTTTTTCCCTCTCGCTCTCTTAAAGTACGATTTGAAAAGGTTAATGAATCTTAAGTAATGTTTTTTAATATAGGAAAAAATCGTTTCTCGTTTTTCTTTTTTCTCTTCTTTTCGCAACTTAGAGGGTCTTTATGGTTCTTATATTGAAGACCCCTTTTCGATTGGGAGGAAGCGGTCTCTTCTTACGTAATGAGAATCTCTCGAGCTTTTGGTGAGAATTTAATGAATTAAGTATAATGAGTGGAGAATGGTGTTAAATAGTCTGTGAATTTTGTAATGAGACTTTATTTGGAAGGAAAAAAATGTTAATATTTACCATTTGACATTTGAAGTACACACCTGTTTGTTTGGAAAGAAATACTTAATGATATTAAATAAATAATTTTTATTAATGTTGGATAAAGTTTTGATTTTTTTTATTTACTATACGTTTGCAGTTTAGAAAGTACAGAAATAACATGTTGGCTGAATAAAAGGCCTGGACGTTTAATCCATCTTTACCTAACTTTCGACGCTGTTCTTATCTTTCCTTGGGGAATTTTTCCTTAGAAATGATATCTCTTTTCTACCATTCTCTGGTTTCTTAAGATACAGTAGGAAGATGTTTGTGGACTTCTCTTTGCTTTTATTGTTTGTTACATTCCTCCTTTGTTGTTCTCATATTTCTGTTTCTTCCGCTCCACGTTCAATTCTTTCATTAATGTTGAGTAGTTTTAATTAAGATTTTTTTTTCTTTATAGATAAATAAATTAACTTGAGGTTCAACAATCTCTAGAAATATGAAATGAACTCGCCACAATTTGATAATATTAAATCGTAGCAGCATTCAACGTTTGGATGTCTTCTCGAAGCACTTCAAGTGCTGATTAATATACGTATGGAACGGCTGTGACGGACTAATAGATAACGATAGTGCCGCAGTTTTCAAAAGTCCTGTAGTGCACACGTCTTGTTGGTGCGATTAAAAATCGTGATTTTTATGTATTTTCCATCGATTGTCCTTCTCAAGTCTTATCTCTTACTAGAAATAACCCACCCGATTGTATAATCGTCACTGTTAGATTTTTGACACACATCTTTCTCCATACTTATGTTTGTTGTGACATAGTCCATCGTCGAATTTATACAGGCTATATGATTATCTTGCTAAAATATGTTATCGATTTTTAGCAAGGTCTCGTATAATTATATCGATTGTCCGTTGAATCTTTGTGTAAATATTGGATTCATATTTATTGTCTGAAATCTATAGCCCTTAAATACTTACATGGATATCTTATGTTTCATTTCCTCGTTTTTCCAAGAGAAACAAAAATAGACTTTTATCTTCAAACAATGCAGAACTCAAACTTTGACCTCGGTAACCCCATTTGTGGCATTCGCGACAGGAGCAGGGATGAGTTGTGAACATTATTCTGGAATGCGTGATCTTACACCTGCTGTCAGTAATACTTTGAGAGCAAGCAGTAAATCAGACGGCAATGGCTGTTATGTATCAAAAATCTAACGGCCTGATTTGCCGGTTTTTGCCTCTTAATTCTTTCGGAGTACATCTCGAATATTCTCTACTAAAAGATGGATATTTAAGTCAAATCGCATTTCCCTTACCTCTTTGTGTATGGAAATAATCTTCATGCAAGAACAAATCCTGCCAGAAATATAATTTTGGATATCTAAGATTTTTTTTTTTCCTGCTTCAGAAATTGTTTAAGAATTTTAAAAGTAATAATAACAAAATGTCGTTTAAAGAAAGCAACGAACTACTTTTGTTAGACCTTACTCGACTAAAATTCTTGTTTAATAGTCTTCGAAAGATATTGACTAAGAAAGTAATGATTAAAACGATCAAGACGCTCTTTAATTCCCAAAATAGAATACGGCTGTTATTTGTCAAAAGTTTTCAAGTATATTGGTAGGTAAAGTAGCTCTTATAAGAAGAGAAGAATAGATTCCATCTGGAATGACAATTATGAATACCGGTAGAATTGTTAGTTATTGATTTTAGTATGGTAAAAGCAAAAGTCGAAAAGTGTTAGAGTACTATACACATAAAAGGACATTTTGCAATTGACTTCAATATTCTTAAAAGATTAATATTCAGTTAATTCTTGTTTCTTGGTATGCTTTTTATTACTTTTCTAATTGCTGGTTATTAAACCTCACGTTTATCTAATCGTTTCTTTACTAATACGGAAATTATTACTATTATTATTTCTTCTTGAAATTCCATATTTTATTTATTTTTTTAATTTCATTTTGTTCGTTCATTGCCTGCCTGTCTTCGTTTTGCCGTCGAGTCGAGTAGTCGATGGCTGGCGAGGCCGAGTTTCTTCGTCGTAAAAGCAAATAATCTGCCGTCTGTCTCGGGGGGCCTGCTGCTCCGGAGCCGAGGGGACCTTGGGCCTGATTGTTTCAAATATATCATTATGGCGCGAGGATCATTAATTTTTGGCACGTGCCACTGCAAATAGGTCTCGTGCGGGAAGGAAGTCTCGCGAGGCGCTCCAGCCCAGGCTTCATTTGTAAACGCAGGTGTCAAAGAGAGAGTCGTTCGTCTTATCTCTTGGCCGAACTACGAAGAAGGAGAAGGAGGAGGAGGAGAGAGAAGATGGACGAAAAGAAAGAGAGAGAAGAGATAGGGGTGGGGGACAGAAGTCCCTTCTTATTACCTTCGCTTTTTGGATGGCGAGACTCGAACTGGGAACACTTGGCTGCACTTTTTGATCGTTTGGATTAAGATGAACCCTCTTCTTTTTGTTAGTTCTCTATGCCAAGAATATAAATCACGTCCTTCATCAATCTTATCGTTTTTAATCAACTTCATAAAAAAATAGAAGACCGTTCTGTTACTCTGCTCTTCTTCTTCTTCGTCTTTATTCACTGGTTAGGACAGCACTTAGTGGATCCTTGCGCTTTTTTATAATATCATAATTTTGGAAATGTTTGAAATAATACCGAATAAATATAGGTTATCTGAAAGTCATAGCTTTAAAAGTTGAATAAAAAACTGCAAAACTTCAATGCTAATGAGCATAAATTAAGGTTTCATAAAATTTTTGATTTTAGAGTTCCTAATCTGTTTAAATTATCAGAATAGGTGAACGCTCTCTTTAAAAGTCGAATTTTTTAACGTGTGACCAATTTTGCCTGTTTTAGAATCGTCTCGATTGGTCTGATCTAATAAATGGCGTACGCTTAAAATCGAATAAAAACATGGACAAATCCCTAAGGCACAATTCGTTTCGATTCAACGTTGTTTATCTCGTCATTTAAATTGACAGAATGAAAACTGTAATTACAGACCAATTCATATTTCATGCTTTCAGCGTCATCATAGCAATTCTGTACAAAGGTTGCTGTTGGAATTTGTTATGCAACTTGACAACAATTTATCACAAAATACATTACAATCAGTACATTTACGTGATTATATTTATTTCCTGTAATGATTTAATAGAGGACTATCGTTCTCCGGTGATGAAAAGACTAAAACTTCATTCAAATCTCTATTAATCAAACCTTAATTCTCTTGAACACGGAAATAACTTCATTTTTGTAAACACTGAACGCCATTTTGAAAAGCTTGTCGACCTTTCCGAGATTAAGTGCAATACGAACGCTATTAGCTATAACACGAGAGTAAATTTATAAGAGAGAATAAAGGCCTATCCGAAAAGTATCCGGATTGAGGATACAAAAAAAAGTAAAACTCGCTGCATCCTTTTCCTATCCGGATCGTGTGACGACATTTCTGCTGATGACATAATGAAATTTGCAGCTGTTAAGAGTGCCGCGTGCAGTTATTGTAACACGCGTTTTTCTTTTCTCGTCGCGTGGTGAAAATGACAGAAAACATTGAGCAACGACATTGCATTAAATTTTGTTTTAAAATCGGTAAAACCGCAACGGAGTGTTATGAACTGCTAAAACAAGCATTCAGCAATGACGTTAGGAGCCGCATGCAGGTTTTCGAATGGCTCACCACGACAACGCATCGCCCTCGGTGGCTCAGTGGTTGCGTGATCGCCTCTGATGCCCGAGTACGCGGGTTCGATCTTGGCAGAGGACGACGAGGATTTTTCAAGGGGAAATCCTGAGATCACGCATTTCCTTTGGAAGGGAAGTAAAGCCGTTGGTGCTGTGTAGTCGTTTGCCGGCTGCACGTAAACGAACCCTTGCGAGGCAAAATTTGCGGCCCCTATAACGCCGTCCTGAAATGACCATAGTAGTTGAAAAGGACGTTAATAACAAACCAAACCAAATCACGACAACGCACCAGCACGCACATTGTACGTTGCTCAGGTCAGGCAGTCTCCCTACTCATCTGACCTACCTCCGTGCGACTTCTTCGCATTTCCGAAGATCAAAAAAGCGCTCAAAGGACGGAGATTTGAGGATGTGGACGTGACAACACAAAATGCGATGGCGGAGCTCTTGGCCATCCCAAAGGAGGCATTACGTATTTGCTTCGACCAATGGCAGCAACGCTGGGCTAAATGCGTTGCTGCAGACGGTGCTTATTTTGAAGGTGACTAAACATTTATGCGAGTTCGAACAGCATTTTTTTTGTAGCCTCAATCCGGATAATTTCCGGACAGGGCTCGTATTTATCCAACTTCTCATAAAACTAAGAGGGCGAGTCAAAAATTATCCACAGTTTCGCCAAAGCACATCTTCAAGATTGTTCATACTGCCTTCTGGTCATGCGTGCTTAAAGTTGGCAAGAGTGCGGTTACATGTGCGAAATTTGATCCCTATCACGTCATTTGCCTTCCGGCTATTTACAGTGTAAACATGTCCGCTCCGTAAGCAGTTTGCACCGAGGAGGAATAACGAGCAGTCGTCCGATTTCTCTAGTACAAACCATCAATCAACAAGTTGAATCTTGAGGTACTGGAACACCCTCCCTACATCCCAGATCTTGCTCCCTCAAACTTTCTTCTGTTTGGGTCACTTTTGCATGCCTACTGTAAATCTGTGGAAATTCGACGACCTCGCAAAGCATCATTGAGCGGCCCAAACAGATGAAATGAAAGTCTGAGGAGCAAGATCTGGGCTGTAGGGAGGGTATTCTATCCATTGATGATTTGAACCAGAGAAATCGGATCATTGCTCGTTGTTCCCATTTTGTGCAATGTATTAGGGGAAGCAAACATGCTTAGACTGTACTGTATTTGCCAGAAGGCAAATGACGCTATCGGGATCAAGTTTCGCGCACAAGACCTAAGCACGCATGCGCAGAAGGCTTTATGACGACCTTTAAGGTGTGTTAAGGCGAAAGTGTAGATAATTTTTAACTCGCCCTCGTATTTGTGATTCATACAGAATTTATTAGAATATTTCTTTAAAAATTTATTCATATTTTTGCAAACATCTCAGAAGGCAAACTGCATCTACATAAGGATGTGGATCATTAAAATTCTCCTAAAATCAATAAAGTAAAAAGAAAGTTTTTCGTCATGAGATTTAAAATTCTGATGAAGTTTTAATTTTTCAATGTCTAGGAATTAAGGGGAGGGGAAACCACAATTCATGAAAAAGAATATTCAACCTCGAATTTTTTTTTTTTACTTCTGCTTTCAGAAAGTACAGATTGTAATTATTGCGAAACATTTGCGTTTGTCTTTATCGCGCCTTGTTAAATGTGGACATGTTTTATGCGTCGGAAGAATGCCCCTGATTTGGTAAAATTATCACTCATAAATATTCATCGCTGCCTTCGGGGACACAAACGCCTGCATAAATTATTTTCCTATTCATTTTTTTCTCATTATCGAACTCATAAAAACTACGCTGGGGTTTCCTTTTCCCTCTCTTTTTTTATTTTTCCTTCTACTCTCCATTTTCGTTCCTACGGCCTTTAGAGCCGTCTCTAATATTATTGGCCATTAATTTCTGCTTGAGCATTCGGAGGAGCGAGTTGGGGGCGACCAAAAGTGAGAGGGGTTCCGATGTTCCGGAGTCCGAACACGCTTCTCGGGGAGAAGAAAACAGGGGAGGCCGTTAATCTTGTTATCTTGTTACGGCTGGATTTGTAGCATAAGCCGCGTACATGGGAAAGTGTCACAGCGACTGTTAAATCCCTTCCGCTCACTTCGGCGATGGTTCACCGGGGAGGAGAGGGCGGCGACATCGAGCGCAACACACTTCCAACCTACCCGACCTTATCCCCCCCCCCCACCTCCCTTACCCTCGTTCTGTCATTGGCTATCCTCTAATAATATAACCAGAGATTTCATTCTTTGATGCTTGTTCTTCACTTCGGCTAAGATAAATCCCTCGAATATGTCGGCATTTCGTACAGGTTGCCTCATTCCTAAAAGTTAGGAATAATACATACCCTAGCTCGAAAATATGGAGATCGAATATATATATATAATTTCAAAAATATTTTTTTAATTTCTATAATTTTCAAATTTTGTTGCTTTTAATGTCTATTCGGGGGTATTTTCATTTTCTCTCTTGTTAATATAGTTTCTGTTTCCTATAATCAGGCCTTAAAACCGAAATAGTTATCGGATTTATCTTCTATAAGTTATATACTCAAAGGCATGGGATAGCGGTATGCAAATTTGCATATAATGGTTACGCACAGATACACTTATCTAATTGTATCTTACAATGTGGCATGATATGGGTGCCAGACGCATGGGGCATGCCATTTCCGAGATGGTTAAGGAATTCAACATTCTGCGATCCACGGAGTCCCATGTGAACAGGGGATACCACCTGCCATGGACAACACCCGACCACGATTGCTCTCCGACCGTGACCACCGGCGTCTAGCTAGAATTATCCATTCTAACCGACAAGCCAAAGCATATGAAATCACTACCAGATTCAATGTAGGCGCTTCCAGTCTCATATCCAACAGGTCGATGCGGCGTGCTTTAACATCATTGAGTTATGGTAGCAGAAAACCCACCAGAGTACCACTGCTAACGCAACAACACCAGAAATCGCACAATGACGGAAAACGAGTCCAGCTATACAGCGCTGATGTGTGGCACAGACCCCACGAAGCCATGACCCAAATTGTCAATAAAGCATTGTGCAGGCTAGCGATGATTCTATACTGTGTGATATGCTTCTGCGTGGCATGGCTTGGATGCGTTTCACCTAGATACATCAATGAACGATGCCCGCCACGTTGAACTGCTTGGTGACCAGGAAGAAATGGAGGAAGAAAAGTTTGATGTGGATTAGTGGTTTCTTGCTATTCTTGTTGCTTGGTGACCATTTACACGCCTTTATGGCGTCGGAACCCTACAATGATAGGGTTTCCCAGAAGTATAATGCTTCATGTCATCGAGCCCAAATTGCGCAGAACTACGAGGGGCATTCAAATTTGATCTGGACTTTATTTTTTATAAAATCAGTTATTTATCAAAAGCACACATACACCCGTTATTTCTCAGAAAACACTCCTTACCTCTATTCACATTTTCCAGCGTTCTGGGAGCATCTAGATACCGGTTCTGTAGAAATATTCAGGCTTATGTCGAACCACGTCAGGACAGCCTTTTTCACTTCCTCATTAGAGCCGAACGTCTGCCCTCCCAAGAACTCTTCCAATGGTCCAAAAAGGTGATAAACGCAAGGAGAGAGATCCAGGCTGTTTGGAGGATCTGGTAAGATGTCCCATTTGAGTTCCCTCAGTGTGCCCATAGTCAGTTTGGCTGTGTGTGGCCTGACATTGTCTTGCAGAAAACAAACATTACTGGTAAGGAGTCCTGGTCGCTTTTTGTTTAGTACCGGCTTCAGGGACGTCCTCAAAATGTTATAGTAGTAGGGTGCATTTATGGTTCGACGTTCTTCCAAAAACTCGACATGAATGATACCCTTGATGTCCCAGAACACAGTCGCCATCATTTTCGTTGCCGACGGTATCATCTTGAATTTCTTGGGTCGTGGTGAGTCAGTGTGTCGCCACTCCATGCTCGCACGCTTGCTTTCAGAAGTATGGTGATGAATCCATGTATCGTCGGTCACAACACGCCTTAAGAAGCTGTCACCTTCCCCGTCATATCGCTGCAGCAATATGGAACGGATTTCCACCCGGGTGGTTTTGTGATACTCGGAGAGTTGCTTAGGGACAAATCTGGTAAAGATCTTGTTGAATTTCAGCTTATCGTGTATGATTGTCTCCTCTCCACACTGGCAGTGCTGATGTTCAGTATTGAAGCCAATTCTCGGACATGAATCCGCCTGTTGTCCTATATCAGCTCATCTTTCAACGAAGATGCCCTCATTTGATAGCAGTTGCTGGCCTTGCCTTATGAGGTTCATTGCCGGTGGATTTTCGCCCTCCTTCAAACTTTTGGCACCAAGCAAAGACGGATGATGGAGACCAACATGACTCGGTGAACTGTATTTGAAGTCTCTGATGAATTTCAGATGCTTTCACACCTTCGTTGTGGAGAAACTTGATGATTATTCGTTGTTCCACTTTGGTCGACATATCGCTGTCAGCCATTTTGTTTAAACAAACAATCGGTTGTCATTCCAACCGGATGAGTGGTGCTGCATTTGCATGACAGGCGGTAGTTGCCATCCCAACAATGAAAGTTTAGATTTTTACAACAATGCAATTTACAAAAAATAAAGTCCAGGTCAAATTTGAACGCCCCTCGTAGTTTGAGGAGCACTCAAGGGATTTCCAACGAACGGTCTAACATGAACCTCATCGATCATTTATAGAACGTGTCGGTGAGGTCCCGGTGCACTAAGGGTTCGTTACATACCAATACATGTTCTTCAATACAGCTATCCCATGGCTTTTGGCCTTTGAGTGTAATTGCTTATATCGGATATCCTTAAATACTCATTAAAATAAGTAAATTTTTAATTGAATTTAATTTAATTCTGTCAAAAAACAATAGAAAGTTGCAATAAAAAGTTTCATATGACATCTAAGCGTAGAGAAAAAACACAAATAATAGTTCGATGTACTGCTTAGACTAATTAATATAATTCAGTTCAAGTGTTTCATTAAATTTATTTTTAATTTAAAAACTAATAGATACTCTGTAGTGAAGGCCTTCAGTCTCTTGTCAAACCATAACAGAGTGTTTGGAAGGACAATAATAAACTTAATTAACATTTATATAAATTTTGGTATTAATAAAGTATGGCATTCTATAGAAAGAGTCATTACTAGTGTATATGGCAGCGTAATAATGTAAAATACACAAGTCTAAAGTCAGAAAAATAGAATTCATTTAGGATTTATAAATGTAGCTCTGATGTTTATTGGAATCTTCGATAATCGTATATTGATGTATTCCTATTTCAAACACATTAAATTTGCTGGTATCGAAAGCTTTAAGTCGGCTCGGCGCTCTGCATTTAAAATCTCCATTATAAACCTGTTTAACTAAAGCAAACTATTTATTGCTTAATTAAAGTTAATTTTGCAGTTGGCGCAACTATCAGGGATGAATGTCTCATTTAATATCATTTTCGCCATTATTACTTAATGCTTTACGGCCATGGTTTTAATCGATAACCCATAAATTTTCTTTCCAACACTTTCATTCTCGCAGTAAACCGTTTTTTTCGTATTAAATCGGCGATTTCAAAACGGGAATCTATGCAAAATAGATAGAGCAAACCAATCCCATTTCATAAGCGTTATAATAATAATTGCAATATCAAAGGCAGCAGACCTGCATCAAGCGGCACTTTTATCGACGCCATTCATTCCATTAAAGATTTTAATAAACAAAGGGCAGACCATTTTTAATATTAATCTTACGCATTTTCTCTCTCGATTTGTTAGTTTATCTGTTTTTCTCCCCTCCAATATATTTCCAGATCCGGTTGTTTCTCAAAATGAAGAATGCATAAAATTTGTTCTTGACTATTGAGAAATAGTAAAAGTCGTGGGTTGGTCGTGGCTATCGGGGGTTGATCGATCTTCATCCATTTTTGTTTACGGTAAAGAAACCGCATCTGTAAGAAAATTTTTTTATGTCACTTTTGTTTTCTCAACGAAGAAAACCATTAATAAAAGCGAGAGGAGTGTAAAAAAAATCAAGAAAATATAGCGGCAAAAGAAAAGTAGAGTAAGAAAAAAAAAGCCAGCTTGGTTTCAATTTTGATACAAAAAATATTTATTAAGATTAAAGAGCTAAAATTATTTTTTATTGAAAGGTTAAAATTAAAAACCGAAAAAGTAAGGAATTTTGAATTTTTGGACGTAAGCAGAATTGCAACACACTCTTCAAATTTAATACGTTTGTAAGGAAACTTTATAGAAACATTTCAAAGTTCAATAGTACTAAGGGCATTCTATATTTGTTTTGATATGTACAGACAGTTTTCATATCAGCTGTTAGATCCACCTCTTCAATATAATCTCCTTTTAAATGAATGCACTTTTCCCATGGTGTGGTAGCTTCTCTAGGCTTTCTGGAACCATTCTTTTGGAGCACCTTTTGCCCACGCCTGGACAGCTGGGTTCGGCTTCAACGTTTGCAAAATGGCGACCACGCAGAGTTATTGGCAGAGGACTGTCCTTATGCTTCCATTACATTGACTACTATTTGGTCTCTGCCTCAGGCCGTCAAAAATTTCGAAATTCATCTGACAAGCACTTTCCCCATCTGAAGAGGGCCATGCATGAGGCAGTGTAGGGTGTTTATTGACAGTCTCATGGCCGCCTCCATTTCCAAAAAATGTGATGTACCAGTTCTCTTGGATGGCCTTCTCTACCCCGGTGATATTGGCTTTTGCGTTTCTTTAAATAATTACTGTGAAACATCCTTTGCCTATATCTCGTATTAGAGTGGTCTAACGCCTGAAACCCATATAAGTTGAAGTTTGCGTTATAGAAAGTTCATTCTATGCGTGATAAATAACGTTATTAGTGAGGACACAATATGATGACACAATTCAACATGAAGATTAGTGTTTCACAAACGCCAAGACTAATTCCTTCAAAATTGCTCATACTCACTATATATCAGGGCCGGATTAGTACCTTTAGGGGCCCTAAGCACTGCACACCTTCCTCAGTATAAATTCTGTTTTTCTGAGGATTCGGGGGCCCCTATTCACATGCTTCGTCTAACGGGGCCTTAAGCATGTGCTGGGTCTGCTTATGTATAAGTCCAGCGCTGCCATATATACAAGCACAAATCGATTCAAAATATAGTTGTAACTGCTTTCTATAACTTGCTCCGATCGTCCGGGCAGCTGTTGGATTACCATTTCTGTAAAAAGAATGCGATTTGGATGCAAAGAATGGGATAATAATATGCAATGAAAATCGTTAAAATTATGGTTATTATTTTTTTGTAAATTCCATCCTACTTTGGATATTAAAGAAGACTGACCACCTTACTGAGAAGATAGAGTTATCGAACAGTATTCCTCTTGCTGTCCCGGAGAGGATATGGCTGGAACATGACGATGCGCCTTCTCACTTCGATGTTGATCTCTGCGAGTGATTCTCTACTTATTGGATTGAAAGGGGAGGTCCTGGCCATTGGCCGGCGATTGATTGCCTCCATAGACCATTTCTCTGAGCTTTTCATTTTCTTCTGATAGCGAAACTTTCAATTACTGTGCTTACACAAGCCACTGGATTGAACAGAAACCAGAAAATGGAGGAAAGTGACCAAAAGAGGGGCCCCCTCATTTTGTTTTAGACATCTACAGAAAAATAAACCACCAAATATAAAACGCTGAAAAAACGTGGACCACATATCTAGTTAAGTTACTTATTAGGTCTCACCATAAAAATAAAAACGCCATAAAATAAATCGATTTAAAAATTTTTTTTTTACAACAATCCTCTTTTACAATTTCAAATAAAGTGCTCCTAAAACAGGGTCCCTAATTTCCATTAAATGAAATGGTTATTAAAAGGAGAAAATAAATATTGAATGAAAGAGAAGCATTTGTTTCCTATAAAAACAACAATAAACAGAAAATTAAAAATTTTTTAATGAAATATCAGGTGTTCAATTATTTCATAGGTCTCTTAGATAAAATAAAAAATAAAGGCATATTTTTTCCTTAGGAAGTCTTTGTAATCACAGAGGAATAAGAAACAGAGGGGAAACTCCCTATAGCCACAAGGGAAACTTTTCTGAGATCACGTGACGAAAGTCAACCGATGAAATTTTCCTTAAAAACACTCCTGGCTTCGCGGTGCTACTGTTGGTTTCGTCATAATTACGCCATTCTCCCGCAAATGGATTGTCGGAGAGGCAAGTCATATATGACGTCAGATAAATACATTGCTTAACGTTCTTTTCATCGGAATTATTTTAATAATATAATTCAAGTTAATTAAAAACTTTGAAAACCGGTTACGATACATGGTGGACTATCATTGGGATGAAAAGATGAAATTATTATTGTATTACCAATATTTCTTATTGATGGTCTCTGATCAACACGAGCAACGGCGAGCTAATATAAACACGAGTGCTTCACATGAGTGATCACGTGGCAAATCAACAAGACAATTTTATGTTTTAAGAATTAGTACATAAACTACATCATTATTTTATTTATTATTTTCAAAATTGTGTCCTCACTAGCGCCACGAAACTAGTATTGAAAAATGACGCAGTGATTTCCAATCACGTGGTAGAGTTTCCCATCTGTTTCTCTTCATCTGTGTTTGTAATGTAAACCTTGGGTCCTACAACAGAATTCCGAGAAGATGAGAATAAGTAATCATAAAAATATGAGGGACCGTTTAGGAACAGCGTGAAGGCCCAGATTAGGACGACCTCATGTATTCTTTTTGAATTAATATTTTTCGATAACTATGCATGTTAACTATTTCAAACTTACATTTGTACGTAGCTATTACGAGGGCGAGTCAAATGAAAGTGAGCCAACCCATCCCGCGCAAAAATGGTTCGGTCCATTATCTGCGACGCATCTGCATAGCACACAGGTATCCCTCATTTACGAAGTGACGCAAAGGTGTGAGGATTAATGCTCTCATACACTGGGTTGAACACGGTTGCGTGATATAATGGACGCTCCAAAAGATGAACAGCATGATGTGGTCAGGTTTTTGACAGCTGAAGTTGTTTCCCAACACGAAATTAGTCGCCGTATGGCTGCCGTGTACGGCGAACATTGCATTTCATTGGCCACTGTGAAGCGTTGGAGCGAACGGTTCAAAGAAGGACGTGAAAGTTGCAAGGACGATCCGAGACCGGGCCAAAGCCACCGTGCAATCACCCCCAACGCAATTGCACAGGTTGATGAGCTGATTACACAAAAGCGGAGGATAAGCATCGGTGAACTGGCAGAGCGTGTGAACATAAGTCACGATTCGGTTCACACCATAATTCATGACCATCTCGGTTATCGGCTCTTGTGTGGTTATGGAAAAACTGGAAAGGTTCAAGTGGGAAACGCTGCAACATATACCATACAGCCCCGACCTCGTGCCTTGCGATTTCCACATTTTCTGGCAATTGAAAAATCAACTCAAGAAAACCAGAATCGTGTCGGACGATGACGTGAAGGAGTCAGTTACAGACATTTAGAAGCAGCAATCCAAGGAGTTTTATGAGAAGGGAATCACGCGACTCGTTAGTCAGTGGGACAAATGTCTAAATGCTCATGGACATTATTTTAAATAAAGTTCTCCGTTTGTCATATATTCGCATTGGCTCACTTTCACTTGACTCGCCCTCGTATAATAAAGGATGATTAGATATAACAATTGAATCACTTACCTTCAAACTCCTGGCACAAAACATTTGAAACTAAGGAGCATAAAAAGTTCTGGCATTCACAAAAAAATATGTTGCTATCGAAAAAAACAACAGATTGTGTAAACAACTTCGGCGCTAATCCTCCCGTAGGGAGTTGCATAAAATAATGCAGCAAACTTTCACTGTTATTCTACAGCATCGTACAGAGCATAAATTGAGGGGGCCCGCTTTTGATTATTTTCCTCTACTAAAATTTGTACCGAAATTCGATAAAAAATATCTTCTGCGTTGTGCAACCCGATATAGGTCAACAATACAGTGTTTAGTTCAGAAATTGCAGTAGTGGAATCTGTAATTTGAAGATCATCTCGAATACTGTAATGCCAATAGACTTCTTTCTTTTATATGAAAACAGTCCGATTCTCATCAGTGTATTAAAGGACAACATCCGCAGCATTATTGCAACCATAACCACCTAGATGTAGACAGGTGTTCTTGTAAGCTTTATATACCTGTCGTTGATTAGAATTGTGCTTGGCACAGAATGGTTCTCTGTTTCAACATTTACTGCAATTCACAATGTAATGTATACAATAAAATATATATGGGTTAGTTTTGTACTGGTATATTTATTTGTTCAAGATATATCACCGGAAATATAGGTTGCAGGAGTTTGGAATCATCCAGTATAATGATATTTATAAATGCAGCGCTGAATTTTGAATTTTTTGGGGATTATATACTGCTTCAGTAGCACTTAAATTCTTCAAAATTAATCAATTACGAAATTTCAGTTTGGAATTTCCCCAATAACTTTCTCGAGGAACTGTCAATAATCTCGGATTTCATAAACACCAACCTGGTTTAGTTGGAAGCAGGCGTTCTTGTGTTCTGAAAGCTTCTGTATTGCAGTTTTAAAGAATTCATTAGGCCACTGCCGACCACATCAAGGACTTATTATATTAAGTCATCGTTCGACCTGAAACCACTCCTCTTTAAGGACTGAAACAATTTTAAAATACATAACATTCCTTTCCGTCTGAAATCTTTGAATCAGAATCATTGAAATTGGAAGATGCGCTATTTTTACTCTGACAACACTATTTGGACACTCGTAAATCGCAGAACTTATTGATTTATATTTCCAATAGATAGAAGATATCTAATAAACGTGTTCATTCAAGCTATTTCCTCTTTCATTCCACATGAGTTCTTGGCCAGTTCAATTGGATTTCCTTATTTTGCGCTATTCAATCCCTGACTCCTTGAATCATTTATCCACAATAGGTGTAAAACAGATTTATCTCTCACTCTTTTAAATACATAATTTAAAAACTTAAATAAGAAAAATAATCACCCGTAATCGTAAAAATTTCTTTGAAATGACTTCATTCGTCTAATTATACTTTTGCTAAAGAAAAGCAGTGAGTTTTTAAATTTGTCTTGACTAAAATCTGAAAACAATTTTTTTTAAATTTTTTATTACTCTCCCGAGTTTTAATTATGTAATAACATAATAACTTAAATAATTGCTTCTTGCTTTGAGTTTATTTTCAAAACGCGAAATTTAAAAAAAAGTCGAATGAGATTATTGAAAAACCGTAATTTTGTGTCGTAAGGGGGGGAGGGGGAATAAAACAAGGAGTGAAAGGAAATTTCTAAGAAATCATTTGAACTCATTATTTCCTTTTATGAGAAAATGGGTATTATTGGGTATTCTTACGTTCATTTTCCATTCTTCACGAGGGTGGGGAGTAAATGTTCCCATTTTTGGCGACGGAAGAGGAGGAGGAGGAAGGAGTAGTGGCGCTGATGGCGAGAAGCTCCAGCACAGCAATTTTTAATGAGCCAATTAATGCAGATTTAAAAAATTTCTCTTAATTTCGTAATCAGATTTTTATCCCTGATTTTTTAAAGGAAAAAACCCGTCGATAAGAGCTTATTTTTAGATCGATAAATGCTTTGAAAAGATGTCTGCATTTAAATGGATTTTTTTTTTCTTAACTGCCTGTCTGTGTTCAATGCATTTGAGTCTTTACAACGATAGAAATTATGAGTAAAAGCTTATTGAATTATAGATCGAGCCCGATTTATAATTTGAAAAAACTAGAATGAGATAATTGTTTCATTTTCGTTCGTGAATTTTCTTAGCTAAAGTTTTATCTTTTTCTGTGTATTCGTGTCTATTATGAAATTTTAATTCCAGTTAAGTATTCAAAGTAATTTACACAAGTAGCATTCGAACTGGGGCTTTTGTAAAATCTTTAGGGATAACCTTAAATCAATCCAATGTAAAAATTTAATAAAATTGTATTTAAATATCCCATTATTATTTTTACTACATCATTGAGTATTCTTCCCTACTAATTAAACCATGTTTTGGCGAAACCTGTTGATTTCATTTGTGATACTTGCGTTACTTTCTCCTAGAAGAGTGTTTTGGTAGTGATGATGAGGGAAAGGAGAAGGGGTGGAATGACACGACAGCGGTCGTGTGAGAATAAGAGCGATTCTGATTGGTTGTTCACTTGACTTAACTCGAGACGGCACTGCTTTTCGGAGCTCCACGATTTCTCTCGCTAATGCTCGGCTGCATTCGGCACCGGCAACTGCAATCGAACGCACTAAATCTAGTCTTTCTTTAGTGTTCACTCGACTTGGGTCTAATTAGGAGACGAAGAGCATGCATTGCCAAGGAGAAGAAACGAAGACACTCTTTACTGAGGGAGAAACGTTGCCTGCCTACCTACCCACTTACTTATCCACCTTCTCTCGACATGGAGAAGAGAAACGAGAGCGCACATACAAGCACACGAACACACAGACACTGAAAGAAGGAAAGGGAAAGCCATTTGAATTCTTGCACTCAATCCACTCTTTACAGAGTTCGACGCCATCATTTCCATACTGTGCTTTACCGAATAATTTATTAAGCGGAGAAAACGACAAACGAAAACGGTATCAAGGATGAACGAATTGAATCCTTAGTGTTCTTGGTTTACTATTATTATATATGAGATGCTTATTAACGAAGTTTACGCGCTCAATTTTGATAATATTTCTGAGCTGCTTATAACGAGAAAAGCAATGAAAAGCGAAAACAGATTTCCTGAAGCTACACCATTATTAAATTACATAGGTCTGGGAGTTATTTAAGTAGGATTATTTAAGATCTTTATTATTTAAAAAGCATGATAAAGATTTATCTTCCTCGAAAAAGGTTTATACAGATAATGTATCATTATTTCCGCATCCTTATTCAGACGCTAAATTTATGAAAAAATAAACCTTTTCATCTTACAAACATTTTTTTGTGTTATTACCTGTCCCATTTCGAAACAAAAGTATGTTCGCCATGACAGTGTCTCTTTCCAAATTCTCGAATTCGGATCCCGTCATGGGCAAGGATGTTTGTGCTTATGTAATTGTCTCAGTGGGGTGAGGAAAAGAGTCTTATGGAATTGTCTCAGGATTATGTTAAGATATTACTTACATGAAAGGGCGCGAACTGATTTAGATGTTGACGCTCTCTAAATCTTAATGAACCAACCAATTTTGCCATGGATTCCGCTTTCAATCTATTTTCATTTTAGTATTGGTTTCAAAAGTTTCTTCTGCTTTTGCGGATATGATTTGATATTAGGTTAGGTGATATTAAGTCACGTTCTTTCAAAGCTATCAAATTAATTACTTTCAGTAATACCAAGTATACGAGGGGAGTTCAATAAGTAATGCAACACATTTTTTTCCTCGGCCAATTTTGGTTGAAAAAAACTGGACATTTCTTGTGGAACATTTTCAAACATTTCCGCTTCGTCTCGTATAGTTTCATTGACGTCCGATAGGTGACAGCGCTATAGTGAGCTGTTAAAATGGCGTCTACAATGGAGGTGCGTTCCAAACAACGGGCAGTGATTGAGTTTCTTTTGGCGGAAAACCAGGGCATCTCAGATATTCATAGGCGCTTGCAGAATGTCTACGGTGATCTGGCAGTGGACAAAAGCACGGTGAGTCGTTGGGCAAAGCGTGTGTCATCATCGCCGCAAGGTCAAGCAAAACTGTCTGATCTCCCGCGAGCTGGCCGGCCGTGCACAGCTCTGACTCCTGCAATATCGGAACATGCGAACACTCTCTTGAGCAGATCGACGGATCACAATCAAACACTTTTGACAGATCACCGTAGACATTCTGCAAGCGCCTATGAATATCTGAGATGTCTGACTTTGTTGTCACTGCATTGGAATTTCGAGCGTGAAACCTAATGCGCTAACGTATTTCCAATGGAACCGTCCAGCGACCGTTGTATGATTGGTCAGGTGCAGCATTTTTGCTGAAAGGTAGGGTAAAGGCGGGTAAGATTGCCAGTCATGTAAATTGGCCACGTTACGTATTTTTTTTAATTTTAATTTTTAAAGCTGTGCATCCGGACGGTACCATTTGAAAATAGCCTGCGAGCTGACAGTCTGCATAAGGCCTACAAGATGCAATGACAGGGGACATCGTAGTAAACGTGCTAGTTCAATGCTTGACAAACCAGGACATCAAACAAGCTGTGGCTCCGTCGCTTTTCGTTTGGGACTATGGGTTTATTAATAAAAAATGTTCACCACATCATCTTGTACATATTCTTAAATTTGTGAAACGTCGTCCATTTACACCCTGTATACTAAAACACCCACCTCCGTAACTCCGATCTCAGCTGGCCAATCAAAACCAATCTAGGTAGGGCATGCCATGGTAAGCTACATTCTTCCGCTCTTAATAATCATCTACGAGTGGAACCAGATTTTGACATTTTTCTTAATATTATTCAAGATTTTTTTGTAATACGCCATTTTGTAACTCACGATTAGCTGTATTTTCTCACAGTTGTAATTCAGCAATTGGAAACTCTCATCCCCGCCAAACCTTTCCGTTTGAGTGTTACCTGTTGTTTCATTCCCTCATTTGGATGTTAATCGAAACGCTTCCGCTTTATTATTTAAATATTCCGTATTGCTTTACCTGGTCCGGGTCTCTCTTATTTTTCGAGCAACACTAGTCTTCAATATGGACATGATTAATATAAAATTCGATAATTTTTGTCATATTTAGAAATAACATCAATAGACTTAGGCATTTGAAATTTATAAGTTATGTAAATAATTAATTTAAAATTTGTATACTATATTTGAAAGCATCATTTGTGGCCTGCAATTAAATATTAATTTTGACATTTCAGTTTGACGATCGGTTTCAATTCCGTCGTGCCCCTTTTAAAAAATTTTTATTCATTAAAATGTTATAATTTGGGTTTCGTGTAATGTTATTTTTATTATTTATTTAAACCAATCATTAAAGAGAATGGTAAAATGCACGGTATTTATTTAAGTAGGTTCAGAAGTTCAGTCATTTTAAGAACATTAAGAGAGTCTAGACATTCGTATCTTAAATTCTTCGATTCTTGAATAATTGAAATGCAGAAATTCGTTACTGTTTACATGAATTCCATATTTCGATTTCCCAATTCAACGAGGGGAGTAATGATTTAAACATTTGGCTTAAGGTCAGGTTCTAATGATCGAGACCAGAGGAAAAGAGGGAAAAACGAAGAAGGTTGAATAAACTGATTAAGACATGGAACGCCCATAATTTTCCCGCTTAATGTTTGCTTTATTGTTTACTTTAGTCCCATTGCCTCGGGGTTCATGTTGAAAAGTTTTTAATATATGAGTTAGATCTGAGATCATCATCGAATAATTTTAACGTCAACAGCCAACGGCCCAGTTTATTACACTGTCAACACAAGATGGCGTCCTTTACCTCCAAAATGGCCCCTTCTCTCTATCTTTCCATCTTCCATCTGTTAGAAGAAGACGGGAAGAGGGAAAAAAAAGTTTACCATAAAAAGCAGATTCTACGACCAGATTACAGATTAATGGGTCAAGGGATAAGACGCAAAGAAATAGCGTCTATGGTCTGAAACCTCGAGAGTGCACTATCTTTAAATGGAGGAACATGACGCAGGAATTAAAGGCCGCGAGTGCTTTTCATTTTATCGTTAATCTTATCCCGGCTCGCAATAACATGACACTGTGCGGACGAACTTAGTCCTATTGAAGTGCAGGGAAAGACGATAATTAAAAATAATCAAATAAAGAGTTTTATTATAAAGAAGACCATTGCAGATGATGGTGCGTACCTTATCATAGCTTACACTTTTCTATGATTTATTCGAGAATTTTCGGTTTTTAAGCACATATTTCGCAGGAAAAAAACCCATATAAAATTCAAATTAAGAATAAAGAATAAATTTGATAAAACATTGCCTTTTTTTAAACTTGCTGACTTGAATCCATATAAAGCATAAACGGGCCGACAAAAGAATCTTATCAGAAGAAATTGGGAGACGACCTTCCATTTTTCCACTAAGAAGTTTTATTCGGCTTAGCATTCAAAATGTACATCTATGCCGAATAAAACTTCTCTGTGGAAAAGTAGAAGGTTGTGTATCAATTTTTTATAAATGAGTATCCTCAGTTACTTTCTGATTAAAAGATTCTTAGCCTCTATAAATATTCGCTTTCCTCAATATAATTTTCACATATGTAGAGATTGCAATATCGCTCGAATTATTTCTTCGACACTCCACTATTTCTATTATTGTTTTTACTATTTGGTATGGCTTCCATTTCCGATGGAACTTTACAAATATCATTAAATAATGAGGTGTAAATCATTTAAATCTAAAATGCTTGTTTCCTAGGTTTCTAAATACATCAGGTTTGACTATGTGAATACGCTGCATTAATTGCTAAAGGAGGACAATACTGCCCGATTACTTTTTAGCGATAATTCTATTGAAATTTCCACTATAAACTTGTCAAATGACTACTTTTACCCATTAAACATAATGACATTTTGCCCGTGAATATCGATAATGTGTGGTCGGCTGCGCTTTAGACTGCTACCTATGGTTATGTAAGATACACTGTTGGAAAGAGAAGACTATTGTTGTTGCGTTTTCAGCCAGATTGCTGATAACGATTGGAGTTTAAAATTCGTGTTTCTATTTTATTGAATAGAGTGGCGTACTTTTCTTGCCACTTGAGGGCGCATTTTAAAATTTTCAGATCATGGCTATTTTAAGTTGTATAAAAGAAATCTGTATCACTATAACTAACTAACGGCCGGTTGCAACAATCTCAGTTAAAACTAAGTATTCGTTAAAGTGCCGGTTAAAGTTTTTTTGCGTTGCACTAAGCGAAGTAGGACTTAACCAGACGTTAAGTAGCAGTTTAACTTGAACGCTCAATGACCACGGTTAAGTCTATGGTTAGCGAAACTAAATGGCATTCCTAAACAGAAATATATTTTTAACTACTGTAATTGGATAAACTAATTATAAAACAGCAAATGGATCAGCCATTTTTATAAACTAAATAGATCAGCGGTTTGAATCAGACATTTGAATCAGCCAAATGGATCAACTAACTGGATCAGCTATTTGAATCAGCGGTTTGAATCAGCCTACTGGACCAGCTAAATGGATCTGCTCTTTGGATTAGCAGTTTGAAGCAGACAACTGGATCAGCTATAGGATAAGCTAAATGGATAGGCTAAATGGAACAACCACTTGGATCAACAATTTAAATTAGCCATTTGGATCAGCCAAATGGATCAGTCAAATGGAACAGCAGTTTGAATCAGACAGCTGTACCAGCCGTTTTGATAAGCTAAATGGGTCAGTCATTGGAAAAGCTGAAAGGATCAACCATTTGGATCATCAAATGGATTACCCATTTGGAACAGGAATTTGAATCAGCGAAATGGATCGGCCATTTGGATAAGCTAAATAGATCAGCCGAATGGATCAGCTATTTGGATCAGCCATTTGGATGAGCTAAACAAATCAGCCGAATGGATCAGCGGTTTGAATCAGACAACTGGACCAGCCACTTGGGGATAAGCTAAATAAATCAGTCATTGGGAGAAGCTAAATGGATCAAACATTTGGATCAGCCAAATGGATTAACCATTTAGATCAGCAACTTGAATCAGCCAAATGGATAAATAAATGGATCAGCCATTTGGATAAGCTAAATATCAAACAAATAATGGAAAACAATCAGCCATGTTGATCGGAATTTTGTTGGAGCAAAACGAACCAATCATAGTCTCGTTACTTAAATTCATTCTAGTTAGCTAACCGAGACTTAACTAGAGGTGGTGCAACGTTTCCCAGTTAAAGGAATTAACCGATTGTTAACTAACCGAAAGTTAGAGTCGTTTTAACTGACATTGTTGCAACCGGCCGTAAGTAAAATTTCCAATGGTTTGGCGGTAGAAGTAGTCGCCAGCCTCGTTTATGGATAACATATCAGAATCACGGCTTACAAATTAGCATATATATACATGACGGAAGTAGAGGAAAAGAAGGACGAAACACAAGAACCCTGCAATAAAAATAATAAATAAAATAAAAATTGAATACAGGACGGTAAGGCCTAAATAGAGCTATCCTTTGTCAAAGTTAAGAGGATAATAGGGAATTATCCTTAAAATGAAATCTATTATTGAATAGATGTACATCTTAAAATATAAAAATTACAAATATTACATTAAAATATTATAAATATTAAATTACAAACCAATTCCTGGAAATTCTGCTCATAAAATTTCAAAACTTTAAGACTAAAAGATGTATGGCTACAAGAGGATTGTAGATATTTGAAGTACAAGGGTAACCAAATCAAATATGATCTTTTAGAATTTTGCTCATAGGTATCTGTAGCTTTATAGGCTTGATACTTAGTTTATTAGATGAAGATCAAGACAATGTTTAATAAAAAAATATACATACACTCTCATACCAAAAGTCATGGGATAGCAGTGGACTATTTTTCAAGTGGCAGTAGCATCATGTGCAAACAGTATAAATATGCAAATCAGTGTCAGTAGGTTTAATTACACTGTCATGAGTAAGGGATGAAATGTTCAGTGTGACAGTGGCTACACGACGAGAGCTATCAGAGTTCGAAAGTGGCCTGGTATGTGGAGCACAACGTATGGGATATTCAATATCGGAGGTGGCTCAAGAATTCAACATCCCACGGTCCACAGTTTCAAGAGTCTACCGAGAGTACCAACTTGACGGCATTACCTCCCACCATGAACAACGCAGTGGTCGACCACACCTTTTCAATGAACGGTACCAACGGTGTCTGAGTAGGGTGGTCACCGCTAACAGGCAACTGACACTACGCCAGAAGACATCAGATTTTAACGTGGGTGATACTAGAGCTGTATCGATGCGACGAAATCTGGTGTCCATGAGATATGAAAGCAGAATACCCACGAGGGTGCCCTTGCTAATAACAAGACATCGTCAGCAACGTCTCTCCTGAGCCCATGAACGCATCGACTGAACACTTGACAACTGGAAACGTGTGACCTGGTCTGACGAGTCTCGATTCCAGCTGATACAAGCTGATGGTAGGGCTCGTGTGTGGCGCAGACCCCATGAAGGCCATGGACCCAAGTTGTCAAGCATGCACCGTGCAAGCCGGTGGTGGCTCCGTTTTGGGCAATTGTGGGAAGCTCTCCAGTCGGAATGGTTGGCAATGTCTTCAGATGTCTTCCACCGACTTGTGGAATCGATGCCACGTCGCAGTGTGGCACTTCGACGGGTTAGAGGAGGTCCCACACGTTATTAGGTGCTATCCCATGACTTTTGGTATGTGAGTGTATATTTAAAAAGATTATATGTCCCAATGAACAATTTGATATTTAATATATTACTATGGTTCTTTGTTTTAAAGATTCAAAATGAAGAATTTGTGTGGGTGATTCTTTCTTCAAGTTTCAGGAGGAACTCCGTTGTACTGTATCTTCTATTAACAACAATCAACCAGTATTAAGCAAAATGGAATAGGACTATGATTAAATCCAATTAATTAATTTAAAATTTTCATTTAAATTTACAATATAAATTCTGATTAGCCTACTTTAGATTAATTCAACAACGATGATAAAAAGTGATATACATAATGTTCCTTAATATTTTTTTCAAGCAAAATGATAAATATAATGTATCTCATCAGTCACAAAGTATATTTATTATTATATTATTTTATATTTATATTATTCTTAAAAGAATAAGGAAAAAAAATATATGAATATAATGTTAATCTACTTATTCAACATACTTTCTTTTTTAAAAGTCTCTTAACAATTTTAATAAACCAGTAACGGCCGTTATCCGTTTTAAATTAGATTCTTCTTTCCTGCCGTTTTTTACATGTGGTTTGATCCGTCAGCGAAGTTCGACCGTTCGAGAGGATTTGTTAGAGTTTTATGGGGAACATAATCAATTATTTACGGTTTTCTTTTATGAACGGTATAGGAAACTTGTATGTATTCTCTTTATTTTTTTATTCATGGCATTGCGTTTATTTTTTACTGGTTTGTGGCGTTCTTGTGTTCTTGAAAATTAAATATTCACAGAAGATTAGTTTTTCTTATTGCTAAAATGCTTTTACCATCTCAAAAGAGTTCTTTAATGCTTAATTCTTCATTATGTTATAAGAATAATAATTAATGGATAACTGTTACTTTTAATATGCAAGATCATCGAAAATAGACGAAGGGTGATCAACTAAAGTATATATAAATGTCGGAGGGAGGTGGGGGGGGGGGGGGGAGTAAAATTAAATATTTTTAATTTTTACAAACTCGTAACAATTTTTTATCGTAGCTTGCGCAAAAATCTTGCGCATTGATACATGATTACTCGTAGTTTCGCTAGTTGTGATTGAATTTAAACATATTCTTGACGTTTGCAGAACTACAAAAATGGTCATATTGATAGTTATTAAGGAAGGCAAATACTCTGTTGGGAATTTCTAGACATTAAGAAATTTCAGTTGGCTATCTTTATCTTTCATTTAAATATTCAAATTTAAATTAGGCGTGATTCGTAACCTGACCTCACGCTTTAAGTGTGGCAATTTTTTTATTAAATTATTTATTACCCTTATTATACCGGTCATTCGGTTTGAAATAGTGATTTGGGGGTTTGCATCAAACCATGTCAAGAATAGACTTCATAGAGTGTATCGTCTATTCGCAAAACTTTATTTTTACCGCTATATTAGAATTGGTATTTACTCCTTTGCTCAGATCATGCAAGATTTGAACATTTGTGATTGTGTTGACATCTTTCATGCGGAGATTTTAAAATTTGTTGTTAATATCATTAATGGAAAGATTGATAGTCCTTTTTGTTTGGCCTACTTAAACTTTAATTGTAATATACGGTTTAGAAATCGAGAATTGTTTTATATTCCTTGCTTTAATTTTAATTTATTATTCAAAATTTTATCTTGTTTTAATCCACTGCATAATACTAAGAGTAATTTTGATTGTTTTTTATAATATTGTTTTTTTTATTTGTCTTTTTGTCTTTGTTCGTGGTGCCTTGGTGGGGATTCCTGTGTGGCACCGAGCTACCTTTATCCTTATCTTTGGTAGCAATAAATAAATCAATCAATATTATCATTCCTATATAAGGACTATCTTTCAATTATGTAATACATTTTAACACATTATAGAGTGGTAATAATTAAAGATCACATTTCAAATTGTTCTTATAGGATCTCTTGGTCAGATTGTTTTCAAAAACAATAAACTTTGTTTTTCCTGAAAGAAAAAATACATCAAGAATTTGCCGATAGGTGAACAAATGTCGCTTTATTATAGTGAAGAGAAATACAAAAAAAAATCAAAAGCCACAAGTGACGAGTTACGCAAGTGGCGTTCAGTATTCAGTCTTTCGTCATGTGCTATGAGAAATATTGCTACAATTTCTTGTTCGCATGAAATCCGACTACTTGATGGCCATGGAATATTTTGTGGAGTAAGCTCGTTTCCATCTTCACGATACGCAAAGCTACAGAACTTGGGCAACCGAAAAACCAAGCTCACTACGAGAGATGCCCGTTCATTCCCCAAAAGTCGTGTAGTGCAAGTTTTGTACAGCGGATTTTATTTTGGTCCATTCTATTTCGGTGCTAGTCGATCCTGTGGATGCCGTTACTTGTTTCGTCACCGGTGGGCGGTATGGGCTACTTGATAGCCGAAATACGTATCCAATATTTCAAATCTCCTTATATAAAAATTAAATTCAACTGTATTTTTATTATGATTGCAGTTAAAGAAATAATAAGTAAGTATTCTAGGAGATTTAAGAAACGTTACTATAATCAGTTTTTGTACGAAGCACTCTTGATAAAAAAAATTTTTGAGTCTTTCGAAAATGTCAACTAAACGATTTATCAATATTTACGAAATTTCCTGTATTTTTATACATATTATATTATCTATCGATTTTTCTTTTGAACTTTTGCGATTTCTTAACCGGTGTCGACAGAATTTCTCTTTTCCATTGTGTGCGCGACAATCCCCCAGTGCTTTTTACCTAGTCAGAAACAAGGATATGTTTTGTCATCCCCTCCAGAAAACGGTTCGAATGTGATTCAGCAACATTTGTAAGCGGGATCTTTTTGGAGGAAAACCTCTTAATCTTCATTCTATTTGTCAAACGTTAAAATGGATCTACGAATAGAACATAGGAAAAAAAAGAGTATCTCAACCGAGATTTATCTTTCTATTTCTCATATCTTGGTCTTGAGGGTTTGGGGGAAGTGAGGGTTCCTGTATTTCGAAACATGGTGATTGAGAGGCGGGGACTGGCGCAGACGAGAAGGTTTAAAGAAATCCTTCCAATTCGGAGCGTTTTTATTTTGAAGTTGTAAGAGAAGAGTGCGAAACAAATATCGCCTAATAAAGGGGGCAGTGACCGAAGGCGCACTCGTGATTGGGTCGAGAGTTAGTGGAAGGAGCGATGGGTTTGGCGCCCCCCAAATCGTTTATCTACACGACTCTTGATAGAAAGAAGACATATCTAGTCAATTACAGAGCTGACGAACGGCATGCCAGCTAAGCGGCTTAGATAGGCCTCGCCCACCCACGCACTCATCGGACACCAGAGGGTTCTAGTGAACAGGTTTTATGGGGGGAACGGCCAACGGTCACGAGGATTTAACTCTAGATTGGAAGACATTGGCTCAACGAAATTTCTTCTTAAACCCGAAGCCGTGGGATGAAAAGCAGATACACGGTGAAATTGAACGGGAATTAGAGGCTCTCCCTCCCTATCTTGGTTCCAGTTGGATTACGAAATTTAAGTAGAAATATGATGCAAGCACAAGCAAATAACACTAGTCAACACACATTTTGTAACTAAGACCACACATAGTGTTCTTAGCAGTAATTTGTCTGTAGAATCCGAATCTGCTTTTAGATTTTTTCTATCACGTCAAGTTTCCAAGTTATGCACATCGAAACTTCTATGTTAAAGTTATGGGTGTGAAGAGAAGCGGCTACAATGTTAAAGTATCCATATTTTGGGGCCGCAAGGAAATTTACCAGGCCCCAAACACTGAATGATTTAAAAATGTTTCATTGTAAAACAAGAAAACTGTGCGTGCTAGAGAAATTTAAAAATTATATTCGTAATAAGCAGAAAAAATATACCAAAAATCACCCACTTGCATTTAGTTACAAGAAAAAGCTTAAAATTTTGTTGGCTACTGTAATCAAACCAAAGGAAGCCATATACAGTATTAGTTTAATAGCAAGCGAATGTTTTCAAAAGATATTATCTTAATTGCAAAGAGAAAAACAAGGGTTTCTAAAATGGGAGCAAACAACAATGATCCATGGGCTACTACCGGAGACTTCCCACGTAGGATGTGAGCAAAGGTTGTCGACCGCTGTTCTATGATATTAAATATCAAAATAGTCAGTTCCGGTATTTCTTCAAGACTCACGTAGAAAAGCAACAACAAGGATCTTTTCATAGGCCATTGCTATATCGAGAGCGAAAGGGGCTCTGTGTGCGAAGGTGTAAACGCTGTGAAGGTGCGAAAATTAAGAAAGGAAAGAAGAAACCTAGGACCATATTTTCTTTAAAATATCAAACAGGTCACTGGTTAGTCGTGTTGGAACCATTACTTTAAAATTTACAGGCAGTTTTATGCTTCGCTTTTAAGACTCTGAATGAGTTTTAAACCTAAGCCACCCTTTCTTTATTTAATAGCAAATGTAATTTACAAATGCCACATTTTCACAAACTTGTTTTTTATGGGTGACGGCAGTGAATTATATTGAGATAATATGCAAATGAAACTGTTGTTTAAGTAAAGAATTTATATGATCATTTTTTTCAAAGAATAAGCTATTTCCAATTTTGCAATACGTGATATTTATTATTGATACGTTTCATAATAGCTACATCTTCAAAGCATTGATTGATGATAATGTTTTGGACTTTATTCTTTAATAGTATCATCAATCAATGCTCTGAAGATGTAGTTATTACGAATCGCGCCAGCAATAATAAATATCACGTATTGCAAAATTGGAAATGTGTTATCCTTTTTTAAAAAGATATCCTACGGCAATACTAGACCCATAATGTGGATTTATAGAATCAGATAGGTGAAACAGGAATGAATAAGTTAATGAAAATTTAGGTTTTAGATGATCCATTGTATATTTTAGTCTCTATCCTTCTTAAATTAATTTAATGATTAAAAAAATTCAAAATAACGGCTAACATATTACTAGCTTCACCGATTGATTTGTTTAAATAAAGAATTATGAACTCATTAAAATATCTCCGTGGTTGAACGATGTTGAAATACAGGGTGCACCTGAACTTCGTGTACAAACTTGGAGGGGAGATCGTATGGGTGATTCTAAGCAAAAAAATTCATATGAACGTGGGCTCGAATTTGAACGATAACTGAGATATGAACAGAAATAAAAATGCTACCACCAAGATCAACAAGTTAATAACTCAGGTTCTCTAATACCTAGGATAATAAAATTTGGGGGAATAGTAGGGTACATAAAAATGTGTATATCGTTAAAATTTGATCGACTTCAACGAGTAGTTTCCGTTTTACGCAGTCAACATCGTAACCCGTGCTCACATGCGAGTACTACCCAGTATTATGATTAAATTCTGAATAAGTATTAAATCACAAATTTTTATTTTTACTTACTTACTTACTTTTCAAATCCGCTTATCCGTTAGGGTCGCGGGGATAGCAGCCCTATGGAGGATTTCCAGCGATCGCGATCTTCCGCCATCAGGTACATGTCCTCCCTGGTAATATCCAAGCGACTCGAACCCAGATTCTCCATGTAGTCTAACCACCTGGTTCTAGGCCGACCCCTTGGTCTCTTACCCACCGGCTTGGAAAATAACAACTGCCTAGGAAGACCAGTTTGCGGCATCCGTATCACGTGGCCATACCAGCGCAACTGAGATCTCACAATGCGGAGAAGTAGCGGCTCAACACCTAAAGACTCCCTTACTGTGCTGCTGTGCACTCTATCTAGTAGGGTAACACTTGCCACACCTCTCAGAAATCTCATTTCGGCCGCTTGTACCCGCGATCGCACTCTTTCGGTCATTACCCAAGCCTCATGACCATAGGTGAGAATGGGGACAAAGATAGATTTGAAGACGGAGAGCTTGGCTTTGTTACCCAGCTCGCGTTTCGTTACCACGGATCGCCACAGTTCGCGTTTGACGCAGCTTGCTGCACCGATCCGAGCATCCAATTCTTTCTCCTGCCGTCCATCACTCGTGAATGCAATCCCGAGATACTTGAATTTCTCCACCTGTCTCAATGAGGCTCCCCTAACATGGAGAGCGCACTGAGCAGGCTGTCTTGAAAGGACCAGAACCTCAGTTTTAGCCACACTGATCTTCATCCCAGCTTCTTCACATTTGGCTGCAAACCGGTCTAGTGCATGCTGAAGGTTCCTGCGAGAAGACCTAAGGAGAACAAGGTCGTCAGCAAAGAGCAACCTCTCCACCAGGTAGTCACCCACACAAACACGCTCATCGCCTCGGCTGCCCCTATTTTTCTTTTTTTCTTTTTAAACGGGCCTTAACGCTACAGATATTTCAAACGGTATATTTTTTTGGTTCTTTCACAGCGAGAGAATGAAATTCAATGCTGGAGTTAATCTTTCTTACAACATGAAAAACCTTCCATTCAAGACATCTTCATAAGTAGTACATAAAATTGTATAAAAGGAAATAAGGCAAAACATCATTACTAGATACTGATTTAGAAAGCCATATGGAATATTAGAAACAACCCTATTTACCATTAATTTTCGCGAAGTTCAAATACTTTCATTTGGAGACAATGCTCTCGTTGGTTAAAAATATCGAATTATAATTCCTTGACACATTACAAAATTGACAAGTAAGAAACGAACAAAGGATCGTGGTCTCCGATATCAAATGAAAAACATATTTAAGAAGCATTTTTTTTCAAGCACATCGCCGCATCGTATTTCTGTCCGCACCAACATCTTGAAATATCTGAAAAAGAATTCTTTGGTTACTGTACAGAAAGGGTGTAGACTTGAGTTTGTAAGGAAAATGTTGACGTGCAGCAACATAAAATGTTGGCATGAGAGTTATACGTGTTCCAAGGCGAAGGCTTTACGAAAAACACCCGTGGGAGAAGAACTGATTCCATATCACTTTCATGTGAAGAATAATATGTTCATTCTCCATTTCCTGGTGACCTCAACGAATTCAAAATTACAATTTCAATCATTGTGAGTGTCATATTGCACCGCATAAGATTAGAAACGGATTACCGCTTGGATGTATGCCGCGTCGCGCAAGGTATCGAGAGGAGGCCATTATTAGGCCTTCATTAGATATTGAGGAGGCCATTATCCTTGGTTTCATTCCGGAGAGTGCGAATTTTTTTTTAATATTTCAAGAAATTATGCATTATATTTCGATTTATTTTTTAATGTGGCCAAAAGTATAAAAAGTATTTTGTATATTTAAAAATTATTTTTAAAGGCCGTTATGGCGACTTGGAAATAAATTTTCACATACTATTAAATTTTATTTTATCCCAAGCTAAATTTCAGTTTATCCTAAAGACAAGGAAGCTAAGGAATAAGACTTTCCGTATTCTATTTGTTTATAAGTTTTTAGATGCAACTTTCCTGCAGATATTTAACTGACGTAAAATGGTTTTGAGGGGATAATAAAAATTTGTGCCCGTAGAGTCATATTCAAATGAATTCTTCGTCTAAAGAAAGAACAAATATTATTTACTTTGATGGTATGGCTTGAAAATTTTCTTCTCGTTAAAAGCATTTTTCGTTATGGAAGAGGGTGGGGATATTTCCACCATTGCCTTTTCAAAGTTCATACATCACGGACAAAGTTTAGGTGATATCTCCAAGGAGTCATTTTGTGATTTGAAAAGGGGAACAATTCCTATCTCGTTTTGCGGTGGAAGTGAGATGACTCTTTTGCGTGCTTAGCGTCTCTTACTATATATATGACCCATCTATCGTTGCTGGCGTTGCAAATTGCCGCCAACTTCTTCGGTGTTTTTTTCCTCTTCCTTCTCTCCGTCCTTTGTCGGCTGAAAGGCACCGAGACTAAGAGGGGAGGATGATAGAGACAGTGTTTCCAAGGAGATGCGTTTCGGCCGGGGCTGTCAATCATCCGATTATCTGGCGAATTGTTGGCTCCACTAAACCCACCCCGCCGTCAGAAAATGTCCTGCTGGAAGATGGACTGTCCTCAGGTCGACTTAGTATGCCAGAAGATGCCCGTTGGGGTATCCGTCCCCGCAGAACGATAAGAGAGGGCCCCCCGTCCGTCCCTTCGTGTTCCCCTTTTATGATAGGAGAAGGCCCCGCTCCTCATTATACATCTCCATCAGCCCTAGAAGAATAATGACCAAACGACGTTTTGAGGCAACGAATCGGCCGACATCGATAATCCCAGCACTACCACTGACAAAAATTGCTTTTTTCTCCACCCAAATCTGTGGTAATTTCGCAAGCTGAATATTAGAATAATTTTGGATTGATGATCGGAATAAATACTTAGAAAATTGAAATGAACGAAGAGATTTATAAATTTGAATGGTTAAATATAAAATGAGGCGATTTGATAACGTTTTGACATCAAGGAGTTTATAGAAAATCCACTGAAGGTAATCGGCAGTTGAAAGGTAAACTCCAGGGAAAAAATTGACTTTTTTTCCACTACAACAATTATCCAGAATAATAAAGTATATATATATATCAATTAAAATTTTTCGATTTATTAAGAAAACTGCCTCGGCAGATTGAAAATTTACCCTCTGGTCCTCACACCCCTGTTCAAAAAAATGCAGCGAAACGTGACGTCATTCACTGCTGCGAGAACCTGCTGGAATCTCGTCGTCGAGAGACAGCTTTCGATTCTAGTCTCGTTTCGATTTTAGTCTCGATCGACTCTACGTTTCGAAAGATTTCATTAACCTGTTTTCTCTACAGAATGCTTTTAAATTGTTGTATGCTTGAGTGTTTAAATAGAAAATCCGATAGAAACTTCATGGGGCTAATTGTGGAGTTCTCCAAGAACAACGACCGCAACAAACCCCAAAGGGCTTTCTGTTGTTATCATAAGAATGGATGTAGATTTCACGCATTTCAGCCACCTGTTGCTTCACACACAGATTCAAAGTGGCTCATTTATTTATTTTTTTATTTATTTACAATTGCAATTACAAATATTTACAATAACAGAACAATAAATTGGTAATAATCATAATACAACAATATAAAAAAAATTCAAATAAGATAAATTAAGTAATTTTTGTATCAAAAGAATAAAATTTATATAAATCAATCTAAAATTTTATAAATTTGTATGGCATTAAACGGCAACAACAATAATAGTAGTAATAATTTTTTTAATAACTAAAAACATTTCAATATAACCAATAATGATAATATTAGTAGTAATCTATCTTCTATCTATCTATCTTAGTATAGTTTTAGCTTACAATCTGGGTGTTCAACTAGGGTACTTTTTTCTGCCTGAAAATGTCTCATTCCCGCGGGAAAATTCCAAAACGGCGCAATTGAGTGGTAGTTAAACTTGCCAACAGATGTCCTTGGAGTTTTTAAATTCGCGCAGCAGTCGTTAAACTTTTTAATTTGCCAATAGATGTCGTCAGATAAGAGATATGCCTTCTAGAAAGAGGTGAAATCTTTTTCAGGACTCCAGAAATGCTACGAGAATGAGCCAAATACAAATGAAGTACGTGATGGTTATAGCTTTTAACTTAATGTAGTTATAGCTGATAGTGTGGGTCAACATTTAGGCTACTATTCCTCTGGAAAACGTCCCATTCCCACGGAAAAACACAAACACTGGAACCATGCGATGTTCAAAAGCTTGCCAAAAGATGTCCAACAAGTGTTTTAGATTGTTTTAAACCGCGCTATGGTTAATTTTTTTTCCTTTTGAGGTTAAAAATGTACTACATAAAAGAATTCTATGACAAGGGTTGCCACCTCTCCGGTGTTGGGCTGGAAACTCCCGTGTTGGTCTTTTTTCGCTGGACTCCAGTTTCAAACAGCCTTTCTCCGGTATTGCAGCCGTTACTGCGGGACTCGCAAGTCACTTTGAAAGTTTCGATTTCAGAAACAACTCAAAATCCTTGTCCCTCCGACTACCATGGATTAAGGGGAGGGCGAATCAGGATGGTTCAGAAAGCACGCCAGCCTGTGTAAAAAAACATCATGATTTTGAAAAAAGTTCATTTGCACAATAAGAAATGTTTAATTTTAAAGAAAAATTAAATTTCAATGAAAATGTTCATATCGCTGAAAAATTATTAATTAGATTAGATGGAAAAATTTTGTTTGAGGAAGATGGCAACCCTAACTCCGGTTTTGATACTCTTTGTAGGTGGCAAATTACGGACTTCGAATTTTCCTTTGCGTATTGGTTGTTTAGTTTTTGTCCTTTGGCTGCAGTTTTTGAACTTTTTTTTTTATTTTTTTTGGCGTTGACTTTCTTCTCACTGAGTTCTACGTGAGCGAAGCCGCGGGCACAACTAGTTATAATAATAAAAATAATAAAATAAACAGAGGACTGTGTAAATCGATTACATTTAAGAGTAAACAGAAGTTAGATTAGATGTAATTTGGCCCGAGCGAATCTTTCTAAGGAGATGACGTTTTAAAGATTGAAGAGAAGGTGCCTCGTGAAGTTCCACAGTTAATTTTGACCAACAGACAGCGCCGAAAATCGAAATTGATCTCCTTAAGTAATTCACTCTATAAAATGGGATTACTATTTTTTTCTCTCTCGTGTGATAGTGATGGACTGGTTATCATAGGGGGATTTCTAATACATGTTATGCGTTACTTTATATATAAATTGAGCTAGTTGAATAAAATAAAGATCATCAAATTTTATTAAGTTGAAGTTTTTAAATTCTGAACTGACGGAAGATATAGCGGGCCTATTTGACAATATTCGTAAAAAAAAAAACCGTTTTTGAAGTTTAATTATAAGCTTTTTATTTTTCTGTGTGGTCGATCCCCATAAACATATTCCAAAGCATAATTTTGTATGAATGAACGTGAAATATAAATTTAATAAAATATTACTTGGAAGATGATTGACTCTATAAATAATGCCTAAAGAATGGGATAGTTTAGTAGCTAAATGTTTTATATGAAGGTTCCCTGATAAATCAGGAGTAAAATAAATTCCATTTCATTTTTTTATAATGTCTCAAGTGGTTATCTTTGGTTTAAGCGAAAAGCTAGTCCGAAAAGTTAACTCCTTCAGCTGCGATCTGATTGGCGCACATGCCGGGGAACCTTCACTTTTCTTGGTGATACCGTTTCAGCCGTTCATATGCATAGGACCAAATCTCAGAAGTTGCAATATTAGCATTTAATTCTGCTAAACGGCCCTTATATATTACTGTCACTATTAATATCAAATTCACTACAGTTACTACCGCTCTTGTTTTCCATTGTGATGCCCTGTATCTTCCCTGACAATCCGTTAGCGTACGATAAAGATCGTTGCAATGTGTGGCGTCTCGTATTCGTCACGATTCCGAATAGCCTTCATACTACTTGTTACCGAGGCCAACGAGAAATACAAGGCCCTGACGTGGAAAAGTCACTTGACCATAGCAGTCCGACCAACAATCCAAACTTCAGTGTTTTCAACAAACATAAAAAATACTAATTGTTAAAATCCAAGATGGAAATAATGACGGTTACATTGTTACTCGGACAGAAATCAGGTGACTTTTCCGCTTCATGGCCTGTCTTTCTAGTTGGCTTTGACCAACATCATCTAGATAAAGAAGGGTTCCGCAATGAAATGCCATAGTTTGTTACATTGTAGTCTAAACAAGGGACTACTCTATGACGTTTCATTGTGGAGGCCTTCTTTATCTAGATGGTGCTGCTTTGATTCGTTACCGAGGTCAAAGAGAGACCGGCCAGGGCACTCAAAAGTCGGGGTCCGACCGACAATCCAACTTTCATCGTTTTCAACAAACGGAAATACCCTAATTATTAAAATCCAAGATGGAGGCAATGAAGGTTACATTGTTGCTCAGACCCAGATGGTCAGGTGACTTTTGAATGCGCTGACCTGTCTCTCGCTGACCTGACTCGTTTCCGAGGCCTACGAGATAACAAGGCCTGGAAGCGGAAAAGTCACCTGACCATCGGGATGCTAGCAACAATGCAACCTCCATTGTCTCCATCTTGAATGTTAACAATCAGTTTTTTTCCGTTTGTTGGAAACAAGGAAGGTTGGCTTGTTACTAGCACCCCGATGGTCAGGTGCATTTTCGCTTCCAGAACTTATCTCGTTGGCCTCGACTCGTTACTTACTGATGTCATGAAGAGTAGAAAAATGGCATCGGTCTTGATCGTAGAGGGAAGGGAGAGAATGAAAGTTTTTCGTATATTTTATTAAGTTTAAGTTCGAATTTAAAATTTTTATATAAGCTAAGTGATTATTGACATCTTCATCTTTCGTCTGTCAAGTAGTACGTGACAATAGAGTTTATCTTTAAGTAAGAGTTAATGCATTTCTCGATATTAAGTTGGTTTAATTATAACAACGGAATTGCTTACATAAAATTTAAACAAATTCTCAGAATAAAAAATTTAATATTTTTACTCTTACCATGCTGTGATTAAACTTTCACCCAGGTTTATTCGATAGATTCAATAACAACAAAGATAAAATATTAGCCCAAAGAGTCATATGGAGTTGACAGCTTTACCTTCTTTCAGTTTCGACTGTACACGGTCAGACAAAACTCGATTGAAGGCGAACTCCCAGATTCAAAGGAAACAATTAAATGTCAGATAAATAAATAAATAATATAGAGGGCGTCGATTTATGGATTTTTGACAAATTCTGTAAATCCTATTTTTTCATTGGAATATGATACTTGTGTTGCACACTAATTTTCATTGATTTCTGTTTGTAAATTGTTTCTTTTATTTTAACATGGGATAAGAAACACCTCACAAAACAAACACTAGAAGAAGCGACGCCGTGTATGATTTGCAGAACTGTTCTGTCACTATGAACGGTTTCTGGAAGGAGACTTTGGCTAAGGTCAAAAACCCTCACCGGTGAGAGAATGATGACGTAATTTCTCACTGGGCTAACCGTCTTTTTCTCGGTGAGGACGGTGAGACTAACCGGTGAGACTAACCGGTTAAAATGACGTCACAAATTTCTCACTGGGATTTCTGACCGACCAAAGCGCTAACTCTTCTCACCGGTGAGAGTTTTTGACCTTAGCCTTAGACACTTATATACTTAATAGAAACATCTGATGATTAAGGTCTTAGGACTCGTAATTTCTCCAATGTTACGTTTCGTGTCCAATGTACACATGAATGCGATACAAGCGCCAACTTTTTGTTGTGGACAAGTGGACTGACCTCCTCTCTTCTTTTGCACAAACGCCAGCTGTTGGGCTCTCACTGAATCGTTGTCAGTTGTAGAACAAAGCAATCCACTTTGGACAGATTCTTCACGCCCCATAAACGAATAAAAAAACATGACTGATGAAAATGCAATATATATTACATATAAATTAACATTTCATATAGTAAGAAATTATATGATTTTTATTTTGTGGGTCTCCAGAACGAATTAATGAAATTCCCTATAATAATTTATGGCAAATCGATGATCGGTTAACGAACAATTCGGGTAGCGAACATCGGCTTGGAACGGATTAAGTTTGTTAAACGATCACCCATTGTATATTTGAATTGATTTTAACAAATAACTTAACCACAACCCAAATTATGATAAACAAGACTTTAATTTAACGATGAAAAACACAAATTGTGATAAAATTATATACAGTAAACCGAGGTAAATTTTCAAACATGTAGGTAACTTTGCACAAGGGAACGCAAACATTTGCTGCTCTCAAAGAACTCATTGTGTTGAATGACTTTGTATTTAACACTTTAATGCAATCTTATTATAAACCAAAATCATTCAACACAAAATAAGAGCAGCAAATGTTTGACGTTCCCCTTGTGCAAAGTTATCCACGTGTGTGCAAAGTAACCCCGGTTTACTGTGTATCATCTCAACCTGTGTCATAGCAATATTTTAATTAACCTTGTTTGTTAAGTTACATTTTTTCGAAAGGATTAGTTGAGAAAATATTGGTATTAATTGCTCTGATTCTATTGACAGCAACAGAACATTTCAAAGACAGTATACTCCAACTAGTGAATCGTGAGAACTGTCAAAATACAGGAGTAAAATGTAACCTCGTACCGATGTTGTTGGCTCTTAAAAGCGCCCTTTTTGCAATTAATACGAAATTAATTTTTCTCAGAAGAATCGTAATATTGTTTGACATTTTGCTTGTTCAACAAAGCGCACTTTAAGCAAGAAATATGAACGATATATAAAAGACCTGTCCAATGAGGCTAAGGCAGCCGCCGATTGGAGTAGCCAACTTAGCCAACGTCATGACCACGTGGTCTATTGCAGGATGAGCGATTCTAATGATTGTTGGGCTATATTTTTAATTGCGTTAGAGTTACGGTTCAAAAGAAAAAGAAAATATGACGCTACCGCTTATCTATTATTGTTTAAGTGGAGGAATTCAGAACTGTTTTTTGGGTGAATATTAAGACAAATGGACAAATTTACGACAAATGTTTCAGATGCGTCCCACTATAAAAAGTCTTAACCTATCCAGTGCAATCATGACGTAATGACTGCTTGTATTGTTGTTTATTGTTATCGTTGTTAACTATTTTGTATACAACTAATTGTTGTTAATTTGATCATATGACCGTTTCAATTGTCGGACATTGTTACAACAGAAATTAAACAATATATAACAATTAACATGTCCATCATATTTTGCGCAAACTAAGGCTGGATGGACTACAGCAAAGTTGTTCATTGTGACGTCATTGTGGAGAGTAAGGCACTATATATTGTGTAGTTGTATATATAGTGCCTTAGTGGAGAGGATTGCTTATGATTAGCCAGCGTAACGTATTGTAAACGCTTTCCCGTTTACAGTGAGATACAGTTTCAAGGTTTTTTTTCTTAGTTTTATAGTTATCATATAAAAGCATGTTTAAATAAATTAACACTAAAAAGAATAAAATAAAAAATATAAAATAAAAACTTTTAAAGCACACATTATCACCTTAAAAAATTCAGTAAAAAATAAAAACTATAATTTAAAAAAAAAGATAAAGCGTGGTTGCGCGTTTACTATTAAGTTTTAAAAAGAAAATACTAAATAATAAAATAAACGCGCCAACCCAGTTTTACCATTTTTTAAAAATTATATTTTTTACTTTTTACTGCAATTTTTAAGGCGAAAGTGTGTGTTTAAAATTTTTTTTTTATATTCTTTATTTCTAATTCTATGTAATTATCCATTCTGTGTCAAACTTTTTTTCTAATTAGCCTTGTTATTCTTCCCTTGGTCAATCTTAAATATAAATATTTATAGCATGGTTAGATAGTGAGCAAATTCCACTTTTTTTTTTAAATTTCTTATTTGCTACTTACCAAACCTATCGGCAAGTCCAATTCTTTACTATAAAGAAATTTGGGATTTTTATATTTAATGTGATGCACTGATTCCAAGATATGTATACTACATACTTAGGGAAAAAAATTATCATAAGGTCAAAATACACATATTTTAATTTTCTAATTGTTTTTAATTGTATAAACAATTCACAAAGAAATTGGTTTAGTGTTTGAAAATTCTGGATAACCGGCTACTGGTTAATGATCAGGATGCAATAATCGCAAAAAATCAAAACAATATGAAATTCTATTCTCTTTGATCTTGGCAAAACTATTTATTCAAATGAAATATAAATTCCTCTGGAAGACATTTCCCTCCCATTCCAACTCTTATTCTATTTTGTGACATGCGCCGTTGAAATTGATTCCAGGGCCCTAGAGATCCGCATATGTCCAACGTTCTTTACATGCCAAATTTCGCGAATCATTTCCTGTCATTTCTGAATGCCTATTATGAAAAATTGACAATATAATTTTGTAACTTACGGGACGAAACTGATTTTGACGGGAATGGGATTTATACCATTTACGTTGACTGCTTGCGTTTTCATTACTTTCGAAAATCGCTTTGGTTAGAGTTGTCAACAACATTACTTTGACTGTGCAAACAAAATTAGATATCTTTAGAAATCAAATTATCTTTTGAATTTGAAAAGTAATTCGTAATCATCAATTTTTAATATTTCAGTTAAAATAAAACCGTGCAAATATTTCATTTCCACCTTCTTATGTGGACCGTAATGGATATTAATGTCATTAACATTTAGAATTTCTCATAAGTAATATTTCTTTAGAGAAAGAGCTGTTATATATCAATTCCGCTGTGAAGTTACACCAAACGACAATTTTCGATGAATGTAATGGGAGTTCCATGACTGCATAGAATAATTAAATTTTAAATTTGAATGTTAAAAGTGAGACTCGTCTCCTAAATACGATCAGAAGAAATGTCAATTGCTCATCATAATCATGTAGCAATTTCTATAGTGGCTAACCTTTTGTATGGATATACTTGAATAATTTATAGCGGGACTTTCCATATTTTCAGAAAAAATTGTTAAGAACAAATAGCCTTGAAATGTTCGTAAACATGTAAAACATTTGTAAAATTGCTTAAAAGCTATACACGTATATTAGATTAATTAGCTTCTTTAGATCATATAAAAGAGCGCCTCTTTAAAAGCGAAACTAAACAGCCTAATATTAATTATTTTCTGACAAGACTTAGTCTTGCTTGTGTAAAGAGAGAAATTTCTCAAGGTTTAAGAAACCATATTTTTAAGTAATACAAAAAAAATTTACTGGGATAAAAATAAAGAACAAGAAAATGCTCTAACTAAAAATTTAATGTAAAGGATAATATTTAAATAGAGAAAGAAATGTCCGCTTTTAATCAGTTTTATGTCCATTAGGCTTTCAAGACACTTGAAACTTATGAACGTGCATTTATATTTAACTTTTTTAACGTTAATTATTAATGCAACTAAAATTGCCAAAATTTCTCAAACTGCAATTTAACATATGGAGGTAAAAACTATGATATCCGCGTGAATTTCACTTATGACACTTCTTGCCAAAATTTGTATATTTTCTCCATTTCAGAATAATTTTTTTCTGAATATCTGAGAGATATAGCGGGATGTATGTAGATTACCGGCAAAGTCCGCTGTGCTGGCAACCTGAGATTGCGTAGATGTTTTATTCAAAATCCGAAATTATGTACAGATTCGCACCCTGTCTGGGAATACCACATGAGGCGTGTTGTCAAGCCAAATATAGGGTCTGAACCCCCCCCCCCTTTTATTTTTTGAACCGAAGCAGATATGTCAATTTTGATTTATCATTACGGGTTGGTCGTTCGCGACCGTCTAAGTGAGATGTTTGGACAACAATGGATTGGCCGAGGAGGACCAGTTCGTTGGCCACCCCGCTTCCCTGATTTTACGCCACTTGACTTTTTCTTGTGGGGATACCTGAAGGACAAGGTTTATGCTACGCAGCCCGCCTCACTGGAGGATCTGGTTCAACGAATCCAGGAAGCGTGCCGAGGAGTGACACCAGCCATGTTTGCCGATGTTTGTCAACTATCCGGGACGAAATTGACTTCTCTGCATGCAGGAAAATGTCATTGATTTATCTAATGACAAAACTCCGTACCCTGGGCGCGAACAACTGAAAATTCCTCAGTATTTTAGGAAATAAAAGACTTGGACTAACGTAAATATCGGGTAAAATCCTATCTAAAGAAAGTTGACTTTAACGTTGTCCAGTAGTCCTGGAGGATGGCTGAAGAAAGCTTTGTCATTGCGCCGACAAGAGTCCTTTTTAATAAACCACTAAAGCAACTTTTAAAAACAAAGAGATATTTTGTAATTAAAAATACGCTTTAAACATGTTAAAACTTGATCCGAAACAAGTCTCATTTTTGATTTTTTACTTAAATTAGATTTTTGATTATTATCTTCACACAAAATTGCAGACGTGACGAGGTGTTTTTAATTAACTTTATAAGTAACAATATTAATAACAATAGCAATAAAAATTTGCTAATCAAATTTCATTTCAGAACTCATTTCAATACTGAAAATAGGCTTCAAGAAGCATCGAATCTATAAGGAAGGTAATCATGGAGTTACTAAATAAGCAATTCAACAAATTAAATTCTATTGATGAAAAATTGGCTCGGACTAGTAACTGCTCTAACCAAGCCCAAAGAACATGTAAATAGCGTAATGCTTTCATGTTCGAGCCGAAGATTCCTGGCTGTGGAATTTTCTTTCCTATTTTTCATAAATAATTTAACTTCGGAGGTAGGGCGTATGATTAAAACCTCACGAACCCATCTTGAGCTATTCTTTAAATTAAATTCTTACGGAAATTATCGACACTCTAACAAACAGGGCTCAAGAAATTCTCTGAAATTGTATAAAGCAAGGATTCCGTGAAGCCATTCTTAAATTAATAAACGGCAGCAAAAAGAAAAGGTATTAGGGTATGAAAATATTTTCACTTACGAATGAAGATGTGAATTGTGATTGATCAAATATAATAATCAAAGAAAACTTAATTTTTCTCCCGCCGACAGAAGAGTAAGGAATTCTGTGTAAATTTCCTTCTTTAAATTTGTTCAACTGGAGAAGAACTTTGAGCGAAAATCACAGGCCCAGCGTCTCAAGATAAGGAAAAGTTCGAGGCTTTAAATAAATTTAGAAATAAGATAAATAGTGTTCCTTCGTCGCTCGTGTCTTGTTTGCCGTGAAAATTTCGCTCTTCTCTTTTCTTTCTTTCTGTGTTTTTCTCCCTCTGAACACGTTGAGATTTCCAAAATTTAGGCTTCAATACACGAGTCGCTGCTTTTATTGAACTTCGTAAGTTTTTCCACACTACAACTCCTTTTCTCTCGCTCTTTCTTCATTTGTAAAAATCTTTGATTTGATTCTCACTTTTTAGGCCATAAAGTAGGCTAAATATTGATTCTTTGAGGGTATATACAACCCCTGAGGAAAAAAATTAATAACAATAAGGCAGGTCCATGTGTTTAATTCATTTGAATAATTGCACTGAAAATTTACTATCCAGTTACCACAAAGAATATCATTGGGGAAATGAACATGTTTTAATATGCAGAACACATTTTACATATTTTTGTATTGATTGTAACAATGGGCAAAAATAATTGAGATTCTAATCTTTGGAAAGAAAAAATAAATGACTAAGTTACTTGAAAAAAAATTCAATATATCCCATCTGTGAACTGTGTACTGACACAGGTTTACAGTTAAAATAGTTTTAATTGGTTTAGTCCAAAAATTTCAATGATTTGAATGTTTAAAATGTTCAACCCAGTGTTTCAAAGGTAAAGCAATGGCACCCAAAAAATAGTTAGCAGAGTCTGTAAAATAGCCAGTTGTTAACCAGTTAACAAACGGAAGAAGTCAAAATGAAGTTGCCAGTAGCTTAGTTGTACCTAAGGCGCCATTTCGAATATTTGGAAGAAATATCAAGCAACTGGCAAGCTTGAAAGGCAAAAAGGAAGCGGGCGACTAAAAGCTATAACTACCCAACAAAACAGACGACTACAACAAACATCGATTATAACCACCCAACAAAAGCTAGAACTAGGAGAAAGGCAACGCAAAAATGGAGTAGATCTGGTACCGTCGTTTCCAGCAGAACATTCAGAAATCGACTTCACGAAATGAGATTTCGCTATTGCAAGAAAGCAACGAAACCATTGATGACAAACAAACATAAGAGAACTCGTCTGGCATGGGCCAAAAACATGAACATTGGAAGCAAGTCGTCTTTAGTTTGAAAGCAGGATATTCTTAGAGCAGGCGATGATATAATATAGGACATTTCGTTTGGTGAACACGTCTCAAAAGCCAAATTCCTACAATCGTTGATGATTTGGGGCTGTATGTCATATTGCCGCGTTCAAAAATATGTGTTCTCAAATCGCCTGTCAATGCAAATGAATATATTGACGTTCTTGATCATTTCCTGATATCAAATATTGAAGACCAGGTCGAAGACAGCGATGTAATCTTCCAACATGATGATAACGCACCTTGCCACAAAGCAAAGAACGTGAGTTTTTAACGTCCCGTGAGATTACAATAGTAGTCTGGCCACCCAATAATTCAGATGAATCCTATCGAAAATTTGTGGTACCACTTTAAAAAGACTGCCAAGGGAAAAAACTACTAATAAGGACGAACTCCTAGGTGCTATCAAGGCGTGTTGGACTGAATTAGACAAAAATTTATGTCAAAACCTAGTAGAATCTTTGCCGAAATGTGTGACAGCAGTGTTAAAGGCTAAAGGAGACATTACTAAATATTAGTAGATAAATATTTTGCAGATATTAATATTTTTCCACGGAACATGGTCATTAATTTTTTTCTCCAAAGATTGGAGTCTGGTTTATTTTTTATCCATTGTTACAATTGAAAATAAAATATGTATAAATGTATTTTGCATAGTAAAACATGTTCCTTTTCTAAATGAATTTTATGTGGTAATTGGATGGTAAAGTTTCAGTGCAATTATTCAAACGTATTACACGCCTTGCTGTCATTTTTTTTTTTTGCCATGGGTATTTCTTGCTGTCATTACATGGGTATGAGATTTTTATTTTTATGAATTTTTCGTTGTTTAGTGCAACATACAAGCTAAGACAAGGCTAATAATTTTTATCTGTTCAGCTTCATGGTTAATTCCGGGTTTATTTAGTGCTCTGATTATAATTTCGTGTAATCTGGTTAGGTCTGTTATGTTAGAAAAATCCTAAGTATTAAATTGCGACTTAAGCAAAAATGATTAGAATTTCTTGGAATTCTGCCAAGTTAGGTTCTATCATGAGACTTCTACTCATTTTCCAGTAGTTAAGTCTAATGTTCTGCTTTTACGGAGAACTGTTGCGTGAGACTATGGCTAGTAACAGTGAACACCTATATTGGATTACACCTGGTACGTTGTCTGTGTAGCTCTGTAATAATTTGAAATTTCTCTTAAAGGATTTTCACGACGACCCCAATGGTCTTAAATCCAGATGTTAAAAGATCCAAGGGAAGCTCCAATCGGTTAGCAAATTCCTGGATTCGTCCCTTTTTATTTTTATTTCGGCGATTCCCGGAATGATGACACATAAGAGAGGTTCGGGGGTAGAAGAGAAAGACGTAGGGGGTAAAAAAAAATAGGGAAATTTCAAACCCCCTACCCAACCGTCCTACAAGCTAGTATGGAATAGGGTGGCATCAGTTGGGAGCCGAGCCAGAGAATTCGTTTCCCTTAATAATCGTCGCCGATAATTATTTAGCCGATTGAAGAAAGCGTGGCGCAGTTCTTCACGTCGTAAAGCTGAGTTTATTACTTAATCCGGGACATGGCACACCATCGGGCGGCCAGAGGACAGCCTTGTTCAATGGGATTTCCGCAATCCATTCAGTCTCATCTGCGGAAGAGAGAGAGAAGGGAGGGGAAAGAGACGACGGGCCAGCGTAACGACAGGAGGGTCGTCAATTGGCACCGAGAATATGGAGAGAGAGAGAGAGAGAGAGAGAGAGAGGAAGAAAGACAGAGAGACGGGGGGATAAAGGGAAATGGAGGCAGGGAGGTGGGTTTCTCTACCCACCCCTCGTCGGACCATCACCAAAAGCACTGATGTCCATAATCAGTCCGCATCTGGCATTCATTCCACAGCTAGCTTCAGGATATGGCTGCGGTGCAGAAATAGACGCCTCGCTCTCTACAAACCACCGCCATGAAAAATTCATGAAAATAAATCACGCGTTTGACACGTTAAACGCTCCCTTATTTTTAACGAATGGACAGCAAAAGAGAGACGAAGGGACGAAAGCGACAAGTTTAGAGCCTCTTCACGAATTAGTTTCTTTCTCGAAAACTTCGACTAGCTGACAACTTTTTTCTTCCCTTTTTTATGAAAGAAGAATGAAAGGGCGTAAAGCTATTATCGGAGCTAAGCTCCCTTAATATTAACTCTGTTTCCGGGAGAGTTTATGTGTTTTAACAGAATGTTTATATGAGGTTTTAAACCTTACAGGGTGCAAATGCTTCCATGCAATCTTTAAAAAATCCTCTAGATATTCCAAGAAAGATACATACATAATGGTTCCTCGCAGGCTGATTTACATTTTTTTTTCAGTGGTGGTTCAAAAAAAAGAAAGCTATTAATTTTATATGTTTTGTTTGCGCCATTAAAACAACGCAAATACAAAGAACTTGAAGGTTTTGAAAATCTGAAGTTTTACAGTGATAGACTGAAGTTATTTTCAGCTGCCTATGATATTCAGTTAATTCTTAATAAGATTAACCTGCAAGGTGTTCATAAAACATCCGCAACTTTCAGAAAACGGATGATTATTGCGAGAGGAAGTCGGTAAATAGGTTCTCTGTTTAATTACCAAAGATATATTCCATTTAGTAGATGGCTCTTAGCTAGGTCGGTTCTTCCGACTTTGCCGGATATTGTTAACCATTTTATCAGCTTTTATATCTGTTCTATTAAAATAACTTGATTAGTTAGACCATACGAATTTTTTTTAAATTAACTATATTGAGATTAATGGTGTCGTTTTTGTTCTTGGAAAGATCAAACTCAGATCAAGTCATAAGCCAAATCCCAGAGACAATCTCAAAATAGAGACAAGTTCAAGGGAAGAGAAAAGCTTTGCCAAAGGAAATGCCAATATCTGGCTGGAGTAATTCCCTTACTATTTGACAGTTTTAAGATTGTGGCTCTGTAGGATTTGATTACCTACGGAGGAAAATCTGGATACGTCACCTCGACGTCATGTTTCCTGTGTGAGCGCGCGTCCAAGTAGGCAAAAGGAACATCGCGATTGCGGTTTTTATCTGGTTGTGTCTAGCATCTATAAGTTTATATTCAGTGTTGTCACGTTTCTATATAGTAAACGTGTAATACCACTATGCACAATAGGAACAATGTGTACTCTGTTGGCTAGGGACCATACCCATAAGCGTTTTATTAGTTTTTATCTGAGTATGTCTATTGTAAATCTATATTAATAAAAGTAAATGTATGCCTGTCTGTCTATTAAAAAAGTGTAAAAATTATTCTTGTTGTTTTGGAAAACTCAAACTCGCATCAAGTCTGAAAGCCAAATCCAGAGGCGGACCCAAGAAAAGGCCAAGCTCAAGGACTCAAATACCAGATGCAATGAGAGGGAATGGGGAAGTTATACGTATGTCAGTGGAAGTAGTAATGTCTGAATGTAGGAGTTCCCTACTATGCGACAAGTGTTTAGGATTATGGCCTTCTATAAGATTTTGTATATGTGAGGGTTTTTATTCAATTTTATTAGGATTTTATGTAGAGGGTGTGCAATAACTCCAGTAGCAGAAAGAACGATAAGAACAATGTACTTTGTTCGGTCTCCACAGGCGTTTTATTTCTTTTACGACATCTCTTTACTTATTGCATTTGTCTGCGTATGTCTTTTGTAAATCATGTGTATTGGGGATGGAAGCACGAATTACGTAGATCACTTTGTTTTGTTTATGTACGTGTGTGATGCCTGGTCTGCTGAGGGATGGTCTTATTATAATTTTTCAACATATAATTTATGTTTTGTTGTCTAAGACAATGTCTGAGATATATTTTACAGTATGGAGTCCCTAAATTTGTATATCTTAGCTAGATGTATGATTCGGCTACCTGATTTTTTTTCTGCAAGCCCCATCAAATAATGTGTTTTCTGTAGCTCCTTGTGTTTAATACCTTGTTCTTGTATGGCAATTATGGTTCCTTCAGTTTCTCCAGAGAGTCTTCCTTCATTCACCAAAACAAGCAAAAGTTCGACGCTTTTATGTCGACATGGGATTGGTTGAGGTCAGAAGGATATTTACCATAGAGTTCATTTCCAAGCCAAGATTGAAGCTTAGTGTATGTTGTAGGTATAATATTGATATTAAACACGCTGTACAAATTTAAAGGTGTATATTTTGTATCAGCCATTCAAATTGCTTTGTGCAATTTTAGCATGTGTCGCTTAGAATAAAAGAATTCTCTGACTGAATATGTTGTTATTATTATTATTATTATTATTGAGCGTAGGTTCTTTAGTGAATGATTTTAACTTTCAGAGTATTAGATTGACGCGTAGGGGCTTCGATTTTACTCCCTTGTACAAATGGAAGACGTTTATTTCACGGATCGATCCGGTGTATAAAGTGATTACTAATTACTTAGATAATTTCAACGATGTTTGCTTTACGGCTTCTGATGAACTCCATTTTTCTCTTTTCTCATAACGCCTGTCTCCTCGTCCTTTCCTTTTTTTTCCTATTCTTTTTCCATCTAATTTTTATCATTCCTATATTATTTTATTACTTTTTAATGTTATTATTCGAGAATCGCTGTGTTAATGTTATTTTTTGTTTTATTTTTATTATTATTAATTTTTATATGTGGTTCATTAACCCCGTTTTGGGCTTAGGCCTGTTGGGGGACAACACGGGGCCTTGCACTCCGGTTTATCTGGTGTGTTTCTCTCCCTGTTGTTGTTACAATTATTATTATTATTAAATTATTATTATTATTATAAATTTTGGGCTTCGGCCTGTTGGGGGACAACATGGGGTTTCACCCTCTGGTTTATCGCCCTGTTGCTGTTGTTACATTATTATTATTATTATTATTATTATTATTATTATTATTATTATTATTAT
>JAHWFO010002284.1:1591529-1704544 GCA_023313115.1 Rhysida immarginata
ACGTAATTGATCGAAATTTACCTTACCACGTTACAATCCAAAAAAACGAATAAACTTATTTGCCAACCAATATTTTGGATACCACCTCAATGCATATAACATCGTTTTTGCTGTCGCTGGCAGGTTTTATTGTAAATGTTTTCAAGGAATATTTCGAAGTTCGGAAATGTTGATATGAATATGATGGTATTGGGTATATCAGTTAGAATTATCAATTATGAAGCGTAATTTTGCCTCGTTCTTTGATGTTTTTGAGTTATGCTAGTATGGTAGTGAATTTTTATGTATTACAATATGATTTATCCCGATTGCAAAGAAATTATACAGGGTCCCCGAAAGGTATCTTCACACTTTTAGAAAATTATTATAAAGAAAGAAAAAAGGATATGCACTTACGTTTTTTGTATTCATTAAAGAAAATATTTAAGCTTTTTAAATGAAGTGAACACTAGATGGCGCTAGGTCAATGATTGTCAATCTCATTTCAAAATAGCTTTCAAGAGGAGTTGCAACCCAATAACATTTAAATGTGCAATGTTCAAATGTGCAAATGTGTGAAAAATTCTCGAGACTTTGATTGAAAGAGGAGGTCCAATACCATTGCCAACTAGATCTCCAGAAATCATGCCTTTTTATAGCATTACCTGAAAAACATTGTTTACTAATCTCCAATTCGTAAAAAGTCGAATTACAGCGGCCATCTAGACTGTCGATTCTCCAGTGCTTTACAGAAATTTCTAAACATTATCAAAAATTTTTGATACTTTCTTTATTGAATACAAAAAACCGTAAGTGCATATCCATGTTTGTTTGGTTTTCATGATTTTCTTAAAAGTGTAAAGATACTTTTCGGGCAACCTGCATACGTGTGTGGTTGAAGAAAAAGAAATTTAGCTGTTACAAAGAACAAATGCAAGGAAAGAGCTGAATTAGACACCCCAATAACAATTGTCGTTCGCATTATTGGAGAACAATCTTTCTCACAATACTATCAGCAAAATGGAGGAAACAATAGTTTGAAAGTCTCACGGATTCTTGTTAATTCTAAGTTGTTAATAAAAAATCATTTTGCAAAAATTTCATCGGCTCATTATGCATGATTTTATACTTTACTATTTACATGAATCCATTCACATGAATGATATTGGAACGAAATTCTTTAGGATTATTTTCTCCTTATATTTCGTAAAAAAAATAAAAAAAAAATAAAAAAATGAGAAGGCTGAATGATTGACAGAATAATTCATGCGAACATCGGACCCTCTTCTAAAATTCCCATCAAGTCGTCTGATAAACATGGATTTGAGGTAAAGTCAGGTCAATGCGGCCTGTTGAAATTTTTGCTGTCCATTGTCAGTCGTCGGTGTCCCCCCTAAATTGGTATGCATTCGGCGGGTCGGAGGGAAAATTCTCGGGGCTCTGCGAACACGTGCAGACCTAATTCGCGGATGAGTCCCTTCTGTCACTCCGCATTACCATCGGCCGGGGCTGAAAAGCAGCGAGAGGCAATTTCTCCGCCTTCGCCCTGTGTTTGCTTTTGTCGCCGCCGTTGCCCTACCCGAGGGCGGCATCGAGTAATCACTTGATTACCGTATGCAAATGAGCGGAACTGTCGGGGGGATCGGACGAAATATTGTTTGTACCTCGGCGCATGCGTGATCGTGTTGAGACCATCAACTTGACGTCAACTTTGCTTGAGCTTATTTTTCCCCACTTTTTTTTTTCCATCCTGATAGTCTCGCTGTTGCTTGATATTATTGATGTCCATTTAAAGCTTTGCAAACAAGATTTTGAATATCAATTATGGAAAATATTTTATATGAATAGCATATATTTGATCATTTTCTGAATATAGAGATGTTCAATATTATATTGTTTTATTACTATACCATAGGTTTTATTTAAGTAGTTTTAATTCAAAAAGATTTTAAAAAATATGAAAATACTTCGCCGTGTACTTTAATAACCTTTTACAAATGTTCCAATCCTTTGAGAAAATCCTAATTTATCTTTATAAAAATTAAGATTACTATAGAATATTTCGAAGATTACCACATAATCCTCGAAAACAAATTACATTTTAATGAAATGTAAACTCAAAGAAGAATAAAAAATGGTTCAATATCTCCCTAGTAAATTTATACACCATGTGGCGCCTCTATGGCTTATATGTCTACAGAAAAAACATCAACTCAGCTGGAGAAGCATTATCAGGGTACTTTATATGGGGGACGAGAATAGTGACAGCGTCATCTATCAGCATTTATCCTGATGTCAGTTACTTTAGGGAACGGTAATATCTATCACTTAAGAAGGTCAAGTACACAAAAGTGACGAAGCGAAAAACTGCACCACCCACAAAACTCATATAACAGATGTTGGGGTTTTCTTGACTACGTGTACATTTGATAAAACTTTGATAATGTGTGTATGTCATAAAACCGGTCATAAGACTGAATGAATCAAAATTATGCGGACTAATGCTCTGTGCTTCTAGCAAGACTTTCATTAACAGGGTCCATATACATACGAGATTAATGAGAAATAGGGTTAAAAATGTTTAAAGAAGGGCCGACATGAATAAAATCGTTTTCAATATTACAGAGCTTAACTGCTAGGTTATACAGGGTGATTCAGTCAATTTTTGACCATTTCAGTACTATGATTTATTGACCCATTAATGTTTACACACTTAGCATTTCAGTATGATATTTTAGGCAGTTCGGAGTTTTTATTCCCGTGGAAAAGTCTTGATGATATGCTCAATGTGGCCACCACGAACGTTTGAACTGCTCGAAGCCGAATGGTGAAGTTGTTCATAACTCTATCCAGGATTTCTGCATCCACAAGGGTGCAGCAGTCGACGATGCTTTGTCGCAGCTGATCTAGGGTTCTTGGTGCTGTAGTGAACACACTGTCTTTAAGGAACCCCCAGAGATAAAAATCACATGGGTTTAGGTCAGGACTCGTAGCGGGTCAAAGAAAGCCACCCCCGAATCGATCTGGAAACTTGTTTGAAATGACACGATTTCCGAATTTTTGATTGAGAAAGTCTAGCACTTCATTAGTGGTGTGAGGCCTAGCCCCATCCTGTTGAAACCATTGATGTCGAAGCGGTATACGCCTCCTTCGCAGCTCGGGGATGAAGAAGGTTTCCAAGATGTTAAGGTAAGCCTGTGACGTTACGGTGCCCTCAAAAAAGAACGGGCCAATGATGCCTCTTTTGGAAATCGCGCACCAAGCCATAAATTTTCGTGGATGAAGAGGTGACTTATGGATCTCATGAGGGTGCTGGGAACCCTAAAAACGAACGTTGTGTTTATTAACGTCACCTGACAGATGGAAGAAGGCCTCATCTGACACCCACAGGCTGTCCACAATGTCCTGATTGGCTTCCATTTCTGCTCCAAACTCCATCGCAAATTGTTGTCGCTTCTGTCTTCCAGTGTCTGTTAACTCCTGATAAACATGGATCTTATACGGGAACAGGTGTAAATCCTTTCCTTCTTCAATGGATAGGCGGCGAACAGATTTTTTGGTAGGGGATCGACCAACCTTGTGCGAACATTTTCGACAACTTCGGCCGTTCGAACACGAGTTCGCTCCCGCCTTTTTTCTTGCCTTTAACACATCCAGTGGCACGAAATTGCTTGACAAAATCCATGATTGCTTGCCTGCCTGGTGCGTCTCGACACTTATATTCCTTCCGGAACTTTCTTTGCACGGTTACAGGTGATTTTGTCTCGAAATACCATTCGACAACCTTGCATTTCTGCTCTGTTGATAAAGCGGGCGCCATTTTTCAACAATACGATTTTCATGCAGCGCCGTTGCAACAATACAAACTCCAACTATTTTGAAATTCGATATGGCGCTCATATTCTTTCAATTGTTTATCCCTAATGCACGTCATTCGAGTGAAATGGTCAGAAATTGACTGAATCACTCTGTATATAGCAATGTTGGTACGAAATCTAAAGTTAGTGGGCTAGAAATGGTTTTGCAGATATACTAGAGTAAGTATCCGACTTCACTTGGGTTGGGTTGAATATATACAGGTTGTTTAGATTAAATTTTACAATAACTAAATTATGGCTTTTTAGCATTGTGAAGTATTATCGATATACACTTAAAAAGCTAACATGCATTATCTTCGAAGACTCTTTTATAGACTGTATATTTTTATATACCAGGAACATAGATGAAAATGGAACATAGACACTTCCGCTACTTTGAATGATTGTCCTTGTGCTTTGTTAATTGTCATATCAACTGGATTCGCTTAAAAAGAAATGGAATGCAAGGAATAAATATATCAGTATTTTGCACAGCCTGTGAGGAGGAAAATTGTATAGCGTTTTTAATTTTAACAAATTAATCCCCCCCGAGGAGGGTATAGAAAAATAACGGAAGCCCTGAGATCATCTATTTTTACCCGTTTATCTGCACCTTTTAGCCTCCCCCCCCCCCCGTTTTTAATCAAAAAGTTGAATTTCTCGAACATAGTATTTAGAAAATGTAAAAAAGCTCCGTCTTCTTTCGTTTCTCATCATTTCCGATTGAATGATATTTCACATGCTATACGAGTATGCTGCCATAGTTCTAAAGACCACGTAACTGCCACCCCCACAACCCCGACCCTATTGGAAGAATTTGGCCCAAACTTAATAGTAATGTAGATCTTGTGTAGAGGTTTCTGCATACCGAATTTCACTCCTTTACATATCTAAATACACGTAAACCTTTTGATCCCCTCTAACTTCCACCGCCGTAATTCCGACGCCAGTTGTCCAATCTAAATCAAATTAAATAGTTAAGAAGAACATGCCCATGGTAAGCTACGTTATGAATTTCAACTTTCTACGTGAAAAAATGTAGAAAATATGAAGGGGACAGACAGACGGGCATTGTGAAACCAATAAGTGCTCCATTCTTTCGCTACTTAATAATGTTTCGTGTAAAAGTGAATTGTTGATTATTATTGTTGGCTTGTCATGTTGTTGTAGGTAGTGTTATTGTTGAATTTAGGAATTTAAATATATATTGTTGCATGAAAACAGAGTGGTTTTTCACTCGTAAAACCCGTGCAACCCGCGGAAATCATTGGCAACTCAGTGAAAACCTTTCTCGGGCTATGTTAAAGCATCATGAAAAGGTTGACGCCCTTGATTTGTGGTTGTAGGGATTATCGCGAATATACACACAGATAGAAATACAGGTATGATTTCAAAATCACAAAAAAATTTTCCTGTTGACAGATTAAGATCTCTTTGATAATGCCGTCAGGCAAAACATCGACTAAGACCTATTAAATTAATACAATATTGCTAAAATCTATCATCTAATTTATTATTTAGAAGCGTTTCATTCGCCGTTTCCTTTGCTCATGCTTCATACACCAATTAAACGCACGGCTATTGAAATGCATAAATTACAAATCTGTAAGCTATCTTGGCTATGTTTGGTCTTTCAGTAGGCTTAGATTTCATATTTAATTTATAAGATTTTAATATTCACTCCGTTGATAAGGAATTATAATTTTCAGTTAGCTTAAACTTGTGTTCTTCTTGGAGTGCGGGCCTGAATTCGCTTTATGTTTACTGAAATTCACCGTTTACAATAGCGGCCAGACATTAACATAAAATGAAGCCTTGTTCCTGAAAGCTCATTTCGATTTCTCTTTATTTATGATGAAAACGTTTTTCAGAAGGATATGCATTATCTAAGAAAGCATTTTTCGTAATAAAAGGTGAAAAAGTACTGTTTAAGTAAAACTCGCCAAGATTTTTAACGGCCATCATCATTTCGCATAAATAATTTCAACACTTTCGGGAGGAAAATTGTTGAAAGTGTAATGTCTGTCATTTGTTTTGCACAGCTATACAAATAAATATTTAGAGAAGGGAGGGTTCCCCAAATCTTTCTCCCTTCCTGTCACAACAGTGAACATTATAAACGGTGGAAAATTCAGCACCAGTTCTTGCATCGGTCTTAACGCTCTCTTTCTTTCTAGTCTCTTTCTTCTATCGCCCACCCCTCTTTCATTAATATGCAGTTGGCAATCCCCCCATCCCAAAAGAAGATCACCAGCTATTAAATGCAGCCATCAAATGTTCTGAAAATCACAAGCACTCCTCCAATGAAATGGCTTTTCTCTTGATCAAAAAACCCAGGGGATGAGAGGAGGAGGGTGAGTGTGCGGAGGAATAGGGGATTAAAAGAGAGAAAAAGACGGCGACTGGAGTAAGAGAAAAAAATGAAAAGGGGGTGGTGAGAGAAGAAAGCGCTTGCGATTCGTGATGCAATCTTTTTAGCTCATAAAAACAAAGGAGATAGAAGTTAAAACACTCGTGAAAACAACGAAAATAAAAGAGATTAAAAAACCCAGAGACGGAATCACGAAATGAAAACGACAAGAAAATTAAGTTTTCTGTGGCATTAGACTTGATCTTGTTTACTGTAAAATATATTGAGTAGTAACAGGAAAAAAAGTCGCGACGGTTTTTCTTTTTTTTTTCTGTGGAAATTTTATTATGTCTATTGTAAAAATTAAATAAAATTTCAAATATATCTTCACTAATTTCTTTTTTTACTATTTAGCCTTGAAAAAGGAATATTATTGCTCTAGCTATTATTCAGAAGTTTCTCACTCTGCTTCTACCTTCAATAATTTCGAGATATAGTCGAACCTCGATATAAGGATCCCTGATAAAAGGATAATCCGCTTATACGGATACAGAGTGTACGGTTCCGTTTTTCTGTAGTTGATTCCATTGCATTTTCACTCCGCGTAAAAGGATGTCGGATAAAAGGATAATTCTATGCTAAAATTTGTGTTGAACTCTGCTTAAACGGATAAAATAACTCTAAACACTGTGACTTGGCATTCTCTCTACTGTTTCTGATGACTGGCAGACACATTCTGTGTAATATGTATACTCCGCGTATAATAGCCACTTTATCATCTACCTTGTCAGTAATAGCACTGCTTTCACTGTATGAACTCCATAAGGGATCATTCGGAATTCACTATATTTCACTGTTTGATTGTCGACCGTCATTTGGAATTTATCCTTCTGTGAAGATTTCCAGCTTCCTTGTTAAACTAAGTGACCGGTTTTTGTATAGTGCATTTTTTTTCTGTTATTGATTTGTTTTTTTAACACAAATAGCATTTAGTTTTCTTTCGTGTAACATGTCTTCTGGAAAGCGTAAAACCATATCTCTATCTGATCGTGTTGAAGTTCTTAAATTGTTGGATTGTCATGAAAATCAATTTAGTACTGGAAAAGTAAATATTGTACATATATTAGAGACTGTTCAAATCAATATGTGTTTTGTACTGTAATTTTTTAAACGAAAATCCCAACTCCGGATAAAAGGATACTCCGCTTATAAAGATATTTTCTTCCGGTCCCAATAATCTTTAGTTTAATTTTAAGATTTAATTTCTATTAAAAATAAAGTAGTAATAAAATTGATGGCAATCGACGTAATTGCCTCTGGGATCTACTTTGAGTGCTTACCAATAAAAATATTCATAATACACGGTGAGTCAAAAAGAATGTCACACTTTTAAAATCTATGACGGATAAAATACTCGTGATAGAGGACTGTATAAGGCACCAATAGAAAGAAATATAGTTCACAAAATTTTATTTCCACTACCACGATACAATTTGAGAACCTCCGATAATCCGTGTATGCCATAAATGTTTATGGTTTCAAAGGCACTTGTATTGTGGCTTCGTATTACTGTCAAATATTTCGATAATTATATTTAACTTTCGTGCCTTTTACATAACCCCCAAAGGAAAACAAATCACAATTTTAAGGTCAGGTGACCTTGGTGGCGCGTGTAAAGTGCCGCAGATGCTCTTTCAGCAGTTTGTGATAATGAAGTGCTTGTTTGTGATTACAAACAATTTTGGGAGTTTGTCTCTTTTATTGGTACCTTGCATAGTTCTCTGTCACAAGTATTTTATCCGCAACGGATGTTTAAAAGTGTAGTATTCTTTTTGACTCTTCCTGTATTAAGAAATAAAATTTAATGCATAAGGTAAAGATATTAATGGAAAAATATCTTTCATTAACTTTTTTATCTTATGAAGGTTCTTAAGTTTCTGATGTTTTAGAAAGGAGGAATTGCCGATCTGGGAGCCGGATCTCCCCTATCAATGGGCTTTACCTAGACTGCCTTGTAATCTTTAAGACACTTGCCCGTCCAGTGTCAACACTACCTAAAGAGAAGCCCTGCGCACAGAAATTTTATACATTGTACCATATTCAAATAGTCATAATAATTTAGAGCTTTATTATTGGTAGAAATGCGATTAAAGATGACTACTTATAATGTTTTAACAATGTATAACGTTTCCGCGCTCAGGCCTTGTCTTTAGGTGGTGTTGCCAGTGTTAGATTCCGCAATAGCCCAATTAGTTGAGGCGACGACCATGATACTCGAGGTCCCTAGTTCGAATCCAGGTCGCGGCATTTTTCCTTCCATTTTTTTTTCATTAATGTCTTTGCTCTATATAATTAAGTATTTAATTGAATCATTTTCTATTGCATTCTTAATGTTGTCGAATTCATCTATTTCTTTAAAAAATGCTATACACACAAGTTTATAAAATTATAAGTAATTTATTTTATAATATACTAGAGAAAACTAGTTTCATAACAGCATCCGTATCGATTATTTTTCCGAATCCTTTTTTTATGACTATTAATTCGCCAAACCTTCATTCATTGAGGAAACCTATGTTTTGTCGTTAGCAAGTTTAGAGGAAAAAGTTGAAAAAAAAAGAAAAGCGAGACTGAAATTGAAGAAAATTATCATAAAACGTGATATCAGATGTCGGTAATGACTAAAAAAATTATAAAAACAAAAGAAAAATATCACGACATTCGAGCCTGGATTCGAACCTGGAGATTGTAAAATTCTGAATTTGAGATTAATGTTTGAGAGATAATGTCTTATTTTAAGAAGAAGAGCTGGCCTGTTAATCGTTGATTCTCTGGGGATGTATGTAAGGAATAAGAATTCGTCTGTGTGAAAATATTCCTTTATTTAGTTTCTTGACCTAGTAGTAACCCTCTTCGCTTTTATTTCTCATATAAGCTTACGTATAGAACATGTACAGTATTTGCCATATCCGAAATAGTTCTGATAACAAATGGAGTTTGTTGTTCACTTTTCGAAAAAGTAGAAGAAGAAGAAGACAATTATCGCGTGATTCCGCTCGACTGTCCGTGTGTCACATGAACTCGGAGCGGGAGGAAAGTGTAGAACGTGATACGTTTATCAATAGTTAAACTTTTATCTCTTTGTCGCACAATTCTACCGCACTGAAGGAAAAATTTTCTAATGAGATGCGACGTCAGGAGAATCACAAAATGGAACTCAATACCTATAAAAGTTTTAAAGATTATTTTTGATGTTCAAGGATTTTAATTTATTATCCGAACACCCACATATTGGATCCCTTGAGTCTTCTAAGTTTTCTTCTCTTCCATCTTTAATGTTTATTTTCTTTCTAGTTCTGATAATAATGGATTATAAAGAAAAAAATGGTCTGTATTTTTTCAGAGAATTATATTAGTTTTTATTTTTACTGAATATTCTTAGAAAATCTTTAAATATTTTTAAAAATTATTATTTTTCTCAGAATATCAAAGTTCACGTAAAACTTCAAACTTAATTTTTATCACTTTAATTTATGTGATAAAATTTTTGTAAATCCTGCTTGTATCGATTCATTTATTTGTTTCATTGCATATTTTTATAAGGGGTGGAATCCTTAAATTCGTTTAATATTACTGAAAAACTTAAATATGCAATTACTGGGAGCACGTGAACGTAATGAGAGCGAGGTTATCAAAGTAGCCAAAGGTGCGTATATACTAAGGTTGTTATATCTCTAGGCAATCATCGTAGTTGAAATTTGTAGTCCGTGTCTAGGATGCAAAACCGAGTTTCAGTAAAGCACTAGGTTTACTGAAATACTATTATCTAGAGCTTTTACTTTCTCTAAGCTCGATAAGCTTTTTTTTTAAATCGAGCTCAGCATTCTGATAGATTTGAATAAAGTATATAAACGGTGACTCAACTCACTACCAATCAAAAGGCAGAACGCAGGCGAAGTCCACCATCTGGTATACAAGGTACGAACTAGTATCACAAAAAAACGGCGCTAGCACCACAATAGAAGATGAAAACTTCATTATACACTGAGTTAGCAAAACTCATGGGATAGCAAGCACATTGATTGATGGGCATGGCTCACGAATTCACAAGGGTAACGGATTCTGGGAATGGACCATTAGACGTTGTGGGAAGAGCTTGGATAAGTGATTAATCAGAATGGCACGTTGACGTCTTTTGAACGGGGTATGATAGTAGATGCCCGACGCATGGGATGTTCCATTTCGGCAGTGGTGCAGGAATTTGGCTTTCCCCGCTCAACTGTCTCCAGGGTGTATCGGGAATGGCTGGATGAAGGCAACACAGCCCACAACAGGCACCATACCGGGCGTACAGCTGCCCTGAATGATCGTGACCGGCGACACCTGGGACGAATGATTCAGAGAGACAGGAGCGCAACAGTGCAGCAAATCACAGACCAGTTCAATACCGGCCGCACTAGAAACGTCTCTTGGTGGACAATCCGTCGGAATCTGCATGCCCTCGGGTTTGGCAGCTGTACGCTGGACTCTGCAACAGTGGCGTAACGTCATATGGTCAGATGAGTCACGATATCAACTGTACCACGCTGATGGGAGGCACCGTGTGTGGCGCAGACCTCACGAAACGATGGATTCCGCATGCCAACAGGTGGTGGTGCAGGGTGGTGGGGCGTCAGTGATGGTCTGGGGTGCATTTTCCTGGTTTGGAATGGGACCAAACGTTGAATGGTCCACGGTATCGTCAACTCATCGGAGACCATCTGCACCCGTTTTTGACATTTCAACACCCTGACGACGTAGCAGTCTTTCAAGATGACAATGCTCCACCACATCGCTCCCATGTCGTCCGCGAATGGTTCGAGGAGCATGCAGAAGAGGTCCAACGACTGAGCTGGCCAGCCCGGAGCCCTGACATGAATCCCATCGAGCATATCTGGGATGCTGTTGAAGTCAGGCTCCGGGCACTGGATCATCCGCCCACGAACGGGCAGCAACTATCTTCGGCTCTGCAGACTATCTGGTGTCAACTGCCTCCAGATGTGTACCAGGGACTTGCAGACTACCACGCCGTATTGCTGCACTCCACAGGGCCAGAGGTGGCCCGACCAGATATTAAGTAACTATCCCATGAGTTTTGCTAACTCAGTGTACATACCTTGAAAAGAAGCCCAATGTTTTGCTGAATCGGAAGAGGTATTGCGTCGAATATACAAACAAAATTTGACCGATTTAGAGAAGACTATGTAACAGATGCTAAATATGTGTAATCAGTCATTATCAAAATGCGTAAATGCAAAGAGTTAAGCATCTTGAAAGCAGGAATGTACACAATAAAAATAGAAAGCCCTAACAAAGTTGGATAAACCAAGCCCTTCCAGAGAAAGACCACAATCGCACGAATGCCTGAAGTAGCAGCGAAAGTGAAACGGAAGAACATCCAAAAAACGCAAAGGTCAGATGCCAGTCAACAGTGCGCAACGTCATCGCTAAAAATTTCTAAATTTCTGCTCTGTAAGGATAGCACGTAACCCGGATATCATGGGAACAGAACTTCCGTTTGAAGATATCGCTGTGAAATCAAATTACGCTTCACCGGTGGATTTCTACGGCTTCAGCTCCTAAGACGGGTTCTTGAAAGTATGTGAGCACCTCTGTTGGACGTTTTGTGGAAAGCTAACACAGAAGAATCGGAAAAGATGGGCATAAATACCGAGTGAACGCAGTCATCTGAAATGGATAATGTTTGCAACCAGACAGAACACGATGTTAGATGGCGCGAAGGGTGTTCATAATGTTTCGACAGCTCGAAATAGTAGTTTAGTTGCAATTCACGCATCCTTCTGTAGTGCTTGCAATGATTTAAATCTCATTATGGCCACGGAAAGTTTAAATGAGTTACAGTGTTTGGTAATTGGAGCAATTAAATGAAGTTTACCAACATTATTTTCAAGTATTCTGTCTGGTGCACAAAATTTTTGACGTACCGCTTATCTGATAATCATTATTAAGTAGCGGAAGAATAGAGCAGTTATTGGTTTCACACTGTCCTTCTGTCCCCTTCATAGTTTCTACATTTTTTCACGCAGACAGTTGAAATTCTGAACCCAGCTTATCAAGGGCATGTCTTCCTTCACTATTTAACTTTACTGGCGTCGGAGTTACGGGGGTGGGAGTTAGAGGGGATCAAAAATTCTACTTGTAAAGGAGTGAAATTCTGTATGCAGATTCCTGTAGGCAAGATCTACATTACTAAGAAGTCTGGGCCAAATTATCCCAATAGTGTTGGAGTTGTGGGAATGGCAGTCACTTGGTCTTTAGAACTATGGTAACATGGCATGTAATATATCATTCGATCGGAAATGATAAGAAACGAAAGAAGATAGGGCTGTTTTACATTTTCTAAATATTACATTCGAGAAAATTAATTTTATGATCAAAAAAATTGGGGCTCTAAAAAGTGCAGATAAAAGGATAAAAATAGATGATCTCAGGGCTACTTTCCTATACTCGATGGAATTAATTTGTTGTTGAGGTGATAGCTTTATTGTGTATGAAAGCTATGAAGTGATTTTTCAATCTCGAGACCATGCATCAAAGCTATGAAGTTATTTAGATAACATTCTTTCATTTTAAGTCAGCTTGGGGTCGTGTCCACAACTTAGACGGAATTGGCTTTTGAAGCAATTTTGAATCTGACCTCTTTAGAATTCTCTATGACCTCATTTTTTAAAGAAAGGCATCAATAAATTTATATGAACATCTTCTTGACATACGGGTATCGAAAATGCAATTTTATTGTATCTGCTGAGGGAAAAATTTTGATATTTCAAATTCAGTTTTATTATTCAGATGACTTATTTTATAATATATTAAGAGTTTATCTTAAAATTTTATTTAATTCAACGAAAATAGATTTTAGCATTGCATGAGATAAGAAAAATTTCTGTTCGGCGCCAGTTTTTTCGAAGTAATTTAATGGAATCCGGTCTGTGTCAAGGGCGAGAAGTTTACGGAGAAGTGTGTTGTAGAAGAAAACACTCTGAAAGAAGACTAAATGGTGGCGCATCTCTGTATCTGGCGACTCGAGGAAGAACATTTACAACCCACCGTTATAAATAACGAACGACAAGAGTGGGTTGTGGAAAAAGACGACGGAGGGTCAACTGCACCGAAGGAAGAGAACGATAGACGGCGGTTGGTGCGGGAAAAGAAAACAAGCTCCTCTGTGGCTTTGTCACAATCTACAGGCAGCTGGTGATGAACGAGGTTCCGCCTCGCCCTTGCTATGGGGATCCAGTAATTATGATATTATGCCCTGAAGCGCTGCTGCCTCGAGATAGGAAAAGGCGGCTTTAGGTTCGGTGTAGCTAGCGCCTTGTGATTCTCTCCACCCGCCCCCACCTTCTATAACCCCCCCCCCCCACCTTCATCTTCTTTTACTTCTCCTACTACTTCTCCTCCTCTTCCCAGACACCATTCGCTTTCCTTCCTTATCTGTCCGCGATGCATAATAAGAGATCACTGCTCGGACCTAAGTCGGTCCAAGAAATAAGTCACGACCATTCTTCAACAAGGGCCGGGGCTAAGGAGACGTTAGGAGGACGCGGCCGAGAGTAAATCGAAACTGGTTCCGAGGTTGTAACCCGGGCTGGTTGGAGAAGCGAAGAAAATCGCCGACGACTCCCGGATTTCTCTTTGGAAAAGCCTCCCGGGAGTTGAGTGTCGTTTGACATTCAATCGCAACCCCAGATCGACTATTACAAAAGATTACAGCCGTGTCAGCGTCTTATCTCCCGCAGCTAATTTCCCCTCTTTCTTTGCCCTAATGAAAGATAAAAGTAGCTTTAAATTTTATTCAGATGCTCTCGGTAACAATCTTGTGAAAATGCCTTTCGTACCCGGTGGGCGAACGAAGCGCCCCAAATGCACCAACTTCGATCTCTAAAGAGAAGGCCAACGGAATTCAAATGGCTTCTACTTAGCCTTTGTGGAACAGTTGAGCCGACTTTTTAATCTTACACTTAATTACCATAAAAGTAAACACCCTAATTGAATTTCCCTTTATTGTGCTCATTTCAACTTTTTTTTCCCGATAATAAACAACGAAATCTCTATCGCACCTTCACGAATTAATGCTTATGAAAACTCAACATTAAACTTGAATTGTTACCACATAAAGTTTCTCTTTTGCTTAAAGTTAATCTTTTATTACGTGCACACAACTGTATAATAATTCTTTTGAAGTCTTTTATTTATGTAATAATTAGGCGGTAATTATTCAGGTTCTTATTCATGCTAAAGGTATTTTGAGTCTTTTCTTCCTTTGAGATTACCTTACTGTTGCTAACTCATATACTGCAAACATGCTGGAATCTCTCTTAAATGTTTCCAGCAAAATTTGACCCAAGAGCATTCTTTGCAAGCGATTACGGTGCAAACAAACAGACAATGCGAGAGGTACGACATCAGTGACTTACAGAGTCAGTGGTATTCACCGCCCTCCCCACGAATATCGTGGATAACCTCGGACACTACTTTGGTGGCTGCTAGCCTGTATTGAGCATTAATGTGTTCGTTTTAAAAGATTATTCAAAAAGATGGGGCAGCTTTCAAACAAACGGTAAAAGACAAAAGCGCATTCAGCACAACGCTGTAAAATATTCAGTTTTAAAGATCCGTCTAGAAACTCCATTCAATGCCACAGAGCGGCGCTGTTTTTTGTCTATAGGAAAATGGCGACGCTACAGAAATCACTTTGAGATGCAGTTGGGAATTGCCAAATGTTCCATTTTCCACAAATTTTTGTCACAGGTAAATTTGCTCTCACTGTTTGTTGAACCGACGGCACTTGCTTGAGCACTTGCAATCAGTAGTGACAAGACATTTCTTTTTAAATTTTCATTTAATATTAATTTTTTAAAGACATATAGCAATTTATCAAAATATTCGGACATCCAAATTGTCGAACTTAACGAGATTAGAAGAACTGCTTTTCAATGTTGTTTTGCCAGACAAGTGAAAACGACGCTTCGTATTACTGCATTTATCCCTGGATTTCCTGTTATTACACTGGTCGGCAAAAAAAAAAAAAAAATCTCCTCCCTGCAAAAAAAAAAATATGTGAAATATTTAGCTTCGTCATTCCTAAATCTAAATATGACATCCAAATTGCACCATCAAGTACCATCTTTAAGAGAGAGAGTTTTATTAACATAAAAATGAATAAAGGTATCATTTTGTACCATCTTATTAACAAATCAATGAAGTGTTTCATGAAAACTCATTTTGTTGTTTCTTGTATTGCGCGACTTGGGATCGACGATTTTCAGAATAAGGTGGACAGCTTTTTAAATGTAAAGCGCAAAATGACAATAGTAATAATATCATCAGAACTTATATATTAAAAAAGCAATGTACTATTTTCACTTTAACGGCACCCCCCCCCCCCCCCCCCCAAATGGTACGTGACAAAGAAATTTATTGCCATATTTGGAATTAGTTATGTGAAATCTATAAGAATAAACCATTATTTTTACAGGGAGGATTTTGATGCCGACCAGTGTTATAGTTCAAATTGTGCAATTCCTTTTCTACTATAGCAATGATACTAGCCAGCAGATAATCTCCTACTTGATTATACATTTGGCATAAAGACGGCAGTGGAAGAATGGATTTTTTTTTTAATATTTCATGTTCCGTTGGATTGTGCGACCTTTCTGAAAAGTTTTTTTTTCTTTCTTTCTTTCTTTTTTTTTTATTATTTGCTTTACTTTCATCGCCTTGATTTCATGTCCTCACGAAAAATTTTGGATGTCCCCACGTATCCATTTTTCGTATGGGGGGAATAAAGGGTATGAAATGAAATTTCGTTCCTATTACATGTTTTATCTTCATTGTCAGTTTCATTGTGCAAATAATTACACAATGAAATTATAAAATTCAACACACATTTTATAACTAAGACCACATATAGTGTTCTTAGTAGTAATTTGTATGTAGAATCCGAATCTGCTTTTAGATTTTTTCTATCACGTCAAGTTTCCAAGTTATGCACATCGAGACTTCTATGCTAAAGTAATGCATGTGAAGAGAAGCGGCTACAATGTTAAAGTATCCATATTTTGGTGCCGCAAGGAAATTAACCAGGCCCCAAACACTGAATGATTTAAAAATGTTTCATTGTAAAACAAGAAAGCTGTGCGTGCTAGAGAAATTTAAAAATTATATTCGTAATCAGTAGAAAAAATACTACCAAAAATCACCCACTTTCATTTTGTTACAAGAAAAATCTTAAATTTTGTTGGCTAGTGTTATTATTATAAAACGATTCGTGTTTAAGAATTAAAGTAGTCATTTTAGAAAGTTACTCATCTAAACAAACCCATCTGAAACACGCTGATATCTAACATCCTATTTTCTGAATGGGTTCGCCCGTTTCTCACATTCGCAGAAATGATCAGGGTTCTTCTATCCACGGTCTGGCAGTAGGCGTCTATGAATTCAAAATTAGGGGGAGTGTTAAGGTAGATGTTAGTTTCTGCATAATAAAATTAGATGAATGCAGGTAGTCACCACATAGATAGACTTGACAAAATTTTATCTTGAAGGAGTCAAAGTGGCTAATAATTTTTTCAATTGCAATTATTATTACGTAGTATAATTATAGATTTAGATGAGGACAGTATTAATTGTTTTTCTTTTAATTTAATTTCAGGTTTCCTGGATTCGTCGTCACGACTTTCATATCCTGACGGTGGGGCTGTATACGTACTCGAGTGATCAGAGGTTTCAAATGATCCACGTGGACAAGAGCGACGACTGGACCCTACAGATCAAGTACACGCAGAAGAGAGACGAAGGTCTCTACGAGTGCCAAGTGAGCTCCGATCCTCCCATCAGCCAGTTCGTCACTCTCAACGTTGTCAGTAAGTTCAGCACTACGCTATTCTCCTCTGTTAATAGTAAAACCAGTTAGCATTAAGAAATAGCGATGTTTGATCAGAAAAGTCTTTTTTGTCGTTTTAGTTAATTTTTATGCTATTTTAGTTTATTATTATTATTATTATTGTCATTGTTTGGAGAAACCAAACTCGGATCAAGTCCGGAAGCCAATCCCAGAGGCGGACCCAAAAGAGGGCCAAAGCCCAAGGGACTCAAATGCGAGGGAGGGAAAGTTATCCACTCGTGGGAGTATTGATGTTTGAGTGTAGGAATTTCCTTACTATGTGACATGTGTTTAGAATTGTGGCTTTCTGTAAGGTTTTGTATAAGTGTGGGTTTAAATTTAGTGTTGATAGGCTTTTGTGTAGCGAGTGTGGAATAATCCCAGTGGCGGAAAGAATGATAGGAACAATGTGTACTCTGTTAACTCCCCAAAGGCGTTTTATTTCGTGTGCAAGATCCGTATATTTAGTGATTTTGTCAGTGTATGTCTTTTGTAAATTGTGTGTATTGGGGATGGAAATATCAATTATGTAAGTCACTTTGTTTTGCTTATCTACTAGTGTAATGTCTGGTCTGTTATGAGGGATAGTTTTGTCAGTGATTATAGCTCTGTCAAAATATAGTTTATGTGTGGTGTTCTCTAAGACAGTGTCGGGGATATATTTATAGTAAGGAGTGTGAATGTCCCTTAGCTTGTGTATCTTAGCTAGATGTTGATGTATGATGTTGGCTACCTGGTTATGTCTGTGCAAATAATCTGTCTGCGTGAGTATTTTGCAACTGGATATGACGTGTTGGATGGTTTCCTCTGCGATATGGCATTTCCTGCAAGACCCGTCAGTCGATTCTTTGATAATGTTTTCTGTAGCTTTTAGTGTTAATAATCTGGTCTTGTATGGCAATCATGGTTCCTTCAGTTTCCCCAAAGAGACTCCCTTCACTCAACCAAAAGTTCGACGCTTTTTTGTCGACGTGTGGCTGGTTGAGGTCAGAAGGATGTCTACCGTGGAGTTGCTTTCCGAGCCATGATTGAAGTATTATTATTATTATTATTATTATTATTATTATTATTATTATTTTGAATATGAAGCGCAGGGGTTGAAGAAAAGAATGAAATTATAAAGTAGATTTTAATGAATTCAGGTTGCTATGCATGATATTAAAGTTTGTCCATTTTATTTATTTTGGAGTTGCTACGTCTCACAAGAAACTTAAGTTTGTTTTAAATTAAGAAGGCTATATAGAATAGAAGCTTTTCAGGTTTATTTGCATAGAAACTAAAAAATGAAAGTGGATAGTCGCTCAATTCATATAAAAGGATTATTACAATTTTATATAGGCTGTCTTTGCTTGACAATTTTAAAGTATTAGAAAATCCATTTAGCAAAACGGTCTTTATACTTAAAAGGAATGAGCGTAGCCACGCAGATCACGGTGGACAAGAGGTTAGGTTTATTAGTTTACTATACAATGTGTGGCAATTAAACACTCGGACCAATACAAATACTCACAAACGGGAAATCCAAATGAAAACTCTGTTTAATGTTATTCAATGTAATCTCCACCGGACACAATGCACTTTTGAGCGCGTTTGTGCAAGTTTGTAAAACAGCTTTTAAAGTCCTCGGAATCCTCTTGATTTCCGACATTACGTTTTTCTCAATGTCGGAAACTTCTTGAAATCGGTTATCTTTCATAGCGTTTTTCATCTGTGGAACAGGAAGAAGCCTGAAGGGGGCAATTCCGGAGAATAAGGCGGGTGGTTGAGCTCTGTGGTGCTTGTTTGGCCAGAAATCGCTTCACAGATATAGCTGTATGCGGCCGGGCATTATCGTGAAGAAGAACTCGACTTGTTGCAGCCCAATTCATCTGCAAGCATACGGAGGTCATCTGAAAGGTCTTCGTAGCCATCACAAAAGCCATCGAACCAGTCGAATGTACTCGTTCGGGAGAGAGCATCGTTCTCGTAGGCAGTTTTCAGCTTCTGGTGTGTTTCCGTAGCCGATTTACCCAACTTTAGGCAGAATTTAATGCAAGCCTGTTGTTCCATATTATTTTTCTCGACGATACTTGTTCACATTTATCTGGACACGAATCCTTTATGCTAATAAAAATAAACCTGAGTATCTGCAGTGCGTTAGTTGACTCATACAAACCGTGTCCTGACATGTTGAATATTTGTTTACATTTTACGCGGCGACCTTTGTCCGGGTATTTAATTGCCACACCTTGCACTTATCCAGAATGTGTTACCTGGAATCCAAATATTGTCCTTATTTCCATAAATCATTTTACAGAGTGGTTAAGAGGAAACGACTCATATTTTGTGAAACTATAACTTTAAAACAAATTAAATGATTTGAACAGTGTAAGATACTATTGATAACGTAATTACCATAGAAGGGTAGTATCGTATTCGTTAACGGGATCTCAATTAACATCTTTTCATTAACGCATCAAAATGGCAGAACAAAGGAAAAGCTGTAAGGTTATTTTCACTAACGAATTTCGTTACTGAATTACAATATGTCGACAAATATTATCAAAGTTTGGACTACCGTTACCAACAAAGAAGATTGTAGCAGGAATTAATTCGCTAAAACGTGGATTATCGACTAAGGTTGTTTGTCCTTATCTCTAGGTTCTTCAGATGAGCTCACAGAAAAAAATTCCAAGTACCATCTATCAATCATTATGTCGGAATTCAACGCTATTCCAGAGAACGCCGAAAATGATATGAAAATATTTCTTGGCCTGCAGCATAAAAAGTGTGTCTAAAAAGTTCGTCGAATGGTGCAACAAACAGTTCCTTTATTGACCTTCAAAATCTTTAGCGACAATACTAAAGCCGTTGACCACAATATACTTTTGACAACTTTCAGCGAAGGTTTCTTTTGGGAACCGCTCGAAGCTTTCGTGTCACATGTCCTTTGATGTCCCGTACGTCAGCAAAACGTGTGCCTTTGTACTCCCTTGAGGCGGGAAACAAAAAGAAGTCTGCAGAGTATGGTTGGTTGAGAATAGTTAGACAGCGCTTAGTAGATCGCTCTGTGCGAGCGGGCGTTGTCGTGCAACAAAATCCAATCTGGTCGATCACATTCCATCAGTCTCTGTAGCCGTTTTCCCCAATTTGTAACAAAACTTCATGTTCACGCATTGTTCCATTGAATATCGCACGAGTCTTCATACTCGTTACGATCAAGCAAACCTGCTTCAGTTTACTTGTTCTTCGCTAGGTGATGCTTCCAGACATGACTGTCAACAAGTGGATCACATCGCAAAAAACTGATTGTAGAGAATCGTTTGGAGTACCATTGCAGCTTACAAATGTGAGTCGTGAACTCTGTGCCATTCTGTATATTAAAGAACCACGAATAGAATGGTTTCACAGGGAGAGTGCATTTTCGGAATCAAAAGGCTAATTTAGAAATTGCACCTAATTAAGATTTAGAAAAATTATTAAAGCAGTGAAGTCGCTGCTCAAAAGGGCGAAATCATAACAAGTATCAAGCTACTTTCATAGAACAATATAATTTGCATAATAATCTCGGAAAGAATAAAAGCTAAGAATGTATGTATTCAACTTTAAATAATTATTGAAAGTTCTGGAGTAATCTCTTCTCGAGGACTCGTTGTGCTCGGGTGACGAATCGTCCGAATTAGCGGCAAAGAGGAGCACGATCATTATATTGATTCAGAAAGCGCGAATAAAACTTTAATTCCATTTAATGAGAACAAGTTGTTTGTCTTCCTCTTAAGAGTTCTTAATTGAAGGAAGGTTTCTTCTAAGTGGGATCGCTCTCAAAATATCTCTCTTCCTTTTCTAAAACGGAATTTTTCTCAGTATGAGAACTCGGTGGAAGGGCTCAATGGTGAAGTCGGAGGAAGATGCCGTGCTTGTTGTTATTGGTGAATTAATTAATTGCGGAGCTACTCACCTTCTGCAACGACGAACGACCGAAATTGATCCACGGGGTGTCATTCGCCGAGACAGAGGTCAAATCAGAGTTTAGCCATGAAGAATAAGCGCCTTCTCCTTGCCGCCCCTTTTCTCTCACCTTACGGAACCATTCCTATTCCAATTATGTCAAGTGATTAATTTCGTTGGGGGTTAAAATTTGCGATGTGATTAAAAACAGGAAGCTAAATTATAAATTGAAATGCCGCCGTTCTTAAATCTTATTAGCACCTCTGACTCGTTGACAATTAGACAAATAAAAATGTTTGCTGTTTAGAGGTATCATTTCCTTTACTCATCAGCGTAAAAAAGAGGCTTAAAAAGGGTAAATCTACGTATTTATTGTTAATTTATTTATTTTAATTTATCACTTAACACGAAATGCCGGTGAAAATATGCATTTCTTACTCAAGATGTTCTTCATTCGCATGGTCTCCTGGACTTAAAATTCTATACAGGGCGAGTCAAAAGTCTAGTGGAGATACAACAAATCTAGTGTCAAATTTGATCTTTTGACCTCGAAGTTTCTACCATGTAACTTTGTAATCGTGAACAGGTATAGAAAAATTTCCAATTGTACAGTCAACCAAAGGAAATAATCCACACGAATTTAATACTTAATATTACATTTCATGCTAATATGTTGTTTTAATAACTTTTTTAATTATAATTACTTAAATTTAATAATCTTAATGCTAAATGTAATATTAAATTATTAAAAATAAATTAATATTGAAACGGTAAAACTTAGAGTAAAATTCAAGTGTGGACTATTTCCCTTTGATGACTGTGCATTTGTAGAGCTCAAAACGCTGATTTTAACAAAAAAAAGATTAAAAACAAGAATATAACGCGTAAAACGATTTTCAAATATGCTGAAAAGAAGAATATAAAAATTTGTTGTTTAATATTACAGTAACATTTACGTATTCGATTGCAGCGCTCGCAAGAATCTTTTCAAGCACGCGTGAAATGAGAAATGAATTCCTCGCACGTCTAAGTGTTTTAAACTACTGGGCCTATGTTCTTTCCACTGCTAGATCAAAGTTACCATAAACGCCAAGAGAGAAAAAGAATTGTTTCAGAGCATTTTCGGGAACAATCTTTTAAGCATTCCAAGGACCTTTAGCTGTGATGCAGATGTAATTTTAAATTTGAATATTTCACTTTTACTTGCACTTGGTTAAAATAAACAGTGGAAATGCCTTTGATTCTATCCGCATTCACATCATTTTTAAATATAGGCCTACCTTTAATTAGCCATTTTTAACATTAGGCCTAACATTATTTAGCCATTTTTAACAATAGGCCTAATATTAATTAGCCATTTTTTAACATTAGGCCTAACATTATTTAGTCATTTTTAATAATAGGCCTAACACTAGTCATTTTAACTATAGGCCTAACATTATTTAGTCTTTTTAAATGTACGCCTAATATAAATAAGCCATTTTTAACAATAGGCCTAACATTAATTAGCCATTTTAACTATAGGCCTAACATTAATTAGCCATTTTTAACTATAGGCCTAACATTAATTAGCCATTTTTAACTACAGGTTGCACTTCAAGTTTGTACTAACCTTCACAGATCTTCGATATGAACGGCCTTATAACACGCGAACTTCAAGGTGATAGTCTGTCGCTATGAAAAACTCATGTCGAGCACGTTGAGCTTCTTCAAGACTACCGCGTTTCCTATTCGCTGCTTCAAGTCTACCAAACCTTTGTCAGATTTGGTGACCCTGGGGCCCCAGCGTAAATTATCCTACTTTCTGGTGGGTGTTCATTGATGCAGCCAAGAACTTTTGTGTGCAAATCTCGCTGAACAGTGATTGTGGACACATTATGCACTTTCCTCGCATGCTGTCGCCATTTTGAATAGCAGTGCCCATTGTGAATAATTCGCAAATTGCAGTATTTTCCATTTGGTGGATAAATTTTGAGAGATAATCTTTCATTCTGTCATAATATATTGATTGCAGTCTTGGGGGAGGGGGAACTATTTATTTTTTTTAAACAAATTATTTTGACTTACACTTACAAGATGTATTAAAAATACATTTACAAGCTCAGAGAGCAGGTTCCTCACACCAAAACAAGAAACATAGTCCATATAAATATTTGAGGTAAAGGATGTCCCAAAATGAACTGACATTTTGAATTTGTCGCCATTTTTTTCGTGGTACAAGCAGAATAGAGATTTTTATATGCTGTCATTATTAAACATTGAGGTTAAATTATGCAAAACTTCACACTCGAAAAACGCGTAGAAATCGTAAAAATTCACTTCAAAAATGGTGAAAATATTACGAAAACTGTTTGCAGCGAGGTGATGTGTATTGGCCACCAAGATCATGTGACTTGACACCGTTAGATTTCTTTCTATGGGATTATCTTAAGGACAAAGTGTAAATCAATAAACCACAAACAATTGAGGACCTCAAACATGAAATTCGACGCAATATCGCCGAAATTTCCCAGCAATTATGTCAACATGTTATGGAAAATTTCTTCAAAAGAGTGAATTTGTGCTATCAAGGCATTTGTCAGATGTTTTGTATCACATAAAATCTCCATGTTTTTACTTGTACTTTCTAATAAAGCAAAATATTATAAATTTTCCAATGAAACATGTGTTTTATTAAAAAATTAAAATGTCAGCTCATTGTGGGACACCTTTATTAATGAAAGTTTACGTTCAACGCAGTTTGAGGTTCAATCCATCAAAAGAAGTTTCTAACCAATCAGATGGCGCTGTGTTGTCATGGAGACTTGTTTACATTTGTCATTTGTGTAAATTTGTGGTTAGTCTGTCTTCAACGTTTCATTTGTGTAGTAGTGAGTTAGCTGAAAGATGCTCTGTTTAACCATGGCAGAATATCCATTTCGTGAGCCAGCTCTAGCCTAAACATTCGGTATCGGCCTCGGTGGCTCAGCGGTTGCGTGGTCGCCTCTGATGCCCGAGTACGCGGGTTCGATCCCGGCCGAGGACGACGAGGATTTTTCAGGGGGAAATCCTGAGATCACGCACTTCCTTCGGAAGGGAAGTAAAGCCGTTGGTCCCGTGTAGTCGTTTGCCGGCTGCACGTTAAAGAACCCTTGCGAGGCAAAATTTGCGGCCCCTATAACGCCGTCCTGAAATGACCATAGCAGTTGAAAAGGACGTTAATACCAAACAAACCAAACCAAACCAAACCAAACATTCGGCAACGTCTGGGAGTATTCGAACGTGTGTGTCAGTCAATGGTTCGATGAGCGCATGCGTGTGTAGAAGCACTCGGAAGACATTTTTGAACATTTAATATATTTCTGAGGTGAGATATAACTTTCATTAATATCTCAAATATAAGGATTTTCGGACATATGTTTATATGGACTATGTTTCTGGTTTTGGTGTGAGGAACCTATCCTCAAAGTTTGTAAAAGTCTTTCGATATACCTTGTTTAGAGTCCTAATATGTATAATGAAGTGTAATCAGTTAGTTTTCTTTCATTTGATATCTCGGATCCCACTATTCTTGGTTTAGGTCAAAAATTCATGGATAAGGCTTATTCAGTAATAAATTCGAATAATTTGTCATCGAGTGTTTTTATTCATCACACGCTGAATATCTCAAATTTCATCTTAATATAATTTAGGCTATAATCATTGGATTCTGCTTTGTTCTCTTTGACAAATGCCCGGTCCTGTCGAACTATACTTCGATTCCTTGACACCCACAAACAGTAGAAATTTAAGTTTCATTTAAAGTTAGAAAAATATTCCCTTTAGCGTAAATGTAAGACTTGTTAAACCGATTATCCCTGTAAGCGTTGCCGTTTTGCTGTCAAGGAGCAGTTGAAGCCTTAACGAAGAGTCTTGTAAATTTCACCATTGGCAACCTCTGTGGTTACCTTGACAAGGGGCAACCTCGTATACAACTCTTTTCTGCAGCTCATAGTCTCTGTTAGAGGAATTCTTCCAGGAGCAAAGTGATACGTTTCGCCTACTCAAGGGTATACGAGATAGACTCCCATTTTTGACGTTGATCGTCGGTTACGAGCAACTTGAGATCAAAGAGCGCACCGTGTACCCGCCTTGGGTGTCAATAGACACAATTTTGTCGCCACCAAAGTGAATTTTCGTGTCTCGCTTGGCCGATGAGAGTCGAATATTGAAAGGACCGTTAGTCTAGAAGGAAGCTTGCTTACTAAAAATAAAAGTGACCACCAACAAATTTAAACCACCTTTCTCATTCCTAAGTGAATTATGACGCACGACGATGAACGAAGAATGAGGAGAGGGATGTTTGTTATTTTTGTACATATATAATTTATACGAAATTATATTTCCTGCAGCGATCAATATTATTTAGAATATTTTATGAAGCCTTGTATAACTTATGCTATGTTCGAATAAACTACTTAAATGTCACCTCAGGAAATTATTAACTTTAAATCCCAATGAGAGGGAATTTTTATTGCAACTTTTGTAGAAAGCTCTCGTGGTGAAAATTTCCACTTTAGCATTGTTATTATATTTTATTATAAACATGCATAATAAATTAGCATTTTGATTCTGGCGCATAATTTATGGGTTCATTATGTTGGTACTATATTTTCCGGCAGCACTGTAAGCTTATTATGCATATTAATATTTGACGAGGACATGTTTCTCTAAATTTATAGAGGCATGCAGAGAAGCATCCATCGCAAGGTAGTACTTTCGCCTGCTAACTTTAAAACCTGATGCATGTTATTGCTAAATCGTTAATTAGTAATTAATTAATGATTAATGATTTAAGATTAGCTTGAACTAGGCTTTAAAGTTGCTCGACAAAACTCTCATCTCGGGTTGTGCGTTGGTGCTTCTCCGCATGACTTTACAATTTTAGGTGAAGCATTTCTTGCTTAATAAGTTTCTTTATTGTGTGATTTATATTAAGTATATAAATATGATGAGCTATAAAATTAATAGAAAGACGTTGATTTTTCGAGTTTTGGTGGTTATAGAATGATATTCAGCTTTAAAACATTATATTAAAAAAATTTCCATCTGTACGTATGTTATTCAGAAAGGTTGCCGACCTATACGGTGGCCTATGTGTTTTGGGGAAACTCAGAAAATTTATTTCTATAGAATCGACTTAAGAACTCTTCCGAAACGACAAATAGTAGAACCAAATAGAATTAATACATGTACAGTCATGGACAAAAAAAACGCTCCCTCACTCTGTGCTGCTATATTTTTAAATGAACGTTTACTACTTTTGCCACTAGGAGTCTGATATCGATTAGCATGTCAGTTTTTCTGCTGTATTTTGATTACAAATGTACCACACTGTAATCTAATGATAAAATTTTGACTTAATATTTCTTCTCAATTGATTTTTGGATAATGATTGTGAACAATATTTATTGCTTTATTATTAACTTTAAAATGTTTTACCTCGACTGTTTAGAAAAATAGTCAGTGGGAAGAAAATAGGATGGCATGATTTTATTGGTTAAAAATTTAGATAATTTTCTGACTGAACTAAACGATATCAGACTCCTAGTGGCAAAAGTAGAAAACGCTCATTTAAAATATAGCAGCATCGAGTGAGGGAGCGTTTTTTTGTCCATGACTGTACTTATAAGTACCTTAAATTGTGCACTGACGTATTTTTATGACAATTGGTTAAAAATGACAAATATGGTTAAAAACATGACAAAGATGGCTAAAACATTCATATCAGCGATATGTACGGACTCTTCTCATTAAGACGAATAATTTTTGTAAATAAACTGTCCAAGGCGTTTAAGAGCAATCTATCCCAACAACGAAATGTTAAAATGTCAAGTTAATCACCATTGTAATCTGAGCATATACAAGCACGTCTACAATGGGCACGTGAATACATATTGTTAGTAGTTGAAGATATTGTTGCTCCTTTAATGTTCCGACAAAAGATATTAGGCCAAATAGTGTTACGCCAGAAGCCACAGAAATACTTGCCGGACCCTTGCACTTAATGCCCAAATCATTACACATCACCAAAACTGATTTCGTGAAGCCCAGATGTGCTAACTCTGTTGAACCATTTTAGTCATTCATGAACACCCCTTTCCAATGGTCCACCCCTAACAGAAGGGAAAAAATAACTTTTTTCATTTAAAAAATTAATATATAGTTAGAGGGAACCTTAAACTGTGCCTTAACGTATTTTTTATGATTATTGTTTAAGCCTTTTTAGAGATTTTTTTTTATAAAGAAATGGCTGTAGCATTCATGCCAATGACAAAAATTCCATAAATAAACATGTACGGATTCCTAATAGTTTTTGTTAATGAATTTTTAGCTAACTCCATTTATGAATTAAAAAGATTTTTATGAACCTCTCCCCCCCCCTGAAAGTGCCTCTTCCCGAAAAAAAAACAACAAAAAACCCACGTGTTTTCATTTTATTTTATTTTCATAACAAAGTGGAAAGCCTGTGCGAAGGTACCATTCCGCCATTTCAATTTATTTTTGATTATGTCTCAGCAATTCTTTGTTTTGACTTAGTAACGTTTGAGAAAAAAACCAATATCAGAAATAAATAATAAAGCTAGGACTAGAAGAAATAGAACAACATGGCATGATATCATGTGTCATGTTATTATTTAAAAAATAAAAAAATGCATCCTTCTAGATTTTTAAAGTTCCTTCTAGCCGGATTCGAACAGGCGACCTCAGATCTATCCCATATACATAAAAAGCGAGAAAATAATTATTTAAATTACATAATTAACTTAATTTCATTAATTTCCTTTCATTGTAAGGCTATTACGTAAATTCCCACAGGAATTTCGTAAAAAACGTTTGGATCCATTTTTTTGCTCGGATTTCAAGACAACGCATAATTATAATTCGTATTATTTGAATTTTTATTTTCTAATCCGATATGAATATTGTTACATATTATTTTTAAAAATCACCACCAACATGAAAACAACATGAGCAACGCAGAGCATTACCGATTTTGCTTCGCTACTTTTGTTTCCTGAGGCACTGTTAAACGTTCCTTGTATAAAACTCCCATAAGGAAAGTCGAACCTTGCCTAGATTTGCATCCAAATGCTTTACGTCTTTTGTTCGTTCTGCAAAAGACCCCACGAGAGAATGTCTCGTGTGTCTCGCGAGCAACGTGATCACGGTGTCCTTGAGCGTGATATTTCCTCTTGAACTCGGTCGTTTCCATGGCAACTCTCTCATCCGCCCATTCGCCTCTTTTCGTATTCTTGTGTATCTCTTGTCTCCTATTTACGTAGCAACAGCGCCTCTTTTAGAACTTCTTCCAATATTTACAACACTTAAACTCTCCAGTTTAATAATAATAATAATAAAAACACGGAACTTGAATATTTCCAGGGGAAAAAGGGTTGAGATTTTTATGTAAAGAGAAGGGGAATGCGTTTGCAAAGAAACTTTTTTAAAAGTAAAGTTTCCCTTTAAGATTCCGGAAAGAACCAAAGTCTTTATGAAACGCTATCTAAATGACGTTATGAGCAAATAGTCCTTGTGAACTTATAAACATTAAAAAGATTCTCTGCGAAACATCTAATGATGCTCTTCGATATTTATGGGAAAGAATTTCAATCGGCTCTTGTATATTTCTCTGAAGTCTTGAATCGTATTAAAGGAATGAAATTAGCTGCTCCTTGAAATTGCCTTCCTAAAATCCATCTAATAGTAGGACTGCCTAGAGCGACGCCATTTTTATGAGACTAATTTTTGCCTTAAGGTTAAACCGATGCTCTTTCGGTTTAAGAATTTTGGTGGTTCCGAAAGAGAGCAATGGTAATTCGCTTCTTTCATCATTTTACTCAGCGGCAGAGAATGCTTTTCACTTAATAAGTCGGCGGTTCGTGAAAGAGCCTCGTGTTTCTCTTTGTCAATTTAGGAAGAAACAATTTAAAAAAAGGAGAGAGGAAGAAAGAAGGAGAAAAGAAGAGGAAACCAATCTTCGACTCCGATTCCATTTCGAAAATTGACAAATGACGAATGAGGCTCTGGGAATTGGTTGACAGTAATTTTCGACCAGGAATTGGTTCGAAACTCGTCGACTTAAAGTAAGAAGAGCAAAGAGAGAGCGAGCGAGCGAGAGTGGGTAAAAGGGGCAAAAAAAGACGGATTGCTGCTGTTGTAAATCATTTCCTTATCATCAAGACAGCGATGTCCACAAAGAGCATTAGGCAATATTTGTTTCTTAATAAAGATGTCGCTTCCTCTCGGCTCATCATCCATCAGAGCACACGGGAGCCCTCTTCTTTGCTTTGCCGAAGCCCAATGGAAAGTTAAATGAATAATAAAAATCGAAGAAATAATAAGCCCTAACGCTCTGCGCAAAGGATGAATAAGTAAAATTCAGGTAAGTAATCAAAAGTAAATGTATAAAAAGAAAACTATTCGAAACAAAAAGCAGCTAGACGTATTTTACCATGAAAATGTACCGAAATAGTTTTTAAAAGATTTATGCCATAGCAGTAACACGATGCCAGGACCTTTCTACAAAGAAAGATAGACATATACCTACATTTTAATATAAACTCTGCCTATTTTCCACTTTGACAACGTACAATGCTCAGCATTCAGTCCTTTATTAACTAATCAGTACTCACTTGTTATCGAAGCCATCTTACAGATGAAATACAAAACGAAATCATCAAATTTCGCTTTTCCTTCCCATTCTTAGTCTTATGTCGATCAGAAAATGGCCCCATCTGTTCGGAACAAGTTTACCTTTCAAAAATTTCTTCCCCATTTTACCCAAATAGTTCCATTTGCTGTATGTCCTTTCTCTTGTTTAGAGAGTTAGAAAAGGTGCCTTAGGAAGAAAAGCTCAGCACCATATTCAGTAACATGGGAACACGATTTTAAAAGGCTGTTAGCGGAATAATATAATCGATATCGGAATTCTAACTGAAAATGCGGTAACAATGGAGACTGTTCTTTTCAATGGTCTATTTCTTACATGTCTATACCATTTAAATTCGATTTTTTAAGTGGTATCTGGATGTTTTTAGTACATTGTAGATCTTTTAGCCTTCTCGTCTAAGAAGAACTCTTCTACATCTCATCGAAAAGAATATTTCTCTTCAATGAAAACGCAGCCAGAAAGACGTAGATCGTCACCCATAATAGACATTTAAGGAAAACATTTGACAGACTAATTTGATTTAAGCCTGAATCTTCAGTAGAGCTATCACTATAGCGGCGAGTGTATCGCCATTATCAAGAACGATTAGTAGTCCATATTCACTACGCTAGATGTTTTTTAATTAGATCGTGAGCAGCATAAAGATTATATTAATTTAGAAAGAGCAAGAAGTTTATATTAAAATTAATTTCAGATCATTCTTTAATGATAATTGAGAAATTGCCCATTACAGTCAACTCTCTTATAACTTGGAAACAGCATTATAAAAAATCAGAATTAGTACATACTGTACCAATCAGGATTATTCGTACCATCGTATTAAAATCTCAGTATCGGTAAAGAAAAATCAAATTAATTCGTTACGTGTTATATGCAAATAGTGTACTGGGTTATATGGAAATTGCGTCATGAGAGACTTTAATTAGTACAGTTAGGTTAAATCTTACCGCATTATAAACAAAGCGTATCATATTGGCAGTTTTGCGACGCAAGTGGATAAACAAAATCATGCGAACACGCGACCATCCATAATATCATCGAACTGCTTATGCCATTTAGTATAATGTTGCGTATTCCTGAATTTACAGGAGAATTTCTTAATAAGTGAAACTGAAAAATTGCTGTATACGTGCATGAAAAAACATGGACTTCTCATAAGAAGTGGGAGACGACCTTCCACTTTTCCACAAAGATGTTTTATTCGGCATCATTCAGTAAGAGATACTCTAGCTTAGCATCCGAAATGTACAGTATATGCTGTTTTATGGAAACCGCATTGTTAGAGTACAGCGTTATATTAGGGTTGATTGTACAAATAGAAACACGAAATAGTTAAAACAAAAACAGCAGTCAATAACTCTGGCAACTTCAAGAAATATTTCAGACAATACTGAATTCTGGTAAATTCTGAATATCAGTATCAAAGACTTTTTTGCCTATTGCCACTCCGCGCAAATACACTGACGAGCCCAACAAAAACTCACCCTACAATTCTACATTAATGAACTTCTTTTCCAAATTTACCTGAACATTTAGACAAAACATGTGTTTGTAATTTTGCAACTCCAATATTTTTTTTACTAAGCAAAATTTTATAAAGATGCTTCTAAATGCAGAAATATAGGCTAAGTCGATTTATTGCTCGCTTGTATTGATTTCTATTCCTTAGAGCCTTAAGGCTCGTTCGCACTAGCCAAAAGAAACTAGTTCTATCAGAGGTACTAGTTTTATCAGTGAAGTGCGAACAAAACTGGGTGTAAGAAGAACTAGTTCTTTCGGCTCTGGAACTGGGGTTTCCAACCCCAGTTTCTCAAACTGGATTTGGGGCTGGAGAGTGCTTGTTCATGCAAAGACTTCTGGGTAGTTTTCCCATAAGTCTTCACGAATAGCGATACGATCACGGATTAAAAATACACAATGGCTACCGAACAACAGTGTTCTCAATCTCAAACAAATCAAGAAAACTGGAACGATGGCGAAACTAAATTTGGAAAACAAAAAGCGCCATCTTTAAATAACGATGAAGAAGCATTAATCATTCCAGGGCACGCTCTATTTATTGTGTCTGGAACTGGATTTCCACCTCTAAACAGTATTTCCAGTGCGAACAGGAGGATGATAAAACTAGTGTTCAATTAGAACTGGTTCACCTGGAACCAGAAAAGAAACTAGTTACAAATAGAACTAGTTTCCTAGTGCGAACGTAGTCTTACACTCTCAGAATGAAGAGTATAGTTTTAAGTCATTAGCATGCAGTTCCTGGATGAAAATATGGGCAGATAATATATTATTGATATCTCAGAAACTTAGTGCCATGATGTCTGTCCTATGCTATAAAATTTGTAGTCATAATGCAAAAATAAAACATTCATAGCATTCAAATTCTGGATTGACATTTGAGTTAAGACACCGATGTTGTATATGGGCACAGTATCCGAGTATTGTTCCATGTTACTCAAGCTTTAGCGGATCGACTTTGAAAATATAATATGCTTGAAAATATAGTATAAATACAGACACACTTTGTTATAACGAACCTCAGGGGACCACAGAAATTCCTTGTATGCAAGATTCATTATGGAAAAGCTTATTGCTCTAGTCGGGTTTCCGAATTGTTTCGTTAGTGATAACTAAATTTACTGTTGTATAATCAGCTTTATTTGAGAATCGTACATTAGACGTTTAAATAGATTATCGAAAATAAGCAGCAATTTATTTTGGTCCTGTTACCTATTAACAATTCCAAGAAACATTAATGCGATTTCATGTTTCAGACTACAAGGATGCCATTTTAACGGTTCTGTGGCTTCTTTATTCTTATGTATGCGTCCAATTTCTTAATTAATATCTAATTAAAACCATTCCTTCATTCTATGCAAGTATTCCAATGGCTAACATCTACAGTTTGTTGTTCAACATGTACGTGTTGTTTGTTCGGAATTAATGTTTTTGTCTTCACGATATGTTGATGTAACTTTGGTCGGCTTGAATAATTTTTTAAGAGTCTTACATCTACAATGACTGTTTATTTTCGCAAAATTTCCTTATGCGATGCAAATATCAATAGACTGAAGATTCGTTTACTATCCAAGATTGGTGAAAATAACTATCGCGCGAGAATTCTGAAATTTAATGCAAGAGTTTTAAGACAAGATGCCGAAGACATATACATGCAAGATAGAACTCGTCACAAGTGAGTATAGCGTTCTGGTCTACATATTCATCTTCAACAGAAGAGTCGAGTGCTGGATTTATCTAATTAGCAAATTTAATTATGAAAGAGAAATATTTTGAACAGAAGAGTGTATAATGAGGAGATAACGCTGTTAGATCAGATGAAAGGAGTCGTTTTATTCGTGCCATTGTTCCTCGGAGATTATTTATCAATATTTGTTGCTAGGAATGAGCACAAGAGAAAGGAGAAAGTTTAGGCATTGTCATTATATTGGACCTGATAATGGGGCTCTTTTAATCATAACAAGACGTCATCATCATTAACCTAATACATGTTTTTCAGAGATTACATTCGAGAGAATGTTTATGCGAAATTCACAATAGCTACTTGTTTTTATATTGAATTCTGTATACTATCGGAACCGCCCACATTGTTATGTCAAATAACTCGGCTCTTGATTGTCGGTAATTAAATCGTTTCTTGCTTCCCCCCCCCCCCCCCTCTCCTCTTGAATTCTCCAAGGATAAATTCTTAGCGAAAGGTTTACAGTCTTGCACTTTTTATCGCTAACGGCCGTAGAAATCGATATTTTCAATAGAAGTCGACTTTTTAATTTATTTTTAATGATGAAGGCTTTTCGCTTTAATGAGCACATTGTCATGAGAAGGGGCGAGAGAACACAGTCCCTCTCTGTTTACCTTGCCTCCTCGGCATTATAAACAGCACATAGGCGATTAAATTGGAAAACGAGGAAAATGTTCAACGACAGACGTAATTATCATAAACTCACGATAAGGAAAGGGGGAAAAATGTTTACAACATTTCTGCACGAAAAATTGGTCCAACGTTTTTATTTGTATAGGGCTTATTTAAATACGAAAACAACAACACTGAGCTCGCTGAGAGGAGGAGATAACGCGATATCTTGGCTAGTAAAATAGTAAGTACAACTGGAATTGTAGTAGAAATAACAACGAGAAGTTTATATTTTTCTTTTCTTTAAATTTTTTAAGAGTAAAAAATTTCATGGCAAACAAATCTGCACACATCTTTTTATCTTTAACCTGAAGTAGCTTGCAAGCTTATTGATTAGTAATTGCTGAAACACGTATTTTACGCATATAGTATGCATTATCTAATAACAATGAGAAATTTAATTTAATTGCAGTCGCTAATAAGTTTAGGAATTGATTTGTTGGTTTTGTATAGGTTAGATCAGTATCGATCTCAAGTAGAGAACATAACTTACTTATGAAGATAATTTTATACAATTTTCCTGATAATTATTCATCAATTCTGAACAACACGCTTCCGAAGCTTTATCTAATTAATTCAAATGATAAACGAAATGTATCGATTAAAAACACTCCATGCAATCTTTATACGAATAAATTTGCGGTTTTTGGCTGTGGTTAAGAAATTATTAAATAGCAAAAAATTACGAGATTGAAGCCAGAAAGTAAAGCAAATTTGCGCTACAAACGCATTATGACAAAACTAGCGGCGGGCATAAGAATACAAGACTGCGCTGTAGCTACAATTTGGTATCATGTAAAAATAAATGAATGACTCTTTTGCCATAACAATGAAAAAATAGAAAAATACAACCTTATACTGGAAGATCTTTTCGGAAGCGATTGCTACCATCGTTCAGGAGTCCCCTAGTTCGAATACCGACGAATGAACTGTTGAACGATGATAGCAATCGCTTCCGAAAAGATCTTCCAGTATAAGGTTGTGTTTATCTATTTTTTCATTGTTGTGGCAAAAGAGTCATTCATTTATTCTTACATCACATTTATCCACATAAATTTTAGTTCTTACTTAATTTGGTATCATCTTAGTTGTGTGGCGCTACTTTTGTAATCGGGAAGTGCAACAACATCGGAAATCTGTAGAAGAGTGGCAGCACAGTACGGGAAGAACTGTGTTGCACTGAAAAATGTTCACATGATGATGGACATTGGTATATAGTCGAAGATGAGGTTAAGGAAGCCATGCATTGTGGAATCAAGGACAACTACACAAACTTCACAAAGAAAAGCAGAAAGCTTATGGTCCGTTATATAAATATTGCGTTACAAAACTGGGCCATTTTATTGAGAAATATCGTCTTCTACACGAGGATTGATCAACAAAGATTGAGATTTATGCTGAATAGAAGGATGTATGGTAGCCGAAATGCATCTTCATGAATTAAGAAGATTCGTGGGCCATTATGGATAAGTGGTGCTCGGTTTCTTTCTCTGTTTCAATTGTTACAAAGCTTTTTCAAAATACACACTATGTACTTATAACTTATTTTCCGCTCTTCAAACATATGGCTGAAGTCATTCTTTGAAATTCTTGAGAATTGCCTCACATGTATTTAATAATGCTGGACGTTGCACAGTGTCAATAGCGTCAGTCCTTCTCCACATATGCATTCCTCCGAGGGCCACACACTTTTCCCAAGATGGACGACTTTTATAGAATTCTCCTTTTGGCTGTTGAGAAACTGCTCCACCTCGAAGATGACCTCGACGTCGTATTGAAAATGCCGTATACGAAGCGGCTTCTTCAGGCGAGGGAAGAGGAAGAAGTCTCTCGGGGCCAGATCGGTTGAATAAAGCGGATGGGGCCGTATTTCGAATTCCAGCTCCACCGCAACGCGGAATGTCCTGGCGCGTTGTCGCGCAGAAGTCTGACCCCTTTGGACACCTTGACTCGCAGCTTTGACTTGATGGCCTCCCATAGCTTCGGCAGGAGGTTCCATTAGTACGCTTTCGTGATTGTCTGGGCTTTTCTTCGCAATTTGTGGCTCGTCATAGATGGAGGGGCGTGCGCTTCCACGCTTGTTTGGCTACACTGGAAACGTCGACGCCACATGGACTGTCTCCTACGATGGGATATTGTCACTATAAACGGCCACTAACTCCTGATGGATTTGTTTGGCGTTGTTCCCCTTCAAATGCAAGAACCTTTCACGGTTCGCACATCCAATTGTCCAATTTAGCAGGACTGCACCAAACGCCGCTTTTGTATTCTTCATGCACTCGAGGGATGTCTCTTCCCAGTGGCACCACACTTTTTCAAAAGCGATCGTTCTTTCATTTTGATTGTAGTGACTGTATGACCACCCCTCGTATTTGTCACACCACATATTGCATTGTCAGGACTATATTCTTTGATATATTCAGAACTAGCCTCTACTATTCTTCTGAACTGTTAAACTATGTGTTGGTGAACTATTCCCTGAGAGTCAAGGTCATCACCATTTTTTCCTGTAGATAGAACAATTTCACTTTCTTGGTGTCGGATAATCTGCTGATTTACACAAAATAGTATTTCTATCGGTATCGGTGTCAATTTATTACAGAAAACATCATCTTCATCAGCAAAGAGAAACATTCGAATAACTTTCTACTCAGGAGCTCGGATATTTATGAACAGATTACCACACGAAATTCTTAATCCCTTATTGAATTCACGTAATGCTATCCATTTGAATGAACTCCGGCAGGTACATTGAAAAAGGAGTTCTACAAGAAAGTCCTCGCTGCTAACTTCAGAAAGAAAATGACTATGCTTGCACCGGGAAGAGTGCATTTTACGATATGAATTATTACAATGCAGATCGTTCTTCGTCGTGAGAGCAGTACTGGTAACCATGGCAGAGTTCACGGCAAAGTAAAGTCCTGTAAGTACGAAGAAGAATAAAAACTAGAAAAGATATAGTGGAAGTAATGAGATTTAAAACCAAATAAAATGCTTTTATGAACAGAAGTTTATTTCCGAAGTTGGAAAAATTCTTGATGTTTAAATAGCCTATATAAACAAAAATGTTGCAGAGAAACTGCTACTGGCGACCTACTTACAAATTAGACTATTTTAAACAAGTTATATCCAAAAGCAATGATTAAAGCGAAAAATACAGCTGAATAGCATTGCAGATCATAGCGAATATTAGAGTCAACTTTAAGCATTTACACTGAGACGCCTGAAAAGGATTGCTTTAGTTGGGCGCAATGGTTGACGTCGGTCTTTGAAAGTTACTGCATAAAGCTGCAGCCATTATTTATTATTTATGGCGAGGGTTTCTAAAAGAACCGCATTAAAGGTAAAACATGATATACAATGCACTGCTGGAAAAATTACAAAGACTGAATCTTTTCAGGTCAGTTTCTGAAGTGTTGGCTGGATTGGTAACTCTCATATCTGAAAGTCTTAAATAAATTTTTCAAATTTTGTTTTCTCGAATGGAAACTCAAACTCCGAATAGCCGCAGTAATAAGACTTGAAAGTATAAGAGCTGAGCAGAATCAGGAAGAAATAAAATGACCATTGAACTCAACTGATAATTAGAATATTTGTAACAGGAAAGAAAATCGCGGTATTTAATTGTGTCGAAGTAATTTAACTTCAAAATTTTATAATTGAGAACACAAGATTTCTAATGGAATGCATTTGATAATTTAGAATTTACCGAATGAAGGTGTCACATTGTAACTCAGGTGGCGTCCATCCTTCTTCGGTTTGGAGTAAAATATTAGGTTTCGGAGCGCAAGTTCGTTCGTTTCCTATTCTCTTGTTCGATTTTGACGTGAGGTTGGAGACATCCGAGCTCGCTGACGCAGCGGAGACCTGTCTTACTGTTTTAGAAATAGGTGACGAACGATGAAATTCAGTGTATTTTCGGCTAGACGCGGGTCGAGAGAACATTGCTTATTTTTAATTAGTTCCCCAGCTCTGTGGATGTAGAGCAACGAAATTGGCTTATTGGTTTTTGGTAATTTGGTCTGTCGCAAAGCAAGACGGCCTGTTCCAGTTAGTGAAACCACAGTCTAGACTCTAGATCATTCTAAATTACATTTTGTTATTGGTCTTTTGTGTTTATTAATGTATTGCACAGGCCACTTAGTTCCTTTTAATTTAGTAAAGAAGCATTACCATCGAAAAGAACGTCGTAGACAAGTAATTCAATCAATAGTTAACATCAGAACGTGACCCCAACCCCATTCCTGTAGGAGCAAATTGTGATTGAAAACCTCAAGTGAACTTGTGACATCCCTAGTTTCGAACTAGGGATAATTTTAGGAAGATTCTTTTTCTTCCGGTTCCAGATTCAGAGATTGTGGTTCATTGTGAATAAATAAATTTATTATTTTTATAAAATTTGTGGTTCTCTTCCTTCTGATCACATTCCTCTCTGGCACGAGGAAGACGATTGTGGGGGCCTTACAGAAGATCGTCATGGACGTCAGGAGCTAGTTGACGATAGCTTTCAAACCGTGAAATTGTGTCAAATACGAAAAGCGGAATGAATTTTCGAGACAGTTCCCGTGTTTGATATTTAAGAAAAGTCATTTTTCATTCAATATGGCGGATTTCAAGCTGATGGCCAAGTTCATCATGTATCCCAAAATGTGGCTTCGCGTATCCATTTCATATTGATGTACTCGGATGTTTAACTTTCTTTTCGGTTTTAGAAATAAAAGACTGTACTGGGACATTAATAAAATTTTTTAATAGCGGGCAGTCATAACCGAAAACATTGTCACGTATATTCACGAATTTGTAATCTTCTTAGAATGTATCATTGCAATTCGACATATTAATATAGATTTTGAGTTTAAAGTCAATTTTAGAGTCGATCCTAATTAAAAAATTTTTATAAATCATTTATGGGTTCATAGAGGAATCAGCGAATAGCCTATTTGTGAATAATGAAGAAGTTACACATTTCTTAGCTTTTATAACTTGACATCAACGCTCAGAAGCAAATTTTTTTTTCAAGAAAGCCGACTCAAATTTATAAAGACAAACAATGCGAAGCTTTTCATGGAAAATGGTGCGTAGCCACAACAGTGATACTCGGACACGTTTCTCGGAAACTAACAAGAAATTAATCCTCCCGATGAAGGTATAGGAAAGCAGCGGAAGCTCTGAGATCATCTATTTTTACCCTGTTTATCTCGCTTTTTAACCCACCCCTCTCCAATTTATTAAATAGAAAAATTGATTTTCTCGAACGTAGTATTTAGAAAGTGTAAAAGAGCTGTCTTCTTTCGCTCATCATTTCCAATCGAATGATATATGACATGTTATATGTTGCCATAGATCTAAAGACCAAGTAACTGCCACCCCCACAACTCCGACTCCATTGGGACAATTCAGCCCAAACTTTATAGTAATAGCGATCTTGCTTAGTGGAATCTGCATACCGAATTTCACTCCTTTATATGCATAAATACACTTAGATCTTTTGGTCCCCTCTAATTTATATCCCCGAAACTCCGACCCCAGTAAGCTAATCAAACCCAAACTAAATAGTGAAGGTGCACATGCCCATAGTAAGCTACATTCCGAATTTCAACCTTCTACCTCAAAAAATGTGGACATTATGAAGGGGACGGACAGACATTGTGAAACCAGTAAGTAGCTCCATTCTTCCGCTACTTAAGAATCATCGACAGATTCAGAAAAGGTTTATATAAAGTTCATGTATATTGATTTTTTAACTGGAGATTTAATCTACTAAAATATTACATAGACTTTTTAAATAAACTTAATATTACTTAACAGGTGATGCCAAGAGCTTCGGAGGCCACTTATTTCATTTTTTCATTTATAGACATGGTATCTGTTTTCGAGCAAATTAACCCGATTATGACTTGTTTTCCTACGTGAATCTTTGCTATTGCCCAGTCGTGTTAGCGTTTGCGTTTCTGGCTTTATTTAAACAAGAAATTTATTGCTAAGGAGAATGCGCACTAGCTCTTCTTTTTCTTCGTTTCAATCGGTTTCCTTCTGTTTGCCTTTTTCCTCCTTGTTTGCGCTGGCGTTGACGATGTAAGACTCTTCTGATTCGAAGCCCTTTCATCCGACAGATTGACCCCCGAAAATGAAATATCATTTCTGTGAAATCTCACTCTTCCGCAGCTGCCTTCGTGTTGTTTATTGTGACCAATTAATGCAACGCAAACTCACGTTCTCAACCCGTTTTCGTGTAGAAAAATGCGAGCGAATAAATGATAACTTAAAAGAATTTCACCTCGTTACACTAGTCGCCTATCTCCTTTAGTAAACAAGACTCAAATTTAAATATGACACACCTTTGGTTGAAGTAATTTCTTACACTTTTATACGAAAGAGTTTTCATCAACCTAAGTGTAAGCGCCTTTCGGCTATTGCACTTTTCCGCATTTGTCTAAGGCTTCTTAATCTATCAAGATTTCAATCTTTTTGATTCGTTGCCGCAAAAGACCCCCGAAATTCAAGAGAAAGCCGACGTTATTTAAAACGGAAGTTCTGAATTTAAAATTTTCTGTTTCAACAGTTATCACTGTATTAAGTAGCGGAAGAATGGAGCTACTTATTGGTTATACAATGTTGGTCTGTCCTCTTCATATTTTCTACAATTTTGACGTAGAAGTTTGAAATTTGGAGTGTAGCTTACTACGGGCATTTCCTATTTCACTATTTAGCGTTGGTTTGATTGGCCCATTAGGATTGGAGTTAGAGGGGGCTATCTGATCTATATGATTTATACGAATGTCAGGAGTGAAATTTGATATGCAGATTCCTCTAGGCATGATCTACATTACTATGATGCTTGAGCTAAATTGCCCAAGTGGGGTCGGAGTTGTGGGGTTAATATTCCCGTCGTTTTTAGAACTATTACGTTTTCAAATGGCATGTGATATGACATTCGATCGGAAATAATAAGAAATGAAGAAAGATAGAGCTCTTTCACATTTTGTAAGCACCACGTTCGAGAAAAATCAATGTTTGATAAAAAAAAAAAAGATGGGGGTTATAAAATAGATGAACTTCGAGCTTCCACTACTTTTCTATACCCTTCTCGGTGAAGATTAAGTTCTTGTTATTTTAGAAACTTACACAATTGAGATTATTTGATGAGGTAAAATTACTGATGATAGCTGCTTTTCAGTTAAAATGTACATCGTTCATGAATATACGTACTTTTGTAAGATGTAGTAATCCAGCTGTCTCTCTTCACTTCATCGAAACATCTTTGGGACGAAGAGAAATGAGCAGTCCGACATACGCAATCACAACTATGCAATATTTGAACTGACTTGAAACGGTATCTATGTGCCACGGCACCTTGTGGAATCAACACCCAGAAGATTCCAGATATTTTGCAGACTTACGGGGAAGCAACATCATATACCTATAAATTGGCCGGTCAGTGTATATTCTCGCAACGATCTTTTATTTATTGGGAACGCTTTTTGTAAATAGTAGTTTTAACAATGTCTACAATTGTACACGGATTCATACAGTGAACAATCTTTGGATGAGAGAAGCGGTCTTCAAGAAGCTGGGCTGCAAGCTCTTCGCGCTCTATTAAAGAAACGAAAATTTCTGTTTGCAAAAATGGCGGTGTATAAAAGAGTGGTAAAGCATGGGAGTGAAATTTCAGTTTTGCACGAGAATCATAAGAAGCGTCTTAGTGCAGTGGAGATTGACTAGCCTGATTAAATGGAGCCATTTCCTGAATGGAACTATAATAGATGTATTCGGAGTAAAAATACGAGTTGTAGTGGATGTCCGCAAATCTGCTTCGAGCTGGTTGGCATGATGGAATAAATGAACGGTGAATGGATATCTAATGGATTGTTGGATGGGAAAAGTGGGAAAGAAAAGCCGGAGAAAATTTGTCAAAATGAAATAGGGATATACTTAGGGTGATATTCTTTTGAAAGTTTGAATTAATCGCGAGCCTTTCCGAAGTAAAAGGTGACAGTGGATGACAACGATTGTGTGTAGAGAAAATATGATGAAAAACGCTCCTTTCTACTAACAGTTCCTTACCTATCCTCTCAAGAAAATTTTGGCGTGATATTGATGGTATTCTGTTATGTATTCAAAATATTCATGATCTAAACTAGATTTTTCGGATATGGACGGTTGAAAACAAATGCAGTCTTTGACATAGTAATGAGCTTAAATATGCTTGTATCCACTATTCTGAATTTGTAACGGAACAGAAACGTGGAACATTTTCAATAGCATTGTATTGATGCAACTACCAACGGCTATGCTGTTAGGAGTCTGTCCTCTAAATAGGCTTTTCAAGCGAGCGATGAGAAGAAACCACAAATCCACAAAAATCATTTTTAATGCTTCAGATGCACACTTCGAAAGCTACCCTTTCTTCATCCGTGAGTCATCTGTAGGCCTTATTCGAAATGTACATGTGAGTCATTAAAAATGATTGTGGATTTGTGGTTTCTTCTCATCGTCGATTGATCGTTGTGTCCACAGTTTCTTCGCAGTGATTTGTAACTATTTAAAATCTTAAAAACTCATACCTGCTTTTATTTTTGTTGAACTATGTTTATGCATTGTTTAATAAGTTGTGTATAAAATTAGGTTCATTCTCAGAAATTTACTCTAAAGTTCCGCCATGTTTGGCAAAGCTGCGCAAAGTCTTGAGGATTTTGGGAAAAATCAAAGTTTTGTTCACGTATTTTTCATCTTTGTTTTAGACAAATTCGTTATTGAATAGGTTTGCGCTATATTTTTATTTTTTCCGAATCCTAAAAGTATTGCCTTTCCTAAAAGTAAATACTAATGAAATAAGTAACTAACTGTTCGTAACAAAAAAACTACATATTTCAGCCTGACTAATCGATCAAATACAGCTGTCTTTCTAAATGCTACCTTCATAAGGAATCATGAAAAATCTTTCTTTATAAGCTGTATAATGCTAAATTGTTTGAAAAATGGTAAATAAAAATGCAAACGTCTGCTTTACAGTTAAAAATTAATTAAAATATGACTATAACGGTCTGCAGTATCCTGAAAAATTAACGTCACGTTACCTTTAATATATTTTAGCTGGCCACAGACAAAACGTCGGACGTACCTAAAATAATATGTAATATGCAGTTTTCCAGATTTTTGTTTTTTGACTATAATCTTATGAATGGCTTTTAAAGGCCGAAAAGATATTCATATAAATATTTAGTGTTACATTTAAATTAACGACCTGTAAATTTGCCCCCGTCGACCTTTTAAATAAAAGCATTCGACGAATGTATTCACTGCTCGGCACCATTTTACTCCTTTTGGCCTTTTCCAAGGGAGCGATTGATTCTGGCAACGGCTCGCAAAGTGGACCGCCTATTCGACTAACGTTTTCTTGGTCTCTCTTGCTCGCCAAACTCGTCCTCCCCATAAAAAAATGAGAGCTCGTCTGTCTCGTGTCGAAAGGAAATCAACTGCAATCGGAAGAGCCATCTGATTCCGAGAGAGAGAGGAGAGAGAACTGGGTGTTCGGGGAGGGAGTTTGGGTTGGGGGATAGGATCCTTTATTCTGCGTTTTGAATGAGTCCGTGAAAGCGCGCCTCCTATCAGGCGCAACTTCGATTGTTGTCTCCAGGATGGGAATCGGTTTCCAATGACTGCGAATAGTATTCTGTGGGTTCCAAATGGGCGAACGACTCATTGCATTCCAATCCGACGACAGAAGATCGCCCAGAGGAATTTGGCGCCTTTAAAAATGTCTGACAACAATATCATTAACCGAGGAATTGGGTGGAGTTGCCTTTCATTTTCTCTCGTCCGAATGATTAATTAATGTGGAAAATATGCGCCTCCCCATCCCCGCTTGTTATATTGGTTATATTCTCTCACCTGCAGTTAAATTTAATTCAAAAGCATATAACCAAAATTACATGCTCATAGTAATCTCAGGGAACTGATACGTTTGCCCATATTACATTGATCTCTTGATTTACGACCATATGATCTGGATCGTATGTTTTATTTTAGGAAACTTACGAAGAAAAGAGTTTTAATTATATAACAAACGTTAATTAAAGAATGTCTCTTGAATGACGTTTATTGGAATCTATCAAATTTTGGAAATAAATGAGAATGGAATTGTGCGTCGAAAAGTATATAACTTATACCTACTTACAATCGATAGTTTATATTTTTGATATCTACAGTAATGCCTGAATTTATACTCTCTCCGACGAAAAATGAATTGAGTGTATCTAATTAAATTCTAAATTTGTTGTTAGACATTGCTAAATTTACTTTGCAACAATGTCTAACAATTGAAATCGGAAATTTAACTGGATACTCCCAGTTCGTGTTTCGTTGGACAGAGTATAATTCTACAATTTGACGGCCAGTCCTCTGTTGCAAATTTTGCTTTCATTATTTAGCTGTGGACATTTAGTAAAAACATTTTTAAATAATTAATTGAAATTAATTTTAATTTAAATTCATTGCTTGTTTTAAGTGAATTCCTTATGCATTTTGAAATCTAATGTGAATACATCAAAACTTATAAGCAGTATCATAGCGAATAGAATTAATAAGTGTGATTACTCTCGTAGCAACCAATGCTGAAAATCAGGCGAGCGGAGGATGTGCGAAATAATAGCGTTTTTTTTGCTTACTGCAAATGAGAATTTCACGTTTCGATTTAAGTTTCTGTCGTATATTTTATTAGGACCGATAGGTACTTATGTTTTCAGAATGTGTATCCGTCCGTCCGTCCGTCTGTCTGTCTGTCTCTCTGTCTGTCAGTCTGTCTGTCTGTTGGTGCTGTAGCGTTTGAACGCTTCCGAATTTTCGACGTCCGTTTTCGCCATTCGAAGACTGACTTCGTTGGTGGAAAAAAAATCGGTGAACTACTTCCGGTTCAAAAGGTCACAAATAATATAGCTAGTATTATCAATAATTAGTTTGTTTTAGGCAAATTGCTAGTAGCTAATCATTCCTTCAATGGTACATGCTTACGTAGAAAAGCGTTGGCAATATTTATGAATAAAGAATTGACCCTTACACAGAACACTTCAGCAATTAACGCTTATTTCATTAAATAGTAATGCTTACAAATTAAAGGATTCTTATATGTTCTAGTCTATAGTAAATTGCTACTTTCTCCATTTAACTATTCAGGTAGTTTTATTCAGTTTGAACTATATATTTCACTTAGAAGTACGCCTTGCTTAGCAACAGAGGCTTCTTTAGCAACCTCATGTAATTCTTAACAACGAAAGGCTTTCCTTTTCATTCTCGATTTTTTTTTTAAAATCCTATCTGTCCTGGGCATTTCAGTTGTCTGACTTGTTGTTTTACTATTTATAAGTGATGAGTGTTTATAATGTGTTGTTAGTGTAATTTGTACTCGTTATATTTACTCGCGCACGTACCTTATGCAACACCAAATCTACTCAAAGCCTGAGCGTGAAAACGTCATACATTGTTACATCACCTACGGTAGGGTATAGTTAATCATATTTCAACCAATCATAAGCCCGAAATTGTCCCTACCGTGGGTGATGTAACAATGTATGATTTCTCCGTGAGCAGGCTTTCTCTCTAGGCGGTATTGCCTTATGACAGCAGATAGGCCTACTTCATTCCTTCAGCGATTAGCAAATATCTGACTGTCGCGGTCGTTGTTCTTGAAGATCAATATAATTAGGCCCTTTTAGAGTTGGAACAGATTCAAGTTACAATGCATTTCGTTTTAATTGACAATGAATTTAAAAAGACATGATTATAGAAAAAGCAAGATGCTTCGAAATGAACTGAGCACACTGCTGTTCGCATTTGGATACCAGGTTTTCGCTGGCAAAAGGTAATCCGCTGCTTCTTAATCGATTCTGATTATAGAAATATATGGAACGTGAACTTTCTATCTTTGAATTTCTTATTTAAAAGAATTCTGATTGCGTTATGTAGAATCGAAACTAGGCTAGAATCGATAGTGTTTTGCGGAAGGAAATCATTTCTTGTTCCGTTGATTCTCCTGAGGGGACGGGAGGGTCAATTTTCAATTTATCGAGGCATTTTTCTTAATAAAATATTAGGATAAATCGAAAATTTTTGAATGATATATTACCCTGGATGCAAAAAAATAAATAAATTTTTCGAATTGTTCTATGGAGTTTACCTTTAGGAAACAGTAAATAAACAGTAAGAAGAAAGACAGAACTCGTGTTTTAATAATTAATTTTTAAAATTACTGTTAAACTTTCATCTTTTCCTTGTAAGCGAGTACTAAAAACCTGCGACTCGCTGGTGGAAAACGCACGCAGTGACATCTTGCGGATGCACGAGAAATCACGCAAGTAATCACACTTATTATTCTATTCGTTATGGCAGTACCAGTGATGTATTAGAAGAACTAGATCGGCGACTCCCCACCTCTCCTAATGCTAGCGGCTGTCCCAAATTGAAGGTTGAATCTTCCCCTATTCAAAATGGCGGAGGGTGCCTCTCGGCCTATTGCATATGGCAGATTTCAAACACATTTAATCGAATAAAATTGGAATCGACATAATGAAATGAAATGTTTAATAAAAATTTCACAAATGAATTAAAAATTTCTTAATACACCAAATAATTTTTAAATTAAAACAATTTTTATTATAGCCTAATAACATTTTTAACATATAGCCTGATAATTAGACATGATTGTTGAAGTGTTCAAAATTTATGAAATTAATCAATTTTATGTACTATATACAGGATTAAAAGATTGTATTTTTTTATTCAGTCAGTTTTTACTGTCTCCAGTTATAATTTTCACTGATGCTTAAACAGAATCGTTTTAGTTAGCAGATGCCTTGATAAGGCATCTTGATGCAGCTTTAAACTCTACTCTTTGCATATAACGGCAAACGTATTTTGATATATGCTTCTGAATATAAGCAAACGTATTTTGATATATTTTTGCATGGTTTTCTTTACCCACTCGATTCGTACAGTTATATGCCACGCAAGAATTTGCCACGTCTCAGCGGAAAGCCAATAAAAAATAATAAAATATAAATCAATCGGCCTTGATGGCTCAGTGGTTGCGTGATCCCCTCTGATGCCCGAGGACGACGAGGATTTTTTTCAGGGAGAAAATCCTGAAATCACGCACTTCCTTCGGAAGGGAAGTAAAGCCGTTGTCCCGTGTAGTCGTTTGCCGGCTGCACGTTAAAGAACCCTTGCGAACCAAAATTTGCGACCCCTATAATGCCGCCCCAGTATGACCATAGTAGTTGAAAGGGACGTTAATACTAACCATATATATCAATTTCGAGTCGAGCCAATTCGCCTTACTGTAGCAGGCAACCTCTGTGCGTGAATCGTTTCTTCCCCTAAACAAAATGGCGCTACAACCAGGGAAGAGGGAGAACACAACTCTTCCCTGCTACAACTCTTCAAATTTGGACGGAAACGGAAGTACAAGACGCCGATCTAGTTCTTCTAACACATCACTGGGCAGTACTAATCGTTTGCTCAATAAAGGCATGCACTACTGAAAATTCGGATAGAAACGGCTTTTGAGTCTAAATAAATTGGGCTTAATAATTTTTACCCATTAAAATAAGGAAGTTTTTCCTTAGAATCTCTATAATGTGAGACCGCCTGCGATTTTAGGCGCTGCGTTTTCGCTGAAGAGAAATAAATTCCTATCGGTGACAATGTCGAGAATTCATCATAGACGACAAGGATAACAGTTGTACAATATAAGGAAAGCATTCGTATACTACTTCTAAATTCGAATTTTAATCATACGGTCTTCGATTATTCTTTTTTACTTTAACACTATGTACCAGGTCTGTAAATATGAAACCGGAATTTGCCTATAAATGGCCCTAGCTGTCAATGTAGTTATCTTCAAACCGCGTCGTTGGCACCATTTTCTTACTCTGACATCTGACAAACATTTTCAACTGGTAACAATACAAGTTTCATATAACAGCATAGTTGGTAATAGCGTTGAACATGTCGAATTTTGTGCCTGGAAACTACGATTTGCGGACAGCATTGATTTTTCTGTTACCATTTGAAGAAAACTGGTGCAGAATCGCATCGAATGCTTGTCGAAACTTACGATGACAATGCTCTTGGTAAATCAGTTCTTTGAGTGGTTAAAAAAATTCAAAAGTGGCGATTTTCACGTGAGAAACGATGCTCTGTGTTTGATGAGATCAGAAGGATGTGATCTTTTATGAGTTGCTGAAACCTGGCGAAACCGTTAATACTGAACGCTACCGACAACAAATGATCAATTTGAATCAAGCTGTGCGTGAAAAACGACCAGAATATCAAAAAAGGCAATGCAAAGTGATTTTGCTTCATGATAATGCACAATCTCACGCAGCAAAACTGGTCAAGGAAACGACTGAGGCGTTTAATTGGGAAATACTTTCGCATGCGGCTTGCTCACCGGACTTCGTTCCGTTCGATTACTAGTTGTTTGCATCGATGGGACACGCACTTGCTGAGCAGCGCTTCACTTCTTACGAAAATAGCTCGATGACTGGTTTGCCTCAAAAGAGCAACAGTTTTTTTAGCGTGACATCCACAAATTGTCAGACAGATGGAAAAAATGTATAGCCAGCGATGGGCAATACTTCGAATAAAATATTTTTTATCATTTTTATACAATAAACGTGTATTTTCTATACAAAAATTCCGGTTTCATATTTACATAACTGGTATACTAACAAATGAGCTGATGTGATATTTTTGTATAAATGAGATTATAATTCATAATAAGGAATGACTATACTGTGATGATACGGCCAATTCGACACGTTTTTTTCAAGAATTGCAACAATACATCTGTACTCACCATTATAATTCGTTTCCATTTAAAAACACAAATCTGAATATGAAAGAGTTAAAAAGACTCCTTATACACAATTGTGCTCCTAATTGTTAATGGGCTATTCAATTGCATAATCTTGAGTTATAAATTAAAAGGCAATATAACGTCCCCCTCAAACAACTAGTCTCTAAACGAAATAACTTTTAAGCTAAATAAAATTTATTTAATACAGTCCCTATAATAGGATATCCTTTGTGTTATCAACTGTTAGGTATTGCTCGTTGCAAAGCGTCTGTGCAGACGTTTTTCTAATTTAGCTTAGAGATTTTCATTGAACGCTTTTCGTAGCCAAGGCAGCCTTCATTATGTTGAGCCTGTACAAATCTGCAGTAAAATTTCCAGAAAGTATTCTCCTCAAGCTGTGCTAAGAATGACGAAAGTGAATAGAATAAATAGCTTGCTCTATACAGGCAAAATTAAATTTAAAGACGAAGCGAAGGAGTTGGAAGGAAAATCGTCGGCATTACTTCTTAGCGAACGTGCAACGCCAATCGCGTCACAAAAAAGGAACAAAAGACCTGACGATTGAATTTCGTTCGAGGAAAGAGAAAATCGACGAGCCTCTTTTGAGTTAAATTTCATTAGTTTCCTCTTTTTCGCTCTTTCTCCCGTTCTCTTTTCCATACCACTTTTTTCTTTTAATTCCGCTGATGAATCACCTTGTGTAAGAGGCACCTGTTAAGGATTGACACGACACAACATCGGAAGAAGACGGGAAAGAAAACTCTTCTTCGGCTTCTCTCATTTCGTCTTTTCTGGAAGGAAACTTCTTTTTCCCACTTTTTTCTTCTTACTCACCATCTCCTTTCCTATCCTTCTCTTTCTATCCTCCTCTCTCTCTCTCTCTCTCTCTCTCTGTCTTTTTTATCTCGATGAGTTTCTTATCTCTTGCTTTTGTGTCGTCTCGTTCAGAATTATTTTGATTAATGGTTCGTTCGAGCCAAGAAAAGCCAAAAGAAAAAAAAAAGGAAGAAGAAAAAGTAGATGACGAATTAGAAGGTAAAAACGAGAAGTAGGAGAAAAATAGTCAAGTGAAGGAGAAAAAGAAATTTATTCGATTATGATTAATCTAGCGATGATAGGATGTTTGTAATATCGTAAGGGAGGAAGATTCCATTGACTTTTCAAGTTTTGACAAAACTGTAAAGAGTTGATAGAGAAATACCGTATGCGTAAATGTTAGCTTTTAAAAATCGGCCTTTAACGTAGTTGATAAAAATATTACCATATTTGCTTTGTGTTGGATAAGATACCAAAAGATTTCCTCCTCTTAATTCGCTTCAGTACGGCCTTTCATGTACAATTATCAAACAGGAAACGTGCTTGATAAATAGTGAACTCTGCAAGGTCGTGGATTAGGTCAACTTGACTTATTCCAAATGCGATTTCTTCCTTGATATGGTCATTGCAAGTTAGATCTTCCCATCAAAAGATAGAAATAGGAATTTCTGGAGCTGAACTCCTGGAGCGTTTAAGAAATCCTTCACTTGCGATTTCTGGAGCTGAACTCTATTTTGTAATTATACATGTATTTGTGGCGGTTATGAAGTGAAATTTTTTCGAAAATATTTAATCATATCTTTCTAAAACCTCTTCCGGACATACCAATAATTTCTGAATATTTTTACTTCCTCTAATATACCGTACTGGAAGATTGGAAGATCGTTTTATGTGGTGTAAATTCTGAATAGTACTATCGTTTAAATAGCCAAAATTTGTCGAATACGTTCTTCATACGTGAGTATTTGTATATGAATATTCGTTTGCATAGACCAACACTATCTGGCTAAAAAGAAAGGTGGCGCAGTTTAATATATAGTTGGGCCGACTTTCGCTTTGATGACGCGCGCATTCGCCGTGGCATTAAATTTAACGTTCGTGGATCTTCTTTACGTCTATTTTTGTCCACTGTTACAATAATTTTTCGCCCGGATCATGCAGTGATGCGGGGAGAATGGAACCTCTCCGTAGGCCCCTCTTCAAGATATCCCAAAGACTTTCTATAGGATTAACATCAGAACTGTGAGGATGCCAGCTGATGTTTGAATTGACTGATCATGAAGTCAGAACCAGTCAGTTACAATTTGAGCTCGGTGAACCCTGGCGTTGTCGTCCTGGAGTATCCCAGCGCAATCAGGAAAGAACTCGTTCATGGATTGGAAACCTGGTCATCCAGTATATTAAGCTACTCGGCTGACGTCATTTTATTGCTGAATAACGTTGCAGAACCCAGAATAGACCAACAGATTCAATCCCAGATCATCGCACTGCTTCCACAGGCTAGGACAGTGGGTAACACGGATGACGGGTCCATCGCTTCATACGGTTGTCTTGTTTCCTTATGCGCCCATCAATCTGGAATAGAGAAAACCTAAATATCAGACCAAATAACTTTTTTTTCACTTCTCCAAACTTCAATTTTTGTGCTCCCGGGCGAACATTAATAGTTTTTTTTCCCTATTGTTCTCACTGAAAAGCGGTTTTCTTGTGACAAAGCTGCTGCTTAGTCCATTTTTTTAAGTCCCAGGCGCGTTGTGCGTGTAGGTATGCGTTTTACTCCCTTGTTAAAATTCCCAGTCAGTTCTAATGTGGAATCTTTTCGGTTTGCCTTTACCATACCTACGGGTTAATGATTTCCGGTCACGATTATTCAGAAATTTTTTCCGACCATAGTTACTTCTCGAAGTTGAGACTTACTTATGGTTCGAGCCTTCCTTCTAAGCTTTAATAAAGCGTTGAACAGTTCTTACTCAAGTTCCAGTAATTGATGCAATCTCTTTTCTTGTTTTCTCTGCTTGGAATAGGCCAACAATTTGTCCCTTCTGAAGCTCGGTGGAATTTTTTCCGCGACCAGGTGCTGCGTCCACAGATATCACAAATGAAGTGATAGATAATGCAGGACAAATTAAAGGAAGTATTGCCTGCACAAATTCGCACATAACTGCACTTATAAGCTTGTGAATGGCTCCTTAGTATTTGCATATTGAATATTCGACAACTGGTTCTGTTCAGACAGTATATATTAAACGTGGTTCCTATATGCGTAAAAGCAACGGCAGAAACCACAAAGCAGAAAATTTTTATGACGTCACTTCCTGTTTTTGTCTCTTCTGCCAGACGGAAAATTTCTGCTTTTTGCAGTTGAGTTGAATCATGGCCAACTAGATTATAGAAAACAATGGTTAAATTCAATTTTTGCGGCAGAATGCGGGGCAAAAACAGGTTGCTCAACCAATAGAAAACGATCTCTGCAGTGAAGTCATAGTGATGTCCTCTCTCTGACACACAAAATGAAAATGTCGGACGCTAAGTGAAGACCGAGAAAGAAAATTGATGTGGAAGTGCTAATAGAAGTTTTCACAAGGTTGAAGACAATACCAATTAAATTGAATAAAGAACATTTGAATACAAAAAATTCGATCTAACGATAGATGAAGAATGAACGAACTATGCAGTGTGTGTATCGAATCCGATGCGATCTAAATAGTTTAGATCGCGTCGGCTTCGGTAAAGTGCAATAATGCGATGCAAAAATGTCAACTTAAAACAAAGGATGGCGCTTGGGAGCAGATTTGTGCTGTCTCATCCATTTGAGTTTCTGCCATATGAGACACCTCCAGAACCAGAAAGTACAAGAGGAGAAAAAAAAATCGCCCTGGTTTCTGCTCTTTTGTTTTCTGCTTGTGAGAACCCACTTTACTGCAGACTCTGGACATTACAATATATTTTATTGAGCTTAAGTGCTTCTTCGTACAACCTATTGGTACACTTCTTTGTACAGTCTGAGACCAAATGTGGATTGTTCACTGTAGTCTGAAAGTGGTATTAAGTTCCATCAATTTCCGGTTGATGAAAGTTCAAAATATTTTAGATATAAACTGTAAATTTTACAAAAATATGAAGTTGTGGCTAAATCATATCTAATTTATTTTTCTGTTTAGCAAAAACAACACTACTTTCATATTAAACGATTTATATTGAAAGCAGCAAGTAAACTCTTATAAATTAAATTTTTTATGGATTTAAATATGTTTCTGTGTTCATTTTGAAACTTTCAATTTTCGTTTTAAATCTTTCCTTTGGAATATTTTTATCCTTAGATCAATTCAGTCTTAGAATATGAGCAATCTACTTTAAAGTAAAATAATTTCCCTTTTGTAATATAATTTCGAAATGCTTTTGCATATGACAGCTCTAAAAAAAAATTAAATTAAAAAAAAATTAATTAATACAATATTTGCTTCGACGTCTAGGTTTTGTAAAACAACCAGAGCATAAAAGTTCTGTTTAAAACGAAATCGACATCCTTAAAGGTAACTAGAAGGAAAAATAAAAGAGCATGGAGCTTTCAGTTGCCATGGAAATAATTTTGGCTACAAGGTAAAAGAGAAAACAAACTGTGAATTCATGTCTGGCTCAATTTGATCTTTTAAAATGCGTATTCACGTAATCACAATTTCAAATGAGTTCCGAGAGAAAGAGAAAGGGAAATGAGAAAAGCTTTCACTTGACGATTGGTTACGCTTATCTTCAATGGCAAAGTTAAATGTTGGTAAATACAGTGATTGGGAAGAGAGAAGAAGAAAGAGCAGTCGAATCGGAGAACATGGTAATTTCTGAGCATCTTGAGTCGTTTATTCAATTAAACACCGGAGAATGGAAAGAGAAAACAACGAAGAAGAGAACAAAACTCTTATCTCTTTCTCTGTCTCTCCCCTTTCGAACGGAAATAGAAGCAACGAATAAATTGCTTTAAGTTGGCGCTGCCAATAAAAGAGTCGAACGATTACGAAGCTCTAGCCAATGTTAATGCTGTGCAAATTGAGGCTAGGAGCATCGGCTACTGTAGGAAACTGGGGTTTTTTGTTCTTTTTTTTCTTTTCATTTCATATTCCACATTTTTTGTGGAACAGCAAAGCTCTTAAAATTATTATTTATTTATTTTCAGAAAAAGTTATAATCGATGTCTTCTTCTTTAGATTACATTTTGGCATTCAATTTTCGAAGCATTATATTTAATGATATTGTTTATTATAAAAAGAACTTTGAACTCTAGGAAAAATTTTACGGAATCTGTGAACAAGCGGAGATGAAAGCGATACTGATATAAAAAAAATAATAATTCGTTCATTAATCATTAAATTACAAGGGACCTTCAGAATATCGCCACCGCACTGCTGTGGTCATAATCGTGCGCGTGCGTGCTGATTACTTTCATCTCTTACTTGTCAGCAAAACATCCGATGCCGTTATGAAAACGCCAATCGTGCTTACGGACTGTTCTGTACTTGTAACGTGCTTAAGACGACCAGGGACTTCGCCGACCGGTTTTTGAACGCAAGAAATGTGAAGATGGCCAGATATATGAATTCTAGAATTCTACGGTTTTGAGTTATAGAATGGTAAGGAATTGCGACAGATATTTCAAGAAAGGGCGTGAGAACTTGCATGAGGAAGTGACCGTAACTTGTCTGTGCTTATTTGGTATTGCGATAGACTCGTGAGAATAGACGGTTCACATTATTGTCACAAATTTCAATGCTCACTTTCTATGAAATTGTATCAGGCCAATTGTGCTTTCTGAAATTATGCTCATGCTGTTTGCCGAAGTATTTTCTGAAGAGCACAAAGCCAAGCAAGCTTGCCGTACTTTGACATTTTTGATATGATTTATATAGAAATTCGCATTCCGTTATGAATACCAATAATAGCATTTTGCCTCAATAATGACGACTACTATATAGTAGAGCAGTTTAAGATACCAGACTAATCTTCTAACCTAACACATCAGCATAATAGTTTTCAGTCAACTACTCCAATATTGCTTGAAGCACCTGGGGCGAGTTTTTGAACATGAGATCGTGGTTTAGTAAGCATCGCTCATACGTCTAAATTGCGTAATGCCAAAGCCTTCCAATGGTAATTGCTCTGATCTTACGCAATTTTGACATATGAGCGATGCTTACTAAGCCGCAATCTCAAGTCCAAAAACTCGACCCTGGTCGATGCGCAGCGAGTATCTAGAATAATTGAAGAGCTTGGGGTATTAACAAGACAAGCCACATAAAGTAAGTTTTGCGATGTACTATTATTGTATTTCGTGTTTACACTAAATGGAGTATTGGGAGTAACAGAAATCAGTGAACTGGGATGGCATCTGTTCAAGCATCAAGATGCTGTTTTCACAGATTGTAGAGAAAGTATCCTGCAAAATTTAAATATAAATAAATTAGTTTAGGCACAAAAATTTGGCTTGCCTTGTTAATGCCCAAGCCCTTCAAGTCAACAATGCAAGAAGTTGGAAGAGGTAGGCATTTTATTTCTCACTAGCTGATATACCCGGCCTTGCTCTGGCTCTTTTTAGATGAAATTTTGCAATGTCTGATTATGAATGTACAGAAAAAATGAGCACATGATAAAAGCTTAGAATTAATATAGTAAAAATTCATATTGAAGAATCGAAAAGAATTCTATTAAAATGCTCCTAATGGATGGCTTCTCCAACAACGGCCCTTTAGCAGTTCTACTCGACTTCGCTTGTGTTGGGATGTTGTGTTTAGCTGAGTGAGTTTGACGCTGTGCCGAAAAAAAATGATGGAGAATAATGTTCATTTTTTCTGTATAGTCAGATTCAGAAATTGCAAAATTTCATCAAAAGAACCGAGCAATGCCGGATACATCAATTCATAATAAATCGAAAAATAGTCCTAGATATTTTGAAATAAATTTTAAATCAAAGAACAAAATCCATACTTTATGACCAGTGTAAAAACTAAGCTTTCAACATGCGAGTTTGTATGTTAATTTATGAAAACCAAAAAATAAATAAATAAATAAATAAATAAATAAATAAATAAAAAATAAAATCCGGTAAAAATGCGGAAAACATAAAACCCAGATAATCAAAAAATAAACTAAGACAGTTGATCTCGTTAATTGCCATCACCGTATCAAATTTCAATATTCTAGACCTGTTTTTGCTGCAAAGATTAGTCTAGACTGAAAAAACTGGAAGAAATCGCATATTTTTACGGAGGGCCGCAGGGGGGCAAAGGGGTAAAATATGAAAAAAAGCAGAAATTGTTTTTTTGCAAATTACGTGAACTATTCTTGGTTTCAAATATCTAAGTCGTAGGTGAATTTGCCACAGAGTGGAGTTGACCGGGCGCGAACGTCAAAATTAGGCACTAATTTGGGATGTTTTTTAGATTTCTGTCCCCCTAAAAATCGATTTTCAAAAATCAACCTAACGCTCCCTTTTTATATACGTCTTTTATATCCTCGTGCGCAATTTTTAAGCTCTCTTCATTTCCGAATTAGTGTTAGTGGCTAAAACACAAAACGGGGGGCCAATCTTTGGGCCCTCCTGGCCCCCCTCACAAAACTAAAATCGAAATAAAAAACAGAAAATTTTTGGAAATATCCCCGAGAAGCTTCCCTCAGAGTTACGTTGCTTTAATCTTTATTCTCCGCAAAGTTGTATCAAAATATCATAAAATTTTGTGAAACACCCCCGAAAATCGATTTTTTTTTTCGGTTTCCGCACGCGTAAAATTCGAATATCAAAAATCGGGGAAACTACTTTTTTGGTACGGTAGCTAGAAACCTTCCTGCAAAATTTCGAAGATCTGCGTATATTGGAGGCGGAGCCAGGCGACCGAATGTGCAATTCCTTTCTGAATTTCGAAAAAAAAAACGTCTTATCACCCCCCTACGCGATGATGAGTCAGTGAGTCATTCAGTGGATGTCCTCTTTTATATAGATTTGAGAAAGAAATAAACATTGCTTTCTTATAAATACAAAAAAGTGTTCATTTAATAATAAAAAATACAGTCAAAATCTGACCTCCCAGAAATGTAGTATTTAAAAAAAAAAACGGTTACGGCTATCATATCATTCAAAATGATACACTTTTAAGCTTTCTATAGATCCCGAGACGGGAGCGGTGAAAATTTGAAGACTAGGCAGAAATAAATTTATATGTACATAAAAATGTTTTTTTGTTTTTGTTTTTTTTTAATATCTACCCAAAACAAGCCTGCTATATTCCAAGAAAATGCTGAAGTCTTTTACACATCCTCCTTTCTTCGTACCCTTATCGATCCTCGTTTGGGAGGTCATAGCATTTGTCTATTAATATGCTCTCTCCTCAATAAGACGAATATTAATAGCCAAATGCTACTAATTCCAGAGCATTATCATAATTCTACATATGTTAATTATACTTAAGCTGATTAAGCGCGTTATTGATTGAAACAGCGTGTCTATATTCACGTAGACACTAAAATGACTGACGTTAAACGAATTTATTCATGCCTGGACAATGCAATTAAAGTTTTTAACAAGGTGCTTCAAGTAGGGCTATTTTAGTAAATTAGCATAGCTGAAGGAGTGATTGATAAATTTTGAATAGCTTGAGGATTAATTACATTGTCACAATTAGCTTTCGCTTACTGACATGAATAGCTGTGGAATATATGTTGTATTCGAAAAACCAGAGGCGGCGCTAGCTTCTTCGGCGCCCCTATGCAAGCTTTTAAAATATGCGCCCTTTCAACCTTGGTTGGCGCCCATCCTACAATGCGCCCCTATGCGACGCTTACCGCTTCGCGCCGCTTCTGTGAATAACAAATCTAGAACGAGAAATAAATTTCCAGAAAAATATTAATTCGATTCAAACGTTTAATTCGGCTTTATATCGAGAGTATTTAATTTCAAAAGTTTTCATTTATTCGATATAAATAACGTAGATTGGAAACATTAAAACTTTTCAGATGGAAGAAAATAATTCCAATTTTTTTTTTTTTTTCAAATCTAGGTTTTGCTCATGACTTCGCTTTCGTGGATGTGAGCCTATTTTTCAGCCGACTGTACTTTTGTATTCAAAATGTCAAGAAACGATGGGCAAATTTTGAAGGAGGGGTTGAATACTGATACTATAAGGAATAAAAGATGCCCTATTTCCAGAAATTCTGCGTTTGCCCAATAGATGGCAATACCATTACACGTTCTGACGGATTGATCACCTCTTCTTTTTCCAATGGGACTACGAGATGTGCCCCAAAAGTTCTGAGAATGATTCTTAAAAAATTACTTATTCAAAATTTTGCAATTGAATGTTACCACCTTCGAAGTAACTCCCTTGTGAAACAATACAACGGTTCTAAGGATTTTTCTCTTCGTCGTAGACTGAAATTCTTTCTTTAAGATTGTCGAGTGGATTTTTATTATTACAAGGCTTGTATAACTTTAACTGTTTGGTGGATGAAATTTTCTGATCATTATTTCAACCCCTTCAACTAGTCCGATCTTGCTGAAATTTTGTACTCATACGCAAATTCGGTGACAATGCATGAATCTAAAAAAAATTCAAAAAATTCAAAGGGGGGGGGGGGGGGGGAATTAAAACCAAAAAGACTTGGTTTTTGTTTGCTTGTTTGCTCAAGAGATGGCGCCATACGAAAAAACTCTTATAAAGCTGGGGGGAAAAAACCTTCAAAAGCGTTGCAATAGTATTTCATTCACTTGTTGCGTGTTCTCAATGGTCCCAAAATGAGTTCGGGGAACGTAAAAAAATAATCATGCGGCGCCAGATCAGCACTGTGGAGAGCGTTGCAATTTTTTGGGATAAAAATTCGTGGCAAACAATGAAGCGTAGTCGTGAAGAAGGATTCCGGTATCCGCCTTTCATCAGCAATCCCTCTAGCCTTTCATCAGCAATCCCTCTAACGTTCAAACGCCTGTCTGTATCCACAACAGTTTTGACAATTAAAATGCAAAATTTGATTGCATACCTTTAGCCAATAGAACTTTGCATTTCACCATGTGATGACTAAGCCGAACGTGGCTGCGATTCTTCAAACACCTGGATTCAACAGTTACCCGAGATTCCCTTTCCACACCTCAACATGCGCAGTCGACCATAGAGACCTCTTGCAGGGCAACAAAAAAAATCACTCTCATTGCTTTTGGACACACTTCGCATGTAAAAAATGTGATGAAACAATTTACCAGACATCAACGATCTGAAACAAAGGATCATTGGCGGCATTACCACTTTTTGAACTTCCTCTTCCGGAGTAGGTCTTCGATGGTGTTCTGGTTGTAGGTCTTGGCTATTTGTTTGATGTAGTTGATTGAAGCCTTCTGCATTTAGTGGTAGATTCAGAGCGCGGTTGATCAGTTTTATAAAAGGTTGATAAATGAAATAAATTATAAGCAAACTTAGTGATTTAAAGTGGCACACCATCTTATATCGGTAAAATGAATACTTTTTTTTTACTTATATAACGAAAACTTATCAAAATGAAACACTATTTTTAAAAAAAAGTTCTAAAAGTTCTAAAATTTATTTTCAGTAGGTGATAAATGAGAGAATTTATTAAACGTTTGGTGTCAAATTTTACGAACTCGCTGAACCCTTTGGGCGAAACAGAGACCGCGAGATAACGTCGCTCTTTTGAAGTGCAACGAAATTTAACCGACTAGCACTATATTTAACCCTAATAATTTAGGAAAAGGGAGCAAGTGATGTAAGCAATGTACTCGTTTCACGAAAATATATGTTCCGAACAACCGGTTTGTTTCTGAAAAGCATTCTTAAAAAATTGTTTCAAACGGAATAGGGTTAGAAGAGAGGAAACGCAATGATCAGAAGCAGCAGTGTATCTGCGCTAAACTTAAGCGAACGCTTTTGCCAAGGTCACAAGAGGTCGGTGGTGACTGGGGCAATCTCTAGATTCGCTCAAAAACAGGCCTCCGGTGATGGAGACCTCGTCCACCCGGGAGTGTCGTCGCCTGACCCCGGTCATCGTGATCGATATTTTGTTCGTGTTTTGGAACTCGGGTGGCAGTCGACGAGAACAAGTCTGAGCCCTTTTCCACACCCCCCCCCCCCCTTTCCTAAACCTTCCTTCCTTCCCTCCTTGCTCCCATACAAACCAAATGATGTCTACTTGTCTGTGCGTTTTAGGAAGCAATTCTCGGCCGTTCAATCCACGATAATTTGGGAACCTTGCAAAGGTTACACGAAATACTGCATTTTTCATGTATAGAAAATTTTCTGCTTTCCTCTTCCCTCCTCTCCAACTCGTCCATCTTCGAAGTAAAGGAGATAATTCTGGTCGATGAGATGTTTTCCGAACGGTGGAGGAAAAGGTTGATTATGTGACACGTTCATACACTCCCACCCATTATAGGAATCTCCATAATGACGTTCTTTATGAGTTGTACCAATACCTCATTGAGGGAGGCCTCAGCCAACGTGTTTCTCCACTGAAGAAAGCGGCGTCTTTAAAGGGACTCTATTCTTTGGTGGTAATTTGTATTTTGCAGTGTCACATTAGGAATTTTTTTAAACAAGTTAACAAAAATAAGATTTAGTAGACCCAAAGAGTTAATGGCCGTCGAACGAACGATGTTACTTAAAACTTTTTTTAACGTTTCATGAAGAAGTAATTACATAATTAAAATTAAATTCAGACTTCTTGCAATGTATGTTATAATCATTTTAAAACTTCTTTGTATATTTATATTCAAACGGTTAATAAAATGCCACTTCCATTTAAAGCAGTCTAATCTCTTCCTTGGTCATCTTGTTTAAGTGTATAATGAAGCAGCAATCCTTTTATATTTTTTACTTATAGATTATTCTCTCGAACGTTCGGTGAAAAGTTTACGAGGGTCTTTCGGAAATTAATATCCGTTTTAGAACTTACTCGGTACTTTATCGGTCTTTGTTTTACTTCTACTTATGCTACTTCTCCACGTACTCACTCTGGGCATGTAGAGACTTTCATAAAGAGTGATAAGTTTTTGGATTCTTTTGTCGTAGGCCTGTGCCATTCAGAAACGTCGTGGATACATCCTTCAGCTCTTCTTCACTCACAAAGCGTTTTCCTCCTAAAATTTCCTTCAATCAAAAGCAAAATTTGAATTAGAAGTCACTAGGAGTCAGCAGTGCAGCTTGGGGACTGGAGAGAACTTGCCCCTTGCGGCACTTTTAAAGGGCAGCGCTTTCGGTCTACAGCATTGGAAAGAAAGTTGTTTTTCTGTCAGCAAATACAAGGATAGAAGACACCTGACGTACTTATTTCCACGGAAACAATGCTTACTATCGATAATTTCGACTTTGATGAGGACATTCCCTTGAAGATGGCTTTATTGACTTGGGCTTGGCTCTCATCATAACTGTTTAGGCGCTAAGTTGTGGTTAATTAATTGCATTAAAAATGAAAATAACCCAGAAAGTTTCTTTAATAATTTGTGAAATCTTGCCATACTTTATATAGAGGATCAAACAAAATAGACTTAAGTATAAACTGTGCCCCGTGGGATCTGGCATGCTCATAGACCGACAAGTAGGACCCCAGGGACATGGAAGCAACTCAAACAACAGATAATTGAGGTAAACAACTTAAATTACTGTTGAGTAAAATTACTACAAACAATTGTGTGTTAAGACTAACAAAACAGTTAACAAAAGAATAAGCAGAACTAAAGAAAAAATAAATATAAGCCTACAGAATCAAATTTGACGCTCTCGTTAACTAATTACAATTAAATAGTTATTAATGAGACTTAAAACTATGCTGTTAAACCTGAGATTAACAAAAATTAAGGTATATTTACAAGTCAGTGCCGCAATAACCGTTACTGACGAAGAACAAAATAGACCTTTATCAGTGCAGGAGAAGTTTCCCATGTCAAAGGTTGACATAGGAGGCCTCGCTAAATATTTCAGAGAGGCAATTTAATATAACTCATCTGATATATAGCTATTAACATAGACAAAAATAGTAAATTGAGAAACCAGGATTTATGGTAGTGTTTCAGATATGTTTCTTAAAGCCCTGTGGAACATCATTATTATTAAAACTCTGCTTACAGGAGAGCAAGAGAAATAACTTTGTAGGTGCTGTAATTAATTTTTTTCACTTCGGAAATAAATATAACCTAAGTATTTTTTCTTTGTATTGAGGTTTTGTATTGATATTTAATTTCTAATTGTTAATTAACCCACTTTGTATTTTCTGTTTTGTTTTGCTCAGTGCCAACTTGGCCTAACTTGTCGGTTTTATACCAAACTGGCCTCGTTGGGTATAAGATTTTACTTTTCTTTCTGTTTATCAATTCCACTGGGGGACGGGGGGGGGGGGGACTGAACGACTGCCGAGGTTGGCCCAATCATTAGCTACGCAACTGTTGGGGAGTGTTTGATCATATCAAATGACAGAATCCACGCTCGGTAATCTGCACGGAAAATCTCCTATCCCGTATTAAAGTTTGAACTGCCCCACTGTGTTGTTTGTCCATAAGGTAAAGTTTCATGATGAACCTCACATGGTAGCAAAGTTGTTGCGTCCAGAAATCCTGGTCTCATAAGTGGTAGGATTTTCAAACTTGTTCGTTTTAAATACGCACAAAAATGCCCCTAACGCGATGAAACACAAGAGTTGAAAAACATGTAATGAGAATGGTTCTGCGAGTTAGCCAAGTTCATTAATTTGCACAAACGGGATAGTATTTTCCGAACGTCCCTCGTAATTAACCTCCCTTGTAATTCATCTTTCGTTTTATCCTTTTTTTTGTTTTTAGTTCAGCCGAGAATTTGTAGATTGTGTTTCCATCTCTTTATAATCATTTATAGGGCAAAAGGTCGAGATAAATTGGAAAATCTAAATTTTGCACGATTTTGGAATGATTTTGGGTTCTATATATATTTTTTTTTCCTAAAAAAATTAAAGATGTTAAATTATTATACCACTCTCCGTTTCCACGACCGTCTAAAAAAGAATCTGAAAAACGTGTCATGCAGTTGTTTCAACAACTAAGCGTATGAAACTAATTTATAAAGTGATAACCTTTAATCCACAAGGACAAAAATAGAGGATGAAGACATAGTCTTCGAATTACGTATTTGGCATTTCCATTTTTGTAGTTATCCTACATTTTGACATTATCGTTGTATGGACTAATATTATGTTATTCTGTTATTCTTACTAAACTACTGAATGCTAACCTCAGTCAGTATCCTACGTTATTATCATCCGTTATATCGAAATTAGAATTGAATACATTCCTCTAATTTCAAATGGATTCTCCATGGAGACTTCCTTTTTTCCGAATTTGACATCTTTTTACTATTCCAAGATCTTAATCTAAAAATCTTTGAAATACGTCCAATGCTGATTACGTTTCTCGGCAAAGGCCAAATTTGCGAACTTTTTCGCTAGTTTATAGATGAAAATTTTTTTTCAATTTTTAATGAAGTTAAAAGGGTTTATTTTGAGAATATCTTTAAAGTATAGTAAAACTTCAATTTCATTTTGTTAGTAATGTAAAGTTATTCGTTTGCGTTTAATCAGTGACAGTACTGACAATGAATGAAAACTTTTGCTGTATCCTATGCCGATACTAACGTCATAGACAGAGCAGGTCAGGAAAGGAAAGGAAACTACTTTCCTGGCGGCAGAGAGTGGTCAGAACGGCATAATAAAATTCAGATTGTTGTAATACTAAATGCAAGGAAAATGAATAGGACCATTAAATCAATGCTATTTCCTTATCCAACAGCTCCAGATTATTCCAAAAACAATTTTATTTAATGAAAGTGAGTTATTTACTCCATAGTTACAAAATAACAGCTGACAGTATACACATCTATTACACACAAGGCCTAATGCATAAGCAGTAGTACAAGATGTGTATTTACATCTGATATTGTTGTTAATGCATAGCTATGGAAATTCATATGGAGTAAATAACTCGCTTTCATTAAAATGTTTTTGGAATAATCTGGAGCTTTTGGATGTGGAAGTAGCATTGATTTAATGGTCCTAGTCATTTTCCATTAAATAAAATGAATGAAAAACAATCTGAATTTTTTCTGTCGTTCTGATCACTCTCTGCCGCCAGGAAAGTAGTTTTCTTTCCTTTACTGACCTGCTCTTTCTGTCTATGACGTTAGTTTCGGCAAAGGGTACAGCAAAAGTTTTACATTCATTATGAGATCTTTCTAAAGAAGGCTTTGAACAAATGGTTAATGAAAATGAAGGACAACTTTTTTTTTCGTTGTTTTAAAGAGAAGAATCAGTTTCCAACTATTCAATAGCAATCAATTTCTTGATGAAAGGGAGAAACTGTGTACGTATATTATGAAATGACGTTTAAAAAGTAGTACATATAATGGCAACATTTTTGTGGAAAGTGTGGAAACGCCAGGGTAAATTCTCTAGGGTACCGATACTCTTTCCAAATCTCATTTAAATTCATTATGCTATAAAACATATAGAACACAGTATTTCGAAGACAATAACGCTCCCTTGTTATTTAATCGGCATAAAAACATAAAAGGTTAATAGGGTTTGAAATTCAATATGAATTACAGCATTACGTTCCCTGTTTTCTTAATCAGGTATGATTTTTTTAAAGCATTAGGAATTTAATTTTATTAAATTGCTTACCTGAAGGGGCGCCATTTGATGTTTTAATATGGGGCTGGGGAAGCCGATCAATTATTTGGGCCGTTTCCCGATTCTTATTCATGGGGATGGAGGAGGAGCTTTGCGAAAAGCCAGCCAAGGGATAACAGATGGCCGACGAGTGTCAAACTTTAATCTCCCGCCACACTACAGGAGATAGGCTCCTATGTATTTCTAATGGATCCGCCACTTGCATTAAACAATTCCTCCCAGATGACCTTTAAAAATTTATGGATTAGTTATTTTCTAAACCTATCAACTTCTTGCCTCTCTCTCTCTCTCTCTCCAATTTCCCCGACAGAAACTTGATTGGAAGTAATATCAGCTGAACTTAGTTATAAAGGTCGTAATTGTTAATTACGGCGATTAAAAAAAATGCTTCTTTAATGGAAAAAGAAGATTCTAATTTTTAAAATTTCTAAGAAAACAGTGTATTACTTTTTTAAATTCCTTTCATTTCGATGATAGACCACTCCTGATGATAAAACTGACCACCAAGAATTGCATGCAAAAAATATAAATATTAAACAAAAACACAGGGCAAAATAAAATTTTACACCAGCCATTGATTCAATCCAGCATTTCTGAAGAGATGTTACTGATACTTTCCTGGTCTACACGTATTAACAGAATTTCAATTATTTTTTTCCCGAAGTTTAGTAGGAAGCACTCTTCTAATTCTAAAAACATAATAATCTGAAAATAAAATTATTAATTTTTCTAATAATCAAATAGAAAAAATATCAAAGAAATTTTCATGACCAGGACTCGAGCCAATGACCGTCGGGTTATCGTCCCGATGCCGTAACCACTAAATTACTTGGATATGGAAGCTGTATCTATCAAAAATGTCTTATGAGCATAGGTTACAACCCGGATCCTTGTTCGCAAGTCAAGGATGGCGAATCGCATAATTACAACTGGAAAATGGGTCTAGTAGGATTTTTTTTTCATTTTAATACATTATGCACAGCCGAAGAACATTCTTTAACTACCAGCTAATAGCCAAAATAACCGCCGTGTGCAGTAAGGAAAGCAGCTAGACGGCGTGGGAGAGAGTCAATAAAATGCTGGAAGATGTCCGACGGGTGGAAGATCAAGGAGCGATTAGGGGGTCAATGTGATCCCAATGTTGCTGGATTTGATTTGATCTCCAACCCTAAAAAGGACTGACGGGTTTTTAAAAATGGAATAGCAAGCAAACTGTGACAGTTATTTTTGCAGAAGATTATGTATGAGGTTAGGAATTTGTTTTGGTACATTTCCTTGTGACTTGCAGACCAAGCTTTTCGGACTGCGCTTAATGATATTCTTAACGGCATTCCCGGATAAGTCTGTCCATATGACATGCAGCATCATCCTGCTGGAATATCCCATCTGCCACGGGGAAGACAGTCAACCCATATGGATGTACCTGATCCGCAACGATGGATAAATAATTAAATCAGGTGTCTCAAGTGAACCTAGAAAATGCCATAACCTTGCCACGAGTGGCTTGTGTTCTTCCAACAATGGTTGCAGGATGATTCCTTTCGGAGGTTTCCCGCCAAATACGACAACGTCTACCCACTCGGCAGAGCAAATACCGTGACTCATCGGATAAGGCAAGCAATTCCTGTACTTCAAATTTAGGATTTCCGCCGATGCATCTTTGTCATCATGTGTGCATTGACCGTCCGTCTGCTTCGGAGCCCCATACGCAACAGGACTCACTATATTGTTCTTGGTGACATACGTCTGGCACCACTCTGGTTATTATGGACGTTGAGTTGCTCAACTGTTGCGTTTCGGTTGGTTTGCACACATGTTCGTGGTCGACATTCACATCTCACATCAACGATGTCGTTTGACCAATTACGGTATGCTTCAACCACAGCAGCACGCGAACATAAACTGTGCAACAACAGATTCATTCTGAAAGTCAATGAACATCTCCTTTTGCAAGTTTGATAAATTAATCGTTTCACACATAACAGCAACGATTGATATGTGTATAGAGTACAGATATCTCATCTTTTATACCCATCAAGCGAAGTCGCCCATTTTAATTTTTTTATTGGCTATGCACTGGAGACGGCACAAAACGGCGATTATAATAATGTGGCTCGGCTGCGTATATGAATTAAATAACACAACGTTATAAGTGTAATATTTACTGCTAACGTGATATTCCTTCTTTCGCATCAATGTTGAATTCATTTTAGCATTGACTCTATAATGTGTCGGAAACATTTTGGAACAAATTTTAGTGATCCTAATCCTTCTCAGCTGTGCGGCACAAAAGAAATGCAGAACATGCAACCAGGTTCTAACCATAAAGGATCCGATGAAAATGTTTCTTCATTATTATTATTATTATTATTATTATTATTATTATTATTATTATTATTATTTGTGGAGCACTCACTTAGAGTAACAAAGAAATTGATGCCGAACCTAACAGAGGGGCCACGTCAAATACACAAATCCAAAATTATCCATAACGAACAGAAATACGTCGCAATTAAACGTTCAACAATGAACAAAACTACGGTTAAACATAAGCTAGAACCCTAAGCATGAGTTTCAATAAAATAATTGCGTACACGGCGATTAAAATGAAAACAACTAACGGTGCACTTCACAGCCTGACACATAAACACTGAAGACCGGATATCATATGGTAAATCATTCCAAACCAAGATGGCATTAAACGGAAAACTTTTTTCCTTAAATGAAGAAATTATATTAGGTATAACGAAACGGTAACGGCGATTTTTCCGTATGTTATCACCCAAACTGAACCACTCTCTAACACAACTAGCGAGATGGATATTATTCCTCAGAGCCTCTGACAATTCAATAATAACAATCTTACCTATAGTCGGTACAGTAGGAAGTTCATGTCTAGAACACATCAACGTAACCGATTCCAGTCTGTTCATTTTAAAAGCAGTCCTAATTACTCGGTTATAGGCGACAGACAGCCGATTTAGATTAATACTTGTAGACGAAGCCCAAAAAATGGCGCCATACTCAAGTTTTTTCACAATTTCAGCTTTTAAAAACTGCACAAGTTGTTTCTTACTCAGGATTGTCCGTAACTTTTTAGTCAAATATATTTTACGGCGTAACATAATAATCAACTGATGACAAATTCATTAAATTTAAGGCTGGAGTCCAACAAAATTCCGAGGATCTTTATAGTTGTGCAATCACTAAGAATATTCGGTCCGAACATAATCTTTGTTTTCTGAACACTAAGACTGAGTCCTCTCTTATTGTACCAATTAGAAAGGAATTCCAAATCCTGGGTTAGAAGGCCCATAGTTTCATCATGGGTTTCAGTGGAATAGGTGGTAAACAAATAGTTGTCATCTACGTAACTCATAATTTTGGCGTTAAACGAATGGCAATAAACAGAAGCAGTTGAAACGGCTACTCGAGGTAATCATTTGATAGCATAACTGAATGGAGTCAGATTTCACCGTGCAGTTGGTACCGAATGTTCCCCATCATTTAAGTTACTGTTATTTGCTGGTATGATTTCAAGCTATATTTTTCCTATTTTACACATTCGTTAAACATCCTTGACAGTATACCAGAATGTCTTAGAAGGGCATCCATTAGAGAAATATTTAATCCCGCTTTCCGAGCATTCATCATCTTAAATCATCCTGGTCGACTGTTTTGTTTATATTGAACAAGCTTGGAACGCGATACCACTTTTATTTCATTTGTTATCCACACGATCCTGTAACGAATCAGTGTTTCGAGGTAGGGGGTGCCTCTTAATTTGATAAATCAATGTAAACTTTGAGTCGATGGTGATTGAAAAATCACTCGAATATAGTTTTATTGTCGTTTTCAAACTTGTAAATATTTTATAAACTAGAAGTTTATCAGGAAAATAAGTTCTTTGGGTGAAATTGCTTTTCCATTATAGTAATGAGATATATTAATTGAGTTTTAATGCTGCCGCTAATAGGTTTAACGAATAATTAAAAGCATAAAATTTCACAGTAATAATTGCTCGATTGATAATTTAAAAGTATCTGATCGATGTCTCCTGTCGTACGAATTGAAATCTCGGTTCGTTTAGACAGATATCCATGTGATAAATTCATTCCGGATAAATTAAAACACTGGCCACGTTGTTTTGTCATTGATTGAATTAATCGGAGATTTTAGCTCCTGACTGGGTGATCAATGAATATGAAAAATGAAGTTGAGATATCATTAAAATGGTTTCGGAAATATATCAAAGTCTATATAACACAAATAAGTTTCAATGCAGACTTCAAAGCACTACGGCTCCCTTGAGAGGGTGCGAGTAGATATTAATTTTTATTCTCCTGATCACATAGAAACGTTTAATCAAGGGATTTTTCGTTAATAAATTAGGTTTTAATAAGTAATTTTAATAATAACTTACATCAATTGTCTAATCTAAACGAAATGATTTAATTTACTTTTGTTAAATACAGTATAGTTAAAGTATGTAGATGAATATGATAAGACATTAAATTTTTTATTTTATTGATAAAGTAATATAATTTTATTACCAATTTCTGATAAAGAAATTTAGATCTACTGATGCAGAATGACACTTAGAAACAGTTACAAGCATAAAGCTATAATAAATAGAACTTAACATAAAGAAATTTTTGTTACCATTAGTAAAGAAGAAAGGCAGCATTTTACACTGAGTTAGCAAAACTCATGGGATAGCAAGCACATTGATTGATGGGCATGGCTCACGAATTCACAGGGGTAACGGATTCTGGGAATGGACCATTAGACGTTCTGGGAAGAGCTTGGATAAGTGATTAATCAGAAATGGCACGTCGTCGCGAGTTGACGTCTTTTGAACGGGGTATGATAGTAGGTGCCCGACGCATGGGAATTTCCATTTGGGCAGTGGTGCAGGAATTTGGCTTTCCCCGCTCAACTGTCTCCAGGGTGTATCGGGAATGGCTGGATGAAGGCATCACAGTCCACAACAGGCACCATACCGGGCGTCCAGCTGCCCTGAATGATCGTGACCGGCGACACCTGGGACGAATGATTCAGAGAGACAGGAGCGCAACAGTGCAGCAAATCACAAACCAGTTCAATACTGGCCGCACTAGAAACGTCTCTCGGTGGACAATCCGTCGGAATCTGCATGCCCTCGGGTTTGGCAGCCGTCGCCCTACACGGGTGCCAATGCTTACCCAGCGTCATCGGACATTCCGGCGTGCATTTGCCACCAACCATCTTGGCTGGACTCTGCAACAGTGGCGTAACGTCATATGGTCAGATGAGTCACGATATCAACTGTACCACGCTGATGGGAGGCACCGTGTGTGGCGCAGACCTCACGAAACGATGGATCCCGCATGCCAACAGGTGGTGGTGCAGGGTGGTGGGGCGTCAGTAATGGTCTGGGGTGCATTTTCCTGGTTTGGAATGGGCCATCTGGTTATTCTGGACCAAACGTTGAATGGTCCACGGTATCGTCAACTCATCGGAGACCATCTGCACCCGTTTTTGACATTTCAACACCCTGACGACGTAGCAGTCTTTCAAGATGACAATGCTTCACCACATCGCTCTAATGTCGTCCGCGAATGGTTCGAGGAACATGCAGGAGAGGTCCAACGACTGAGCTGGCCAGCCCGGAGCCCTGACATGAATCCCATCGAGCATATTTGGGATGCTGTTGAAGTCAGGCTCCGGGCATTGGATCATCCGCCCACGAACGGGCAGCAACTATCTTCGGCTCTGCAGACTATCTGGTGTCAACTGCCTCCAGAAGTGTACCAGGGACTTGCAGACTCACTACCACGCCGTATTGCTGCACTCCACAGGGCCAGAGGTGGCCCGACCAGATGTTAAGTAACTATCCCATGAGTTTTGCTAACTCAGTGTATATGTTTGCAGAAAATAAATTTTTTGCTTAAATTTTGATTCCTAAAAAGTAGTGAATATATAATAAACGCAAAAGATTAGATACATGGTGGTCCCAAAGTCCGAGTACACCTGTTTATTTCCAGAATCTGCAGAAAAATTAAAAATCTGAGTACACTTACGTAAAATGATATGGAGATCTAAACTTAGCCACCATCTTGAAATCGCTATATTGGATGAATTATTTTTTTTAATGGATACTGGGTAAATCCATTTGTCGGATTTACCATATTTTTCACGGTTGGAGACTATCGTCACTGAAAGTTTGCGTGGCAGTTTGAAATTGAAGAGGGCACTGACAAAGCAAGAGCAAATTGAATGGTTTGATCTTTGGGGAGAGGAGTAGTCGAGGCATAGCAGATGGCAACGATGGTCCTGGCGATTTTTGTTCAGAGCCCACAACACTTAACGACACTCGTCCAGTTTACGAATTTCTCAAACCCAAAAGTGCATATGATGCAGACGTTTATGAGCATGACCCAGGCTGACATGTCGACTTCTGTACGTGAGCGTTCAGAAACATCAACAATACACCTTATTCCTCCTGAATGCCCTTTTCAGCGAAGAGGCCTTTTTGAAGGTTACACTGGACAGATGGAAACAAAGTCATATCAGGTATAAAAGTCGTCTTATTGTGTGGGACTTGAGGCATCCATGTCAGTAGACCAATTTTCATTAAAAGCGGCCTTAATTCTGAATGTGCTTGGAAATATTGAGGGATACTGCTTCTCCTTCCCTTTTGACCGAAGATGGCAGCTTCTCTTCTTTTTTTCAGCATGATGTAGCAATATCCGTCTCTCTAGCAGTGTCGTGAAAATTTTCAGTGAAGGCAGCTATAAAACCGGGCAACTAGGTCAAACCCAGTAAGTCGACTGTATTTCTAAGGAATTCTCGTGTTCTTTCACAAATCACAAAATCTAATTTCCTTTCGGAAAACAAATGACGTTCATCCAATATAGCAGATTCCAAGATGCGCCGAAGTCCTCATAACAATTTTACAATGTACAGGGTGTTGCAGATAACTACAGGGCAGTATAACGGAAAGCCTACCCGCTCGATTGCAGGGGCCGGCTCGGTCGATTGGCAGAATGGAGGAACATGAAGGTGGCCTGCAGCAGCCAGCAGTTTCCACAGTCGCGGAGGGGGGTGGGGTTAACGTCAAAACTGTCATGTAGGCTTCCCGTTATACTGCGGATAGGCTTCCGTTATACTGCCCTGTAGTTATCTGCAACACCCTGTATAGTCAGACTGTAAAAAAAAAAGGCGAGTACGGGTGACAATTCCTGGACGGGAAAAGTATGATTTTAAGTCATGTTTGAGAATTAACTTCCCTTTTTCTTTTTCTTTAATCGTTCATTCCACTCAGGGCTCTAGATCTTGCGCTTTGACTATACTCAGATGTTTAAATTTGCTATCGATTTTGGAAATAAAAATCTGCACTAGGACTTTGGAAGCACCCTGCAAAATCCGTCAGAAGTAATAATAGAAATGGTAACTCTGAACCTTGCTACATTACAACTAGGGTTGGTCATTTAGCGATAACTGTGATCTCAAGGAGAGTGAAATACATATACGCAGAATAAACATTTGTTGTGGACAAGAGGTTCTCCAGTTATATTACATAATTTTGAGAACTCAGGATTCCTATAAAATGGCTTAACTGAAAGTTTTGGAACTGCGATTCTATCGAAATAACTTCATTTAATTTTAACAGATTTTATTATTCAAATGTTTATCATTAATGTTATATTCTAAGTTGGAGAGAAATTGTCTTTCAAACCTTCATCAAACGTATCCGACATCTGCACAGTCTAATAAAATGACATTTAAAATAATTGCTAAAAGGAACGAAAGTTATTATCGTTACACTTGGCGACTAAAGTTTATTAATTAGTTTATCTTCTGAACGGTTCCATGCAAATTAAACATACGTATAAATGATCAAAGATTTTCCTTCCAAAATAAATTATATACGCTCTCTATAAAAATTCCAAAGTGAAATTTTCTAAAACAAACTGCCTTGCATTTTAGAAATAATAAATCTTTAATTATCATGACTTCTGGAATACACTTTATTTTAGCCCCAGTGCACTATTGGATTTGGCATTTAATGAAAGTTGCAGAAAGAAGGTAGTGGGGCTTTAAACATCCACAGTTTTCGCTGGTTCCATCAACTTTACGGGTGGAATAGAAAATGCAGTGTTATTTATGGTGGCTTATTTCTGGTGGACACTGGAAGCAAAGAAATCGATTGCTTTGCTGTGATTGTGGCTTTCCATGAACATAATTCATCCGAAGCTCTAAATCCTCCATTGTTAATCTCTATTTTATGATCATCATTTTTGCTGAAATGGATTCTAAGTGCCGTTTAGCCTTTGGCTGTTTTCACTTCCTCGAATGTTTCTTAACCCTGTCTTCTGCTTCCATTCCTGGGGTTCCTTTATCCCCCCTCCCACTTCCTTCCCTCTTTTGCAGTAGTAACCGCCGGGTTTTAGCCGGTGCGCTCTAGTCGACATGGGCCGGCCGTCTTAGCGCTGTCGGACCAATTAGTCATGGCCAGTTGGTTACGGTTGTGGTCGAGCGAAAGTCTATCAAGTATTCAGGGTTTCCAGTGAACCCTTTCCCCCTTCCATTCCCCTCCACCTTTCCTGCTGTTTCCTTCCACCGTCTACTGTTCGCCCTTTTGTCTTCGCCCGCCATCCTTCTTTGTTTGCTCGATAAGTCCGATCCTCCTTTCATTGGACTGACTTCTTTCCCCGCACTCCCTTCTTATCCCCTCTATTAAATATGCACGAAGCCTCTCTCTTTATCCGCCAATCTTTATCATTTTTAGCCATTTCTTCTTAATCAGCACGTTTTCTTGCAGTCAGTATGAAGTTCGTTGAAAGGCGCGAAAACTTTTTTGATGTGCATGTCACTTCAAACTCTGTTACTACTCGTAAATCGATACGTGTCAATCTGATGGAAAAGAATGAAGCTACTGGAGGAAAAAGTCAATAGAAGGAAATGAATAGACTCTTATTTTTTTAAATAAAAGCTAATATGAAGTTAAGCTTTAAAATTCTTACTGAAAATGTTTACTTCTTCAAGAAAGATTTTAAATTCCATCTCTTGTTTAGTTATGGCATTACTTCACATATAAATCAGCTTATAACTTTTAATAAAAGTTTAAAATGCAGTTTCACACAAAACTATAAATTTAAATGTTGAAAAAAATATTCATTTAAAACGCAAAGCACTCTTTTAAAGCACTCTTTTAAACCAAAATCGGCACTTCTGCGCATGCGCATTGATCATTGTTATCGTCATTAATTATTGTATGTAATTGTTGTTAATTTGATTATTATTGCTAGCAAAGTTCCTAATTGTTGTGGAGAGGTTGTTTGATTGTTTATGAAACCACACAGTTGCTTGCCATCAAATTTTGACGGGTTCCATCTAGTTATATATAATTTATCAACACCTCCTAGAAAATAGGTTGAAAGGTGAAAATATTCTTTTCAAGTTATCTGTACCTGGATAGATTCAGAAGGAACGTGAATCAAAATAATTTGCAAAAAAGGCCCAATTTCTGGAGAGCCCTTTAGAAATAGCAAATAAAACATGGCTAAATATTTGAAGAAAAAATGTAACCATGAAGAATTTTGAACAACCTTTTCTGAAACTCCTAAGACAGACCACCAACAGCTAATGAACCAGACTATTTTCTGCAAGAAAGTTTTGTTTGGTTCTTATATGACATAAATAATTATACATACAGTGTGTTTACGAAATCTGCGTACAAACTTTAGGGGTGAATGAATTTTGAATATATTTCGCCAATAAACTGGGGGTCGCAAATGAATCCTTGATACATAAAAATTTGTCAAACATCTTACATACAACGACTGTCTGAGACATCCTCATAATATTGTTTCTCTCGTTTAATATATTTCCAGAAAACGGAGATATTAGAAAAGTTGATACTGATGGTCGCAACGTTTTTCATAACCAAATACTACATGTTAGTATAATTATAAAGGTGTTCAAACTCTTGAGCATAAGCCCTACACCCTTTAGATTTCTTCTTCTGGGGACCTTTGAAGAATGTGCTGTACTATACTCCTGTGAATTCGGAAGAGGAACTGGTAGCCGAGAACTGTCGCTGCATGTAAGAGACACTACAGGGATTTTTGGCCGTGCCTCTTGGTCAACAGTTTGAACATTTTGTGAGGAAGTCTCAGACAGCCATTGTAGATATGAGATTTGACAATTTTTTATGCATGAAGGATGGAGATGGCCGTGGCCTGGTTATCTCGTCATTCGGCTGGTTGTCGACACGATCGATGGAGTTAAGCAACTTCAGGAGCGGCTAGCTGCTGGCTGGGTGACAGCCAGTGGCTTGAGGACCTCTGGGTGGGGCGGTTATTTGGGGCACAGCTGTTGGGGAACTTTAGTCAGAGTGATCAGTGCTGGATGCCCGTTTGCTGAGTGACCAGTGCTGGATGCCCAGCAGTTGGTGATAGCTACTGCTTTGTTCGTCCTCCAGCAGCTCTTCCATCATGAACCCCCCGTGCTTCGGAGGGCACGTTAAGCCGTCGTTCCCGGCTGCTACTGTCATCTCGTAACAGCCGTTAGTTACTGGGATGGCGCAAAACTCCCTAGGAGTAAGTGCCGCAGATTATCGTCCTGTACAAGATAAGATAATGTCTCAAGATTCATTTGCGACCCCAGTTAATTGGCAAAATATATTCAATATAAGGTGCTCTACCATCCCAACTCGTTTATACACAGAGTTCGTAAACACCCTATATACATGTATTCAGAAATGCTTGCAAAAATTTCACTAAATTGGACAGAGTAAATTATAATCCCATATTAACGTATGCAGCCGTTCCATTTATTTTTCTTAATAGTAATTTAACCTAAATATCACTTTAAAATATTACGGAGAATAAACATTTCAGGCCATGGATGAGAGACCCCCCAGTTGGCACAGTGGCAAGTGGAGTCTATTCACCTTGGAGGGGGGAAAAAGAATAATGGGTGTGATGTTTCGTCCCTACTGCAATGTGTTTTTATATTAATCAGTGTGAAAGCCCAAATTATTATACACGCAAGATAATTATTATGAAAAACGATTTATGGTTAAAAATTAAACTAGCTATTTAAGAACTTTACTCATGTAACACACTGATAAATCTATTTTCTGAATGGATTCGCCCGTTTCGCACATGCGTGGTCTGACACTAAGAACGCACATTTGAAGCTCTGTTTACTTCCAACATATAGAATTTGCTCGAGATAAAAGAAAAAAAAATTGATTAATTGCATACAAGAAAGTAAATATCTTTCATATGTTAATATTAAACACAATACAATACCTTGATTGAATAATTAATTTTCATGAATAGTTGTCTGACCATCTGCCGCCTTTTCTGTTTCGTTTGGGACGATAATGTTTACTTGCTGTCAGTAACTACCTAAGCGAACATAATAAACTTGACTTGCGGCGTTAAAACTTACGCTGAATATGATTGCATATAGCTTTCAGTTCTTTATTTTAAGAACTTTCATCAAAATCGATTGAAAGTGGGCAAGTTATAAAAAGGATTAGTTAACAACTACGTTTGATGCTGTCCAGTGTGGTTTCTGATAATGAACCTGTAAACCAAATTTCATGACAAAATAAATAATCCATATTTACGTCCAGAACTTTTAAGATCAGAGAAATAATTAATAATCCTCTGATCTTTGTTTTCTTCTATAAGTTTCACATCACCGTTATTTGAGTTTTAGTTTTAATCTGTCCTTTTGTCAACGAAGAGGAATGGTTTGCTACAAACAAAAAGGAAAATGAAAATATGTACTAGAAAAAAAAGTCTTATATAAAAATATCAGACATGAATGGTAATAATATAAATTTATTATAAAAAAGAAAAAACGTTTTCTCCAATCACAAAATCTTTATAAGATAATTATCATTAAGATAAGAATCTTTTCTTTTCAATTACCATTTGAAGCCATGCCAAGTTCTTGAAATGGATCTTTAATTTGCTTCTCTCGATTGTTTAATTAAATTATCGACACTCTTTGATCCTGCTAGAAATAAATGAAATTGCAGACTTCTTTTGGTTTTTAAATAACGAATTCAATTATGCAATTTTAATTTTTATAATATCCCTTTTATCAGATCTACAGTAAAGACACTTATAAAGCCATTGAGTGTAATATTTAAATGTAGTCTAACAAAAGAAAAACTATTAGCAGTTTTCTCAAGTAGAATGAACTTAGCAAGTCATTCTCAATTGATCAAACAATATAAAACTTATTTTTTGAACAGATGAAAACGTTTATGATCTGATCATCGTTGTTTAATAATAAGTCTTGATGATATTTTTTTAGCTAGACTTTTAAAAAGTCTGTTATTTTATCCACTTATGTCATAGTCTAATTATATAGCTTAAAGTGTTCTTTATGGAAATGGTGTCCAGTATTTTAAGCATGTTTAATACTGGTGACCAAATTTATGTACGTCAGATGATCTTTTAATCTTTACTCCACTGGTTACTTCGATTGACCTCAGTAAATATACATGGTCACATCTCCTGCAGTCATAAATCCCATGTGGAGGAGGCAATCTCACTTTGTCCTTTGGGTTATTAAACATTACTTTAAGACAGGTTTAGTTTAGGTTTAATATAACTAAGGCATAATTAGGATCCGTTTGGTTCACTGAGCGTATGACAATGAGTTTTATCTTCTTCCATGGTCGTTGCAATCTCAAGATCTGAATCCAATCGAACATCTGTGGGATAATGTCGATAGGGCAATTCACGCTCGAAATCACACTCTTCCAATATGGCGGGGCGGAATCGCTCCCGGCCTTCGTCGAGGAATGGGATCGTTACCATCAATAGTAATGCCATCGTTACCGTCAATATCGCATCCGTTATTCTTGTTCCCATCAGGGATCGGTGTAGCAAACACGTTATCCTTAACTTAGCCCCATTGGAAAAAGTCTAAGGGTGTTATGTCCGGAGAAAATGGAGGCCATGCTGTAGGACCATCTCTTCCAATCCATTGGTTGGAAACCGTTGAAACGAGAGATTCACCAATTGATAACGTCCAATATGGCAGGATACCGTACTGTTGATAAATTACCCATGGTTGTTACTCTGAACGCATTGAGCTTCTCTCTCATAGATGCCATATTCAATATGACCAATGTTAACGCCACCTATATCGCTTCGGTTCCTACCGTATCAGCAGGTTTTGAAATGGTCATAATACGTAGTTTTTTTTTATTATTAATTATCTGGTAAAGACTTTATGTTCATCCTGTACTTCATAAGTCCATTCGTCGAAGTAAAAAAAAACAACAAAAAACTACGAGCTGTATTAGTTGTAAGGAGAGTAACAACAAAGGATGATAGGAAGAAACCTTTGTTGCTATGAAAAGAAAATGTTTATGTTAATTATAAACTGGTGCTCAAAATTAACAGGATAAACACATTTTCGTGGATTTCTCTAAAACTACTGGACCGATTCCATTGAAATTTGGGGGTTGAAGCAAGTTAACAATGCGGATTACTAACCAATAATAATCGTTCAAGTCCTTCTTTGCATATGTAGATTAAGCTACTTCGAAATAACAGTCTTTGTGACATCGCTTTAAAAGGCTGCTGCGTGTAAGTTTTGGACATTCTAGCCATTTTACGGAAAGATGGAACATCACCGAAGGTCAGAAGATTCCGAAAGATGGAGAGCAGTGGGACGATTGGAGGCTGGACAGACCCAAGCAGAAGTTGCGAGATTTTTTCATGTTTCGAGAAATGTCATCTCGGAATTATGGAGACAGTTCCAAGAGAGAGGAACGATATGCAGACGAGCAGGGCAAGGTCGCCCTAGGGCTACCTCAAGGCAAGAAGACGGGTATCTTGCTCTAACAGCCAGGCGCCATAGGGAGATGACGGCCACTCAGCTCGCAAACGAGCTCTCGTCTGTTACTGGAACCTCTGTTTCGAGGCATACTATTTACCGGAGGCTTCATGAGAGAGGGCTGTATGCCAGGAGACCAGCGGTCTGCATCCCACTCACTCCAGGACACAGGAGAGCCCGGCTGACTTGGTGCAGACAACACCAGCCCTGGACCCAAGCACGATGGGCCTGTGTTTTATTCAGTGATGAGTCGAGATTCAGTCTAAGCACGGATTCCCGGCGAATTTTCATCTGGAGAGAACCAGGAGCACGCTATAATCCCTCTAACATCACGGAAGTTGACCACTATGGTGGTGGTGGTGTCATGGTCTTGGGCCGCATCATGTTGGACGGACGCACGACCTCCACATTTTTGAGAGAGGCTCTCTGACTGCTCAGAGGTACAGGGACGACATCTTAGCACCCTATGTAAGGCTCTTCAGGGGTGCCTTAGGTCCCCATTTCATTTTTATGGACGACAATGCTCGTCCACATAGGGCAAGGCTGGTCAACGAATACCTCGAAGAGGAGGATATTCAAAGGATGGAACGGTCAGCAAGATCTCCAGACCTGAACCCGATAGAGCATGTTTGGGATGCACTGGAGAGCTCGCCAGGTTTCTCCCAGAATCCTCCAGGAGCTACGAACTGCCCTGGTGGAGGAGTGGGGTTCCTTGCCCCAACACCTCATTAACAGCCTCATAAACAGCATGAGGAATCGCTGTGAGAGCTGTATTGCTGTTAGAGGTGACCATACACCCTATTAAGCCTCCTAAAAATACCCTTAATGCAATCTTGTTTTTGACATTCCATAGTTTCATGAGCATGGTTTGAAAGTTATGTTCAATAATTATTCGTGATTGTTTATTCCATTACCCTACCAAATTGTGATAGCTTATTCTATTACCCTAACAAATTTCAATGGAATCGGTCCAGTGGTTTTAGAGAAATCCACGAAAATGTGTTTGTCCTGTTAATTTTGAGCACTAGTGTATTTGTTGATTTCTTACTACCGTATCTATCGGAGATGTCGAACAATATCAGCTGTTTTGATTATTGCAAGTTTAGATTTGCTTGAATAAAATTGAGAAATTCTAAATATCCGCATCCTCATACACATACATATACACACACATATACGTCACATATTTTATAAAATTATACCGTCCTGATTAAATTTTGAAATTAGAACTTCGAAACCATGATAATACTGATTTATTAATAATGTGTTTACGAATGGATAATGTCTGCAAATGTTAATCTATTCAATCTACTGAGCTCGTCTTACTTTTCGCATGTTCTGTTTTCAGTAGAATACGGTAAAAAGATTAGTTCAAATATTTTAATCTACTCTAAAAACTTATCCCCCTTAATAATGTTTAGATTTTGAATTTTTCAGCAAATTATACTTTCTAGCTTTCATATTGATGTTGCAGAAAGTTTGTAAGCATCAAATAGAAACTCTTTATGTAATGTAAATAAAGAGTGAAATAAATCCTAAATGCAGTTTACCATTCAAAATTTGATCTATGAAGCAATTAAATATATGCAAGCGGAGACCTCTTAAAAATTTCATAAGTTCAAATTCGCTGACTAATTACCTATCACGAAATTCTGCATGTGTCATGAATTTGTCGATTTTTAAACACAATGTCACTTAAAATAAATATCGAGTATAAAAGTTTTAAAGGGTACTAATTATTCTAAATAACCATACTAGAATATTCATGAGAAAGATAAAAATTAATTCCAAAACTCAAATACAAACAGTAAAGTTTTAACTATAAAGAGATTCATAATATTAAAGTGATCTGACATTTAAGGGATTTACATTTCTCATTAAATTTGAGGTAATATGGCTTTGAAAATAAAAGTTTTTTGCTGTCTTGGAATGTTCCATATACTATGCATTATAAAAGATTTTAAGTAGATTTGTTATTCAAATATTAATTTTGCATTAGATCAAATACATTTATAATAACCCCTAGAGCTTTGAAATGCATTTGAAGTGCGTTTAAGAGAACTGCATACAACAGTTGGGGGTTGATGGTTTAAGTTTGGTAGCTGCAGCATTTATGGATATTGTGCACGGGCGAGCAATTCTCATTTCCTGTTGCTTTCTCGCGAGTTTCGTGATCCTCCTTTCCCCGCGCCGTTAGGAATCCAGACGGACCGAATCTCCAGAGATGGGATAATTTACCAAATGAGTGTCTTCCATGCACTGCGCAAGACAGTTAAGATATTATTAAGGTTTCTTAATGAAGTCCATTAGGCCGGCGGGCAGTTATTGGCGCCAAATTAAAGAGTTTCTGGCTGGGGATCAAAGAGAGAGAGAAAAGGGGGGAATGGGGTAGAGAGAATAGGGGAAAGGCACGTCGAAGGGTGACGGGGAGGGGAAAGGAGGCTGAACAAGGGGTAAATGGAGAGAGTGAGAGTGAAGAGTGAGGGGGAATGCTCCGGAACAAACAACTCCCAATTTTCTGATCGTGAAAATTCACTGAAAGGTGAATGTAAAACTATTTCCACGGCTTCTTATTTTATGTCAGCGGAAATTAAAATGAATTTTTTATACATTTAAGAAAAATGCATTCGGATACTGTACGGGGAGGGGATGAAACCAGTAGCGATTGGTTGGCTTTTAGAATGAGTGTAATTTCTGCTGTTAAGAATTACTTTCGATATCAGCGATAAAAAAAGCATTTTCTTTAGATATTGATAATAAATGTGGATGATTTCACAAATTTAAGACATTCTAAAAGGCTGGAATCTAAACATGAAATAATAGCGAAGGTTGTGCTTATAATCTGTCTGACTAAAAATAACTGGGCTTATCCAGCTAAATTTCCAAATTCAGTTATTAGGCAAAATAAAATTGACAATGTCTAACAATAAGAATTGAAAACTTAATCAGACACGTCCAGTTCATCTTTCGTTGGATCTAGTACATGGTGATTCTGTAAGCACTAGATTCAAGAAAATGGGAATAAGACTATTCATTAGATTTTGAACATACATATATGACCGCATACCTTGCTTCATATTAAGCTCGAAATATTAGTTTCCATTGTCCAGGCAGTGCTGAACACGAAATCTAAATACCGTTGATAACACCGATTTATTTCTCTACACCGCACAACAAAATGATATGGGAGTGTAGTGTGCGACCTGGCGCAAAACGCTAGCCGTTGTTCCGATGATAGCATGATTTTTCCGCCTCCTTTCTCTGTGTTCCATATGACTTTGACGCAAATTTTCTAATTTTGCGTTCATAACTTGCTGACATATTCGCATTTTCTTGGGTGTAATGCCGACAAAAGATCTTAAACGCTTGTTTTTGCATTTATAAGAATAAGAATGTCTTCTTGCTAGGACAACATTTTCCAGTCCTGAAATGGTAATTAATAGGAAAGTATTTTTAAAGTATCAGTCGCTGTACGTTGTTACTTAATCTTTTCAAGATAAAAAAGAGGGAATTGGATTAAAGAAAATCAATTTAATCAATTTAATTTAATAATTTAATTTAATTTAAAAATCAAGAATTTAATCAATCAATCAATTCTTTAAAATTACTTTAAAAAATCTCTTTAAAATCGGAAATTACTTTAAAATTCTATTTCTTGAATTATCTACAGAATTCTGGACAAAAGTCTTATGCTTCAGTACAAAACTGTTATTACGGTTAGACTAATTATTAGTGATTACACCGTATTTAATTTTAATGCGTAGAGTCAAACTTACAAATAATTTTTTAGTATATTGGAATAATATGAAATAGTAACGAAGCGAATTATTTTTTGAGTGAGGAATGCGCACGAGCAGAATCGTTATAACACATCGACAGATATATTACAGAATGTAGTAGTCTCGATAAGCAACTTAAGATCTTGGGCAGTTAATACTACTATTATGTGGATGCGAAATATATACAGAGTTATTACAAATGATTGACTCGGTTTCATAAACTCAATGTAGCTTTATTTTCTGACATGTTATCACCAAATTTTGCAGACATATGGAAAAACCCAAAAAGTTTTTTTTTGGCATATTACAAGTTCTCTATATATGTGCCCCTCTAGTGCTTCTCCAGACGTCAAGTCTATAATTAAGTTCAACCCACACCTTGAGAAGCATGTCCCTATCAATCTTTTGAAAAGCACTGTTGATACCAGCTTTCAGTTCTGGTAGGTTTGTTGGCAGCGGAGGCGTAAACACTCATTCATCTTTCATATAACCCCCAAAATATCGCAAGGGGTTAGAGACTGGTATGAATGAAACTCAAGCACAACAAAACAGCTCACTGCTGTGCTCTCGTCGCATAAATCAGAAGCAAACCTGAGTTTTTCAATACGTCTGCAAAGTTCTGTGACAATGTCAAAAAATAAAGCTACAATGAATTTATGAAATCGGATCAATCATTTGTAATAACCCTGTAATTATATGAACAAAGTCGGTAACATAAATATACTCGTACTTGTTATCAACTGAAATGCTACAGTAAAACGGAATACGATTGCAAAATGAATTGTCAAACGGTCGTTGCTAGGCGTGGCAATAATTGTTAAGTTATTTTAATTTTGATTTTGGTTATTTTAAAACTAATCTCCTCAGACTATTTCGGAGCTTTAACTGTAGCTACAATTAATACAATCTTTGCCATAAAAGTAACGAAAACAAAAGACTTTGCAAGATATCCCAATTTTTCTGTAATGAAAAATCGATTAACAGTTTATATTGCCAATTTTTCAAGGGGTGATCTTCGAATCAAAGCTGCATTCCGAAAATCATCAAAGGACAAAGGATTCTTAAAAATAACTAAAAATCACCCCTTGAATTTTTGCCGTATGTCTAGCAAACATTCTGTATATAAAAATACAATCGTAACCTTCAAATTAAAGATAAATGATTGCAATGAAACAGCTAATAAATTAGAAAATAATTACCGAGTTCTAAAGATTTCCATGGAAAATAGAATAAATGCATTTCATTCAAATCTAGAAATTTTTGAAGAATGAAATGAAAATTAGACTTTTTCTGGTATTATAGAATGTAAAATAATTATATAAAACGGGGGAGGACAGTGAGAGAGAGACAAAAAAGAGAAAGCTGGGAAGATTTCTGTTGGCCCCGTCCGTAGTCTTTGTTTCGCTTCCAGTCTGTCTTGGAGATTTGTGGCGACACTCGGCGGGGTGAAAGGTCGCCGTTTCATTTTCGTGTTTACCACTGGGAGCGTCATAAGTGAGCCGTGGTTCTGTGCGACGACGACGTCGACGACGATGATGGACGACGGCAAAGCGCCTCACCGCGGTGGGGGAAAGAAGGGAACAACGTCCGTAAACTATTAGACCGATCGAACTCGTCGGCGGTGACGTTGGAAGGCTTTTCCGTTGCGACACAGACGGCCGTAAATTTCGGAAACTATTGTCGCCGCGGCTCTTTTGCCCCCTTCCACGGGGGTTCGAGCCAAGTACTTGGCAACTAACCTTAGGATTTGTAGACAACAGTCTGACAGAATTAAAGTGGTTGTTCGCCGGAGCCAAGACCCTCGCCCAAGTAGCTTCCACTCGATGTTTAACCAATCTGGTCTTCGTCATTTTCTAATTTTGTTGGGTGGTTCGTCCCAAGGAAATGACATTTTCCAATTTTTTTCCTATCATAGTGAGCAGTATAAAAAAAAAGAACTCCAAGAAGGCTTTTTCGTTCTAAAGATAAAAAGACTGTTGCTGGATAATATTATGAAGGTGAAGCTTTCATACGGTTTTATATTTGCTGATTATATTAGCAAAAATTAAATAAACAACAAAATACGAATAAGTAATTCGAATACATCGAGCTCAAATGAATATAGATTCAAAATGGATAGCAATTCATCGAAATTTTGCGACAAGATTATCGTAAAAATATTTTTATTTATTATACGGGATGTCTTTAAAACTTTTAGAATTCTATATCACCTTTCTCGCATCATTGCTGAGATTTGATTTTACTACATTGCTTAGTAATTTTCATTTCTTACTTATGAATGAACGTTAAACTTTCCAAAATAATTTTATTAATACTAGTACATAATATTATAATTTTTTATAAGTGTTAATAATAACTGTAACTTATGCATATAGCACCACGTATATAATAGTAGCAAAAATTTCGAAGATTTTGTCATTATTTTTAATGACTCAGGCTGACTATTCGCTACTTTCAGTTTTGTTGGCGCCGCCCTTGTGGCATTTACCTGAACGGAGCTAAGTAGGATTTGCCTTAGTTTAAATAAGGCTCAACATGTTGTTGCAGCTAAAGAAATGAAAGGAAAAAGTAACAAATACTGCCGTGTTTAAGGCTGAAAATCAAAAACGATGTTACATGCAGTAAGATTATATTTTTTCCCCAAAAGATAAAGCCTTTAGAAAAAGTTGGGAAGTAAAACTTACAATGGGGAAAAAAGCCACAGATACAATGAGTACCAACACAATTTTTTTCCATCACCACCTTGTAAGCAGAAATTAGTAATGGTAGGCTAAAAGATGGAAAATATTTACATATTTTAACATACACTACTAATAAAATGAAATATTTATTTATTTATTTATTTAATAAAGTTAAGATAAAACTATGCCCAGTTGGGACCAATATGGTCACTGACCATCGAGTTAGGTCCCAGCGGGTGCGACAATATAACAAAATACAAGTAAAAATTGGTTGATAGTATATATTATGTTAACAGTTAAATGTTAACTAAAACTAAATTAGTAAAATGAGAACAAAGACCATGTGACATATAACAATCGCAAACTGTAATGAAGTTATCTATAATTTCGTTATGTTTATCCCATTCCTTACTTATCGATATAAAATTAACTGTACAAGTTGTTATATCCCATAAAATATTCAAAATTTGCTTTTTGAAGTGTGTTTCACGTACAATACGTTTATATGCACGTTATTTTACGGTAAAATCACTATTATTTTTAGCTGCATTAGTTTTGATACTTTATTTTGTTTGTGGGTCATTAATAAGCAAAAGATTAGTTCCTTTATTATTAGGAAGAATTTTTATTTTGAATCTACTTTTTCATATTTAATCAACAAATAACTTTCCAACTAAGAAATAAATTTTTTTTAGGTATGTCAGCATTAAAACGAAAGTTGAAATCAAGTGCTATTCCTAGAAGCTGCTTGTCACATCGACCACTTGAAAAATATACCATCATACAGAAAAATATCACACAGTATAATATTCAAAGCATGTTGATGGAAAACGTGTGGTGAGGTGGGTCCTACTTTCGCCGCCATTTTTCAAAATCAGCAGCGCCCTCTATATTCACTGAGAGTAGCGAATACAAAGAAATGCAAATGTCCAATTAGTATAAAAGATTAACGGAATTATTACAGAGGGTTCTTAGGGATCAAGGCTAACAAGTTTAACAAGTTACAGAGGGCTAGAAAAGAGTGCGTTCAATCTGGTAGCCATGCATCGCAGTTTCCACTGCAGGAGGTTAGAACGCAGAATTCCAAGATCAATTCGTAACCACTCCTGTTGAGACGCTTTCCAAAGACCCTCCAGTGTTCGCGGTTGTCTCTTTCCGAGGGCCCGTTTAAATAGGCCAAAGCCACAAAAAACCATAAACGATGCGTCCGGTGTCGCTGAATGGAATGAAGCGGATTTCGGTTTGACTCGACGCTTTGTTTTGGTGCAACCATATTTCGTTTACGTTTATACCGTACGCATGCATACCGTAGAAACAGGGGATGTCACGGGTAGCTATGACGGTTAGAACGTTAGTCTGATAGTAGGGGAGAGTAGAGCAAAGTGGATACAGCCGATATTTTCCTTTTTACAGATAAATGGCACGACGTGCACGTTTCTGTGTGTTGCCTAGTCAGTGCACGCAGAGTACAAGTCATCGTGCGACGTATTAAGACCGAACAAAGTAAATTATGCAAGTCAATGTGTTTTCATGCGGTTTTCGTAAAATTTACAGTGTTTCATCATTGTTCAGTAATGACTCGTTTGATCAAAATTTTTTCTAGATATGTGTGTTAGTGATTTATCGATAATATAATTCTACTCAGTTTTCGCCCGTTAGGCTTAATGTGTTGCTCATGGAATTTTTTTTTGTTTTTAAAGTGAGAGGATGGGGCAAAGTGGATAATTAATGAAGGGGCCAGATGGATCAGGAAAGATGTGAGACCATTGCCTACCAAGACTGTTGGAGAAGTGAGTAAACGAAGTGTCAGGAGGAAACTTCCAAAATATTGACAAGCTCGCCAGAAACGGGAAAAATTATCCAATTCTGCAGCTAGAAGCTCGAGAGGCAAAGGTTCGAAGAAATGTGTGAAGAAACTTGAACTTTCAAAAGCTCTGGCGTCATAGGCATCCTATGAAGGACAACTTGATTTTGTCTGTGATCACTGTACCTCTTAGGCTATTCTGTGTGTATGATCCACTTTGCCCACATACTGGGGCAAAGTGGATAATTTGCACATATTTGTAAAAAAAATTAATATTAAAAAAGTGAGGGAGTATATAACTGTGATTGCTTCAGATTATTGTTCCCATTGCTTTGAGGTATTAGATGTGTGTGAATCTGAGAAAACTAACTCAAATTGCTTAGGTTTAATCTTAACCTAGAATTAAGTGATCCACTTTGCCCCACTCTCCCCTACATGGCTTGACTCAACTCTGTGTAATGTTAATTGCCGTTGCAACTGTAACCTTTTGAAAATATTTCCTTGCATTAACGGTACCATTTTCTGAAGTTCTTAGAACCCCTTGGGTGGTAAAAAAAAATGGTTCGGCTCTTGTTGCACTCACTTAAATAAACATATGCCTCATTGAGTGTGACCATGTATTTACACTTTTCATCCGCTAGGTATCCTTCATACAGTTTACGGCAGTGATCCATTGCTCTTGAACATGGTGCGGCATCAACTTATGAACGTGGCGTTTGTGCGTCGCTTCTCCAGGACGACGTCAGGAGTGCCCTGCATAATCTCGGATTGGCCTCTTTTTTCCGGTTTTTGCCAATGTTAGTTAGTACACATGATATCCCTTTCTTGGAAACTATGAAGCCTCGCTTCTTGCATGCTTTCATAATTTCGGAATCGCTGACTTTGAGGTCGGAAAAGGCTGTCATGTAGCCTTGCCAATACCTGTCAATTTTCAGTTGCATGTTTTAGAGTCAATGTTTTTAGCTCGCTGTTTGAATACTAACTATTTTTATAGACCGGCGCTATATTTAAATATGCTAATTGTTATCCTTACAATTCTGTGGGCCAGCTAACTAAGGTGAATAACGCAAGTTAAACGAAAAATCTTACAACTAGTTTCACAGCAATGATATACAAAGTAAAATATTGAAATTACGGAACAGTTATCCATACCTTATTGCCTAATGAGTATAATAGTCGAAGCTTGGAAATGGACAAAAGATTAGATATATGCCTTAATAGCGTTCATTTTAGCGACTTCGTGCACATAGAATAATGGAGTTTCCATATCTAATGGAATCTATGCCACGACGTGTACAGAGACTGTTACCTGCAAGAGTAGAAATGAACGCTATCAGGGAATATTTCTGTTTTTATCTATTCACTGTATTCCGCATATCCAGAGTTTGATGATTTATGCGGTGACGTCAGTTTTTATATGTCTGGAAGATCGTGAATCATTATGACAAGCTTCGACTATCATACTGATTAGGCAATAAGATGGATCATTCTCCCGTAATTTACTAAGCGATGGTTAAGGTATCTTGGATATATCGTTTCTGTGAAACTAGCTGTGCGAATTCGTTATCCACCTTAGTTAGCTGCCCTACTTATTCCACTAATGTTTTACTAACAAGGGAATCCCTCGAACATGCATGTCACAGATTTCCACCAAATTTAAATACACTACTGTTTATAAAAATCGCAACACCCTGATGGAATAGCCCAATCTGCATTAAATTTGGAGCATTTGCATATCGTGGGTCAGAAAAGAAACCATTAGATTTTCAGGTCAATACAATGCGTATTATTGTCACATTAGTATCGGGTGAAACCACCGTGGGATGCAATTACAGCCTCTAAACGTCGTGGCAATGAGTCAAACAAGCTCTGAATAAGGGCCTGGGTAATGTCCTGCCATGCTCTGTCTACACGGGTATACAGTTCATCCACAGTTGCTGCTGCAGGAGTCTGAGGAGCCAATCGATGAGCAACCCTGTCCCACACATGTTCGATTGGGGACATGTCTGGTGAACGAGCAGGCCAGGGGAACAAGAGCGTCTGATGTGCTTGGAAAAAGGCGAGGACATTTCTGGCCACATGCAGTCGGGCATTGTCCTGTTGGAATACAGCGCCTGGAAGGTTCTGCAGGAAGGGGATGAGCTCGGGTTGCACAACTTCCCTGATGTACCGGTCACTGTTCAGATTGCCATGGATTCTGATCAGACGGGAACGGCCATGGTAACTGATTGCACCCCACACCATCACCCCTGGCGTTTGTCCTGAATGACGCTGCAGGATGCATTCTGGAAGGTCGCGCTCGCCACGATGTCTTCTGACTCGTATCCTGCCGTCATGGTGCTGCAAGTTAAACCTTGACTCATCCGAAAACACAACTTGTTGCCATTCAGCTTGCCACTGGTGGTGTTGATGGGCCCATTGCAACCTGAGGCACCGGTCGTTTTGAGTCAAAGGAATCCGCAACAATGGTACTCGTGCCATCAATCCTCTGGAAATCAAATGGCGTCGTACAATGCTAGCAGACATTGTCCTGCCTACTGTAGCACCCCACTGTTGTGCTAACACTGTGGAAGTGGCTGTACGATCTGCTACACACATGCGATAGAGGTGTCTGTCATCTCGCGGTGTCGTCGTGCTGGGTCTTCCTGAGCCTGGTCTTCGGTGTGCCCTGTTCTCTTCGCTCCACTGCCTCCATGCATGCATAATTGTCGTTGCATTACGTCCTACACGAGCAGCAATGTCACGATACGACCATCCCGCTTCACGCAGACCAATTATGCGTCCTCTTTCAAAGTCTGTCAGCTGTTGATATGGTACCCTTCGTCGTCGTCGAGGCATGGTGTTCTTTCAAGCAATTACTCTGAAAATCTAATCATTTATACTCTGACCCATTGTATGCAAATATTGCAAATTGCATATGGATTAGACCATTCCATCAGGGTGTTGCGATTTTTATAAACAGTAGTGTATGTTACTCAATTGAAGCTACAATAGATGCTTGCAAAATAAGAGAGTGCGGATTTTTGTTTCTTTCGAAATAAACCACGAAAACGAAAAAAATTGAGCACACACATTCATACAAGGACTCCATTGTTAAAGCGATGTATTAATGCGCTTAACGGAACTTCTTTCTTCCACTACTCAGAGCAATAAGCACGAATCCACTTCAGGTGAAATAGACAGCAGCAGACGGCAATTGAATGGCATCTGAAATTTCTAAACAAACTTAGTTTTTAAAAATAGATTATTACAATTAGCTAATTGCCTTCCAGTAAAAAATGTCTATAGTAATTGATAACCATTTCCTTAATTTATTACTCCATTTTATTAAATAATTCGGTAAATCATACACGGGGTTGGCTTCATGTGCAACATCGAGTAATACCTTGCGTTAGTGAGGGGGTATAAATCGCGGTGTTTTATAATTTTAAATAAAAATAGTATTCATGGATGCCTACCTCATCTTTATAAATTATTTCGAGACGAAGAATTGTACAGCAAAATTAAGGTTTTATGCTTAATAACAGTGCTCCAACTGCAATTCTTTGGCGATCGCCGGTAACAAGTTTGCTTCCTCTCTTTCCGCCATGTTTTTTGAACTCTGCGCACTTCCGGGGCACTTCACTGCCGCGCAACGCTATCGCTTCCACGGTGTGCTAGCGCGCAAAAAAAAGGCTATCTGGGGTTCCCTTGTAATTTTCACTTCTAAAATTTCCAGGGGCCATAGGCACATTAGCTCTAATTGTTATCCTTTATAAGAAGGTCGCACCAAAAAAAGATCACGAGTGTGGGATTTAGGAACTACATTTGTTACTCCAAATAGATGTACTTCCACAGATATCTCGCTTGCAAATTCGATTATATTCCGACATTTACAATTGTAATGGTAATACTGAAGATAAATTTTTGTTTTCTCAAAATTTTCGTTTTTTCGTTTCCGTTTAAGGAGAAATTTTAAACGAAAGAGCAAAGTTCATATTTGGAGAACGTGAAAACTGGAACCAGATTTGTTAATAAGCCAAGTTGTTTGTCTGCCTGCGATCACCTTTTATTGTGTACAAAATCTCCACGGAGAATAATTTCTAAGACTAAGCTGACGTTTCGTTGTACTAATTAATAAACGTAAATTTAAAAGCGGAAACTTGTCGGTTTATTTCCCTTTGAAGTTGAAAGAAAATGTTTGAATAGAACACGGAAGTTTCTGAAATGACAATCAAAAAACAAATTTACATAGAAAGCTTTAAACTTGTGGCCAATTGCGATTTAGCTTCTCACATATAGGTTGTAGTTTTTTTTTTGTAAATGTTACCGAAAAGTTGGAGCAAAAAATAAATCTGCTTTTACGTAAACTTCACTCGAATTTCGAGGTAATTTTATTCAACCGTTCTGGAACCCTTCCTCAACTTCTGAATAATTTATGCTCAATTTTAAGTTGAATGTTACTCATACTTGAATTTACTACTGTAATTAACAGAAATTATATTATTAATTTTTGCATTTTTAAAATTCTAAAGACGAATATGACGAAGTAAATAAAACTAGAAATCACTATTCCACATTTTTTTTTTATTTGTGGATTAGTTTTCCATATTTATTTACTTCGTTATTCCAGTGCCCACAATTTCTGGCTTAATTTACTTTTATATGACAAATTGAACTTTCAAATGTTATCTACAATGCAGGATGCTCCGTCAAAATCTCCCATAAATCATCGCAACAACAAGTGATAAATTATGGATTGTCTTTAGCACTAGAGAGAAAAATTTTTATGACTTTCAGCGTAAGCTGAATACATGGCGTAATAGTCGCCTAATGCAAACAAGCAACTCCATAACAGCGTTCAGAAAGACATTGCGAGAAGTGTTCAAAAGAAGTCCACCTCAAGAAATAAAATTAAGATGTTGTTAGAGAAGCTTGTGGCGACTAGATTTATTTTCAAACAATCTGATTGATCTTGTATACTAATGAAACAAATTTAAAATACAAGGGAATATCAGAAAGTAACACCATTTATTTTTTAACGGAGAAAATATAGTCGTTGTGTAAAAGTTAACATTGCCAAAAAGAAGCCCGAGTATATGCACAGAGTTGCTCCTGCGCACGTGCACTGCTTGGTACCAGTCGTTTTACAAATGGCCGCCGCTATCACATCATCTGTAGTGGAAAAACAGCGAGCTCTTATAAGATTTGTTTTTGCAGTGGGTAAGAAACCGCTGAAATTCATGGGGAAATGGTAGAAGTTTACGACGCCGACTGTCTGGATTTTTCCTATGTGTGCAAATGGTGTAAAATATTTCGGGAAGGAAGAGTTAGCCTTGCCGATAATCAGCGTTTTGGGCGGTCTACGTCATCGGCAACACAAGCCATTACCGACGACATTCACCAACGCAGAGAAAACCGTCGCATTTCCTTGAAAGAAGTGAATGAAACGTTTGACATATCTTATGGTTTTGTATGATAAATAGTGCATGAAAAGCTCGGATACCGCAAGGTCTGTTCGCGTTGGATTCCATAAAGTCTGACACCAGAACAAACCGGCAACAGAATGGCGTGAAGTCTGCAACATCTGCAGCGGTATAACTAGGAGGAAAATACGTTTCTGAATGGCATTGTCACAGAAGAGGAATCCTGGGTCTTGCACTTCACACCTGATCCTAAAACTGCAAGCATTCTCCGGTTCGCAAAAAATTTAAAGTTTCTCCTTCAGCTCGCAAGATTATGCTTACAGTTTTTTGGGATATGTAAGGTATCCTACTCGCATAGTTCTTGTATCGTGGGTCAACCGTCAACGCCGCTACCTATTGTGAAATGATTAAACTGCGGCGAGCTCGTCGGGATAAGCGACCAGAAAGAGAAAACGATGTTCGACTTGTTCATGATAACGCACGCCCGCATATAGTCAACGTCGTCAAACAAAACTGGTCCGTTTCGATTGGGATATTCTGGACCACCTAGCCTATAGTCAGGATTTATGGCCCTCGGACTACCACCTCTTTGGTCTCATGAAGAGATGTCTGGGCTGTCGGAGGTTTGAGTTTCTGTCGTGCGCCATTGGGAGTTCTATGAGCAGGGTATTCTGAAACTGGTGCAGCATTGTAATAAATGCTTAAATCGTCAAGGTGTGGAAAAGTAGGAAAAGACGTGTAGTTTCAGCTGTACTTAGTTGTTTACTTGTATGTTTTGTAATTTCCTGTGAAAAAGATAAATTGAGTTACTTTCTGATATCTCCTCGTACATTTTTATTTGTATGTCAATTAAATTTTTCTGCATCTTGCTTGTAACTTCATTTTCCTACATTTATACTTTCTTTTCTAAGATCAGAGGAAATGTTGAAGGTTTGAACGGAACACCCTATATATTACAATTTTAATACCGTCTGTTTAAGAAAAGAGTGCGTGATGTAGCTTTCTTGCCTACGCAGAGAGGAAAATTTTTGTGTTTATAATTACCTTGTCCTGCACCGTGTGTTGCACGAGCAAGCTAATGAAATGAGTTTTATTAATAGGGGTGATCAAAAAGTAATGTCACGCATTTTTTTCTCGAAAATGACGGCAGATATGAGAAAATTGCGATATACCAAAGTTAGTTTGGTTCATTGTTAAACTTTCCTGTTAGTGTCATATGTATCCGTCAAGCATTAGCGGCGTTCGGTCCAAACAAGATGGCGGCTCTCATTTCATCGTCCAGTGCTTTTGAGCGGCGGAGTGTTATGCGTTTTCTTTTGTGCAAAAGGACTGAAATCAGTCGATATCCATTAGGAAATTGTGTCGGTGTACGGAGGTAATATCGTGCAGCTCCGACCAGTACAACGTTGGTGCAAGACTTTTAACAAAGTACGAGAGGACTTGCTGGACGAATATCACTCTGGCCGGCCGCGGGAATCCATGACTGACAGCAACATTGCCGCTGTGGAAGCACAGGTGCGGAGAAGCTAGCGGATTATCGTGAGAGAAATTGCTGCAACGTTGTACATTTCAGATGGGACGGCGTACGACATTGTTCACGAGCAGCTCGGCTTTCGCAAAGTGTCATGCAGATGGGTGTCATGACAGTTGACGGCCAAACATCAAGGTGTTCGTTTCGATGCTTGTTTGCTGCATCCCACCCGATACCAGAAGGGTCAGAATTTTTTGGATCGAATCATCACAGGCGATGAATCATGGGTCCACCATATCACGCCCGAAACCAAGATGCAATCGGCGGTTTGGAAACGCACCTCATCTCCCACAACGAAAAAGTTCAAAACTGTGCCATCAGCCGGCAAAGTCATGTTGAAATGTTTTTGGGATTGCCGTGGTCCGATACTGCTTGAGTTTCTTCCATCGCATACCACTGTCAATTCCGAACGCTACAGAGGCACATTGAGGAATCTTCGAGCGGTCATACGCAGTAAAAGATCTGACTTGGCAACGGATGACATTGTGCTGCACCACGACAACGCAAGTTCCCACACAGCAAAACGGGTCACTGAGTTGTTGCAGCGATGGAACTGGGAAACACTGCTTCATCCTTCATGCAGCCCGGGCCTCGCTCCCAGTGACTACCATATCTTCGGACCGTTGAAGAAGTCACTGGCCGCTCAACATTTCCGTTACGACGACGAGGTGAAATCGGCAGTTCGCAACTGGTCCCACACTCAACCTTTTATCGACAGAGCGTGGGAAAACTTGTCCACCGCTGGGATGGTTGCCTCAATCGGCTAGGAGATTGTGGAAAAATAAAAGCTGAATTGTTCTATCGAATGTAGAGGTGTTTATTTTTTCCCGGTCACGATTTTAGAGAAACAAATACGCGACATTACTCTTTGATCACCCTCGTACAACTAGAAAACAACAATCAATGCGAAATGGTTCGAAGCAGTTTTCTTGTGTTCGTATGCGAAAGGTCCAAAAATGTCGCAAGCAGCCGCTGCATGCTACATGAAATGATCGACTGCATTTCTAATAAGATGAGTGAAACGTTTTGAAGACCATAAAAATGTCCATGTCCTACCGGAACGATGTGTAACAAGAAAGGCCATTAAACAACAAGACACGCAGATCATAAAGACCTTCATGAATAATCCGCAGAAAGACAAAAAAAAAACTGAGTCGTAAAGGTACTAAGAGCGTTTCCATGAATACCGCCTGATCGCACCCATTCGACAGCGGGGGCAAAAATCTTGCCTATAAAGTAACGGTCGCGCTCGTTCAGTGTCCATAAAGTGACTGGTCGTATACTGTGAGCGATCGGACGTGCACAATCAACATCTTCTAGACACAAGGCCTCGGCACAGAAGACTATGACGTCATAGCAGTAGGCAGTGAGCAAATATCTACAAGAGTTGGCCGAAAAATTTGTCAGCAACAAAAGGAGACCTTGAGAAAATAAATCTTAAAAATTGAATTTTAAGATACAAAAATTTATGATTTAAATTTTTATGTAGAATATCCGAGTAGATAAGTTAACACGTGTAGCGATAGGAGGCTAGTATTGCTACGAATACTCAAGCCCCTTCTATCGGGCGTCGTTTGCTCACTGCCTACTGTTATGACGTCATAGACTTCTGTGCCGAGGCGTTGTCTCTAGAAGGTCTTGGCACAATGCGACCGTACTCTGCGGCCGGCTGAGTGTTTTCAAAATGGCGGAAGACAAGTCTTTTATTTACCCAATTTTGCGATAAGTATTTTTTGGAAAAGAAACAAGCAGAAGAGCATATTAGGCAACATGAAGAAGACGAAAGAAGTATGTAGCGAAACATGAATGAAAGTTGGGTTAAATGTGGTTCATACATTCTAACAATACGAAGTGTCGATTCGCGCCAACGACCGTGCGCCGCCGGGCGCGAATGGGTTGAACCGTATCACGTGATCTGTTCGCGACTCTGCGGACTTTATGAAAACACCCTATTGTCTGTGGAGAAAATAAGAAGTCGTTTACAAGAGAAAAACATAAAATAGCGGAATACGGTGAAGAAACCTCTCCTATCTGAACACCATGTGGAGGAACGTTCTAATGGGCACAGGAAAATATGGATCGTGATTGGCGCAATGTCGTTTTCTTGGATGAATTCTCGTTTGTCGTCATATGCTTCGCACGTCGAGCATGGTCATCTCTTACAAACAGAACTTTGCCACATATCGTTAAGCTTCCCTGTAAAGGTCCATGCCTGGGGTTGCTTCTCATAAAACGGATTTGGGAATTTGCGCATTTTTACTAGAAACCTGAACGCTCAAAGAATGATCCAAATCTACAATAAAAGAGTGTGTTACCATCTGTTCGAAGGTTGTAGGACAAAAACAAACTGGGTTCTTTAAGAGAACAATGACCTGAAAGATCGTTGTAGGCAGTGCATGCAATGGAAGGCACAACATGAGATCGCACATTAGATTAGCCGTCTAAGTCACCTGATGCCAATATCATAGAAAATGTATGAGCTTACATGAAGCATAAGCTTCGCAAGTAATAACCTGGAGCTTGAAATCATCAAATTCGACAGATGTGGAAGTCTTTACCTCTAGAGTTTGCTGCGATTGGACCACTTATTAATATGCAAGCGTCAGTGTACATACACTGTCATATCACTGATTATTACCACCCGCTTAGTAATGGGAATAGCCACCCTTCGCCGCTATAACTGCTGCTATGCGTCGTGGCATGGAGGCCAGAAGTGCGCGGTATGTGTCCGATGGTATGGCAGTCCATTCCGCTTGAAGCGCTGTCCACAGATCTTCGAGAGTCATAGGTCCATCTGCCGCACATGGCGATCAAGGTGCACCCACAGATGTTCGATTGGATTGATGTCCGGCGAATTAGCGGGCCAAGGGAGCACTCGAAAGTCAGTAGAGTGTTCCTCGAACCAATCCAGAAGGAGACGTGCCTTGTGGCAGGGTGCATTGTCCTGCTGGCACACACCATCACATTGGAGGAACATCGTGAGCATCTACGATTGACAGATAGCCACAGGCATTCAAATTGCCCTCTAGACGAATCAGTGGACCTAACTGCTCCCAACTGAAGATCCCCGACACATGCACACTACCCCCAGCAGCCAGTTTCCGGCCCACAATAGCCTCCTGCAGTCTCTTTTCATGGCGTTCACGAGGCACTCGCCATCGCCCGTCAATCTTATGGAGCAAAAACCTTGACTCGTCAGAGAGGGCCACCTTAGCCCACTCGTGTGTGGTCCAATGGCGGTGCTCACGTGCAAAGTCTAGGCGTCGTCGACGATGACCCCTGGTCAACAGGGTGCAGCAACCATGCGTCGACTGTTCAGGCCCATGCGTAGCAGGGTGCGTTCAACGGTAATGTCGGATACACGTCTGTTGGCACCACTGTTGAATTTGGTGGTCAGTTGATGGACTGTGGCTCTCCTGTTACCTTTTACGAGTCGTCGTAGGGACCGCTCACCCCCATTGGTCGATGGCTCGTGACCCTTTACAGTGATGGCGTTGTGACGCGATTTCTGTCCCTGCTGTCTACTCTTTGTACACCTCCACTACAGCGGACCGTGAACAGTTCACAAATCGCGCCGTTTCGGAGATGGTGCCACCCTTGCTGCGATAGCCTATTATCATCCCTTTTTGGATGCCCGTTAAATCCGGACGTTTGCCCATCTTGAGGCTCGTGCACCTGCCGTTTGATGCACCAGCTTTAAAGCTTTCTCCAGCCTGTTATGCAAATTTTTAAATGTGTAATCGTTGTCATAATTCATTATAGCTCTATCCGGAGTTTGCCTTCACATTTTCTGGAAATAAACATTTTTAAAGTTATAGTGCATACTATTTTCTTAGAGAGACGGTATACTGTATAATATATTTTAAACTAATTATATTCCTGTCGTCAAAAATGATAAATTTAGGATCGGTTGATACGATACATATTTCTGGAAGATAACTAATATAAACCCGTATACACACACAGATGCACACAGAGAGGGGAATATTTTAATAATGAAAGAAGGTCTAGGAATTCTATTTTTCGTTAGCTTTCAAATTGTTAAGTCTAATCCTTTTCTATGGATCATTACTATTCAAAGGCCACATGATTGTGAGAACTTTTTTTATGACCTTTCTTGATAGAATTAGAAGAGTAATAAAATTTTGTCCGTGGAATAATTCAATTAATAGATTTTTAACGAGCTTTAAGCAATAAAATACATGGTACATCTGGCTTTCCGATACATGAAACTGGTCTGGAAAATGAAAAGCAAAGTTAGAAACAACCGTCAGAAAATATTGTTAAAAAAAAAAAGTGAACATTATTTTGGCTTTTCTATCCACGCACTTTTGATGAACGCAACAATTAATGGGAATAGTTTCGTATGCATTCTCTTTATGCGAGAAAATACGATAACCAATTAAAATAACAAACGCAACACCTTAAGTCATGTGAATAAAAGCCTGCGAAAACTTTCTGAGAGCCTAGCAGGAATTTTACTCAAATTGTTTGCGGACATTTTAATGTATTATTGATCAGCATCGGTTTTTCCCTGGAAGACATGTCTAAAATGTAAACATTGTTGCGCATAATGTACTTCAATACCGATTACAAAATGTAGTATTGATTATAGATCGGATATTACTCATATAGGTAAAAGAAAAAAAAAGAGAATCATATCGTCTTTGTTCACAAAATATATAGAAAGTTTTCTTAGAAATAATAATACACTTAATGAGAGTTTATCGTTAATTCATCACTCAACTAGGTATTTTACTTATGTTGAAGGAATTTAAGATCTTTTATATGGTGGTTGAAAAGAGAAAGAGGGAGAGAAAGCCTTTGGCCTACAATGTAGTCACAAGCTTGAGAATGTCCTTGCGCTCAGCAGCTGCTCCGATTCCAACGTCATCCTTAAGCAATCCCTGAATTTGCATTTTGTAACAGGCGAAATCACGTGACCATTTTCTGCGCTGGCCCTTTTCCAGAATTCCCGGAACTTCTTTTTCGTCCGCCGAAGATAGGAATCAGTCAGAATTGACGTCGGCTCGAGCGTTGAATTACGTTCGCCTTTCGACGTGCGCCAAAGTAATTCAAAAATCAGTGAAATATGACTCCAAAGAAATGGTTTCAGTTTTCCTGATAGAAGGAACGAAGACGGAGGAGAGAGAGAGGAAAATAAAGTTTTATAAAAAGGAGATTGAGGGAACGAAGCAAAAGAAGAGTGGAAGGAGATTCTCCTCCAATGTTGTCATTGGTTGGTGGCATTCATAACCCCCTCCCCCTCCCCCTCAGCCCTTCGTTTTTTTCTCCTTTTTTTGGCAGCGTTGCATCGTTTGCAAGGTGTCACCAGAGGTTGGTCACATATGACAGTGAAGAAAAAAATGATTGGTCTCATCTTTGTCTCTCAAAAGCAGAATGTAGAAGACTATAAAAGTGATGGATTATTAGAGTGAGCAGTAGCATAACATATTCAGAAATATAATAAAAATAAATATAAATAATAGTGATCTTTTTCAGTTTAATTTTAAAGTAAATAATGAGAACGTAAAGTCAAACACGAAAATAAGTTACTTATCATATCCGATATACATAATCAATAAATTGACATAAGTATGGTAGGATAATGAAAGCTAATGTGGATAATTATGATGTAAATATCAATAAAAAACTCTTTAGCCACAACAAAGAAATAATGGAAAAATACAAAGAGTTTGTATTTTTCCATTATTTCTTTGTTGTGGCTAAAGAGTTTTTTATTGATATTTACATGACATAAGTATAATTTTCAACATAGAATTTTAGCCGTCTCAGGTTATTAAATTATAATTATATTAAAAGCTTCTTGATGACAATCGATAACCCTTCAGAGAAACTATGAACAGTTTGAATTAAACTATAGATTGCAGTTTAAATATTTCGTAGATCGTTAATAATTAATATCTCCTCGTTAACTCTTTCTACCTCTAAATGGATTTTTTGTAGAGAATCGGTACTTTATTAATTAAAATTAATTAATCGTTGTAAATATTTAATATAGAGTACAAATTAAATTAGTTAAGATACTAATTTAAAATCCTGGCCTATTTCGGCATGTTTGCCATTTTAAAACGAGATCAATAAAAGTAATAAACAGCGAATTTTTAACGCTAAGATTATTGCTGTTATTAGCAATTTTAAAGCATATGCTTGTAAATTCCAAGCGTTTCAACTTCATTAACTCATTTACTAGGTGGAGGTGTTTTCATCTTTAGCTAGAAACGCTTTCTTTACTTATACATTAACCAAAAAAAAAAAGGAAAAAAAAAAAGTCAAACTTTTCGAGGTTAAGCCAAGTCGTTCAGAAGCAGTTTTCATAAGATGCAATAAAAGAGTATCAGAGAAGTGCGGGAAAAGTAGCATTAAAAAAAGTAGCAAGCACACATTCCTAAGCAAAAGCAAAAAAAAAATTGAAGAAAGAGAACAGGAAAAAAAAAGAAAAAAAAATAATTCCGGAAAAGGCAAAAGAAGAAGGCGCTGATAAAGTAGCGAACGAACGATGCTCTTGCACTCAAGACGCTCGCTGCTTTTGTCTCTTTTGGTTATCGTTGAGTTTTGGAGGGACCGTCCAACATTATTTGTATTCAGGTCAGTTGCTGTTACTCGACAGCATCTCCCACTGGCTCTAATTAGACGGACTGCGCAAGCGCATGAAAAAGATTTCCCTTCTCTTTTGTAATTAATGGAAAGCACGCCGAGAGGCTAGGAAGCGACTGAGTCAGCGAGCCGTGCCTTGAGCCACACTTTTTCCTATACCTATCGCTATATACCTCTATGTAATTATGTATTTTTTGTTACCTGAGCTGCTGCTTTCTTTTCACAATACATCAGGTCTGTACATAAGACTGTGGTGAAATTTTAGCCACTTTGCTTTAAATTTCACACACAATTGCCGTAGGATGTTTTGTCTCGAGAAGTTTGAGAGATAGAAAAGTTTAAAAACTCTTGTTTCTTATTTATTTTTCAGTAACTCTAATTTCAAATAATAATATTAATGATGAATACGCAGTTCATCACATAAAAACTGTTTCTACAAAGCGAACTTTGTAGGCGCATAGGAAGTTATGAAATTTAATTATTCTCTTTGAGCATTATTTTTTATTAGTAGGTGTATGCCGAATATTTTGTCTATAGCTTAATTTTCAACGTTTCCTTTGGCACATGCATTTATGCCTTTTTATTACCTATTTACAGAAAAAATATTAAAGAAAAATACGGCTACCAGTTTATTTTGAGCGTTAAACCATTTTAATTCATTTATATGCTTCTTTTTTATTTGATTGGAAAATGGGTGTTTAAGTCTAGAATGATAAAATGAGCTGTATTCTAGAATGTTCTCTTTCTTTAATAAATAGTTTATTTAGTTCCAGAAAATTAAATTTTTAGAAAAGTAGTTTCTGTGGAAAATGCTTTACCAATAATTTCTTAAGAGTTGCTTCTATTCGAACACTGACCTAACGAACTTAAAGGTTTGTAAATAAGCCACCGTCAGTCAGATATGTTGCAAATTATTAGTTTTAAAAAGTTTTAAAAAATTATGTCATAATATTAGGGTCATTGAAACATTATGGAAGTGATAGTAAACATTATTTTCCGGCCAAAGATGCAACAACGCTGCAATTCCACAATGCACGTCTGAAATCTCGTTGGCTGTACTTCTGTCCGTGACCACTAGATAGAGCAAACGGACAGTCTGTGCTTTTTGGTCAATCAAATAGCCACCTTTATTGCTGGCCTCGTTTATGAGATTAGTGACTCGCACAGTAAAAGACTGTGGACAATCTTAAAGATTACTTTGAACAACATGTTCGGTGTGCACTATATTTCTCGATGAAACTATGATTGTTTTATGTTCTTATTTTCAATATCCTGACATTCCTCCTCTTGCTCATAGACCAACTTACTGGTGACAGTCGTACATCCAACTGGCTTTCAAGCTTGTATTTCTGGGGTTGTCCTGTGTCTGGTAGGAAAAAAAAAGTTGCCATGAATTCCATAATGATTCTTCATATAATACTGAATGCATCGTTTGATCCAAAGTAAATTATAGATGGATTTTTTTAAATCATCGTAGAACAGAAACTATTGTAAAGATACTTAAGCCCTATATTTCTGTCAGCAGATATTGATTTTTTAGGGCAGCGCGTACTACTATGATCTGTAACAACAAAGAGCAAATGCGGCTCTTGGTTGAAAAATTTTAATCTATTTTTTTATTATATCAGAACTTTTTTCACTGAATCTTGTGGAATTGACTAAGTAACTCTAGTCAGGGGCATGGGAGTTGACCACTTCCAAGGGAACCCCACGTAGCCTAACCGCTTTAACAATGGAGTCCTTGTATGGCTATGTATGCTGAAATTTTTTCGTTTTCGCGGTTTATTTTGAAAGAAACGCAATTTCGCACTCTCTTATTTTGCAAGCATCTATAGTAACTTCAGATGAGTAATATACAGGGTGATTATAAAGTCACTATACATTTTGGTGAAAACTCCGTTTTATTGCGGCAATTGCACTATGCATCAACCAGATATCATACCAGGATACATTCTTAGTAAATTTCAATGTGTCCCCCTTCCACATCCCGGCACATCTCCCAGCGTTCCACCATGGCCCGGAAAACAATGCGCAGCATTGCGGTGTAAAATCCTCCACCGCGGCTGTAATCCGTTGTTTCAGCTGTCCAGTGGTGCGTAATCCTGACCTGGTACACCTTGATAAAACCCCACGCAAAGAAATCCATGGGGGTCAAATCTGAGGACTGGAGCCCACAGTCTTGGCGAGCCCTGACCAATCCATCTGCCTGGGAATGCGTGATTCAGTTAGTCCCGAACGATGTTGGCCAAATGGGATAGTACCCCATCCTGTTGGAACACAACGGTATCCTAAATCCTTCATCTCGCAATTGTGGCTCCAGGAATTGATCCAACTTGTCGAGGTACACGGTAAGGGCCCATAGACCTTTGACTGTGTAACTCCCATACACACATTTACTTTGGGTGTGTTTGGGTGTGCAAATAAATGAAATTCGTTAATGATTTCACCAAAATGTATAGTGACTTTATAATCACCCTGTATTTCAATTTGGTGGAAATCTGTGACATACATGTTCGAGGGAGTCCCTTGTTAGTCGAATAAAAAATATTATTCAAGGGGTTCTATTATCTAAATAAATTTTTTAACTTTTCAACTTGGGGGTGGAGGTATGGGAAGAAGACCAATACCCTTCACTCCCGTATTTTAGCATGATTAAATTTTCTCCCCTACGAAGTGGCCAACTCTCATGTCCCTGACTGTAATACAACCTCTGACAATTAAGTTCGGTGAATGACGTCACACCCTAATCTGTGCGAGCTTTACGCGAGTAACAATGCATGTGAATACAAGCCCAGTCATTGTTTAAGCAAGTTCAGACAGGTCACGTTTGTGCGTGCAATGGTTTAGCAGATGCTCGTTTCTTCAGTTGAAGGTGTAGCGTGCGCACGTAACTGTGGATAATGCATCAAAGAGGAACACTGCCGTAATCGTGCAACAGTTTCTGGCCAACAAAAGGGTCGTATCCATAGCTCATCCACCTTATTCACCAGACTTGGCACCGGCAGACTTATTCTTGTTCCCACGCCTGAAACGGGCCTTAAAGGGACACAGATTTGCGGACATTCCAGACATTCAAGCAAATGTGACACGTGAACTTAAAGACATCCCTAAGGAGCTTCCAGGACTTATATACCCGATCCCAAAGGTGTATTGCCTTCCAGGGTGATTATTTCGAAGGACAATAAAGTAAATGTGGCTCTATCTGTTTTGCATTTTGTTGTGTGAACTCATTCACCGAAATTAATTGTCAGAGGTTGTATTTTGTTATACAGATTAATATATAAATAACGTGTGGCTCTTTATAGTATATGAAAAATCGGAATACGGCTCTCATTGACCTCGTGCGTGCCCATCCCTGATCTATAGTTTCGATTTCGTGGCAATTCCTAAATTATCACCGAAATAGACAATGGAGATATACATGTACAACGAAGGTTCATATTTAGTCTGACTTTGAAATAAAGATGCCGCAATTGCCCATATTTGAATTTTGAGGTTTCTTTTTATGCGAGTTCCTGAGAGAAAATGTTTGCTCAATGTTTTATGACAAATTTTGAGTAATACATTGTATGCTATCAAATGACAGACTCTTTGAGTATGGATTTTCATAAATTTATTTGATGATTTAGGGGTAAGGAGGACTCCCGATCTGCAAGTCAGGAGGCTTGCTTTGCCAATCTTACCTTCATAGAATTCCATTAGTAACCATTGTAACAGTATTGCTGTTCACTGTTGGCGATAACTCAATTGGATAAAGCAGGGACAGCGAAAGCCGTGAACCCTGGTTCGAATCTAGACCGCGGAAGTTTATTTCCCCTTTTTCTATTTGTAATTATGAAATGTTTGAAACATTTTCTTCAGTCTTCAGACAATACACTCAATAACGTGCCAGACACCCTAACGCCACGTACAGGCTGATGAAGAGCAGTAACTCGACAATGATCGTACAGGCTGATGGTGGTTACAGCCGGTAAAAGGTGCTTTATGGTGGCATAGTTTGGTCCGTTTGATCTCGAGACACGTCACTGAATGTATATCTATAAGTTGAGCTCCTTGGTGATCATTTACACATTTTTATGGACTTTGTTTACCCCAGCAATGATTGGATCTTCGCCACATCCGGAACTTTCCATCAGCCCGATGGAAATGAAACCGTTAACAGTGTTATCCTGGTGATTCTTCTGCTACAATAACCCATGGACATTAAAGCACGCTAGACCGACCTAGTGAATATGGGTCTAGAAGCGCCTACTTTGACTATGGCAGTGAGCTCATGTGCTGTGGCTGAGAATAGAGAGCATTCGTATCGGCCATTACGATACATGGTATTGTCTCTAAATATACAGGAATGTTGAATACCTAAAAAACCATGGAAATGTCATGTTCCATGCATCGGGTAACCACTATCATGCCACGTTCAAACTCGAATAGTTCTCGTCGTCTTGCCATGATTGCAATGATTGAGATACAAGTAGATAAAGTGTACATGGGCGCAAACATTATATGCTGTTTTGCATTAGCCACATCGTCACGTGTAGTTAATATAGTAGTTTTCTGCTCCGAGGATAATGATTAACGTATAAAAGAGGACACAGAGTCATGTTTAACGTGGGTGCCCAATCTGTCGACATTACCAGACAAAATGGAAGTTAGGTTTCCTGAAAGAAAAATATAATTACTTGAATTCGGATTATTGGAGCTTGAACGTCGACTATTAAAAATTGAAATGTAATAATCTGTTCTGCGCCACCTTAAATATGTAGTTTCATAATGTATCTTTAAACTCGTTGGGTCTTTTTTCCGTATTGAAGATTTTATAATTGGATATAAAATTTTTGTATTGAAGATTTTATTACAGCCCCTGTTTCTTGATGTTCTATTAATATTTGATAGATATTACAGAAAAATCATTATCAAACTTTCAGGTAGAAATCATTATCAAAGTTTGGAATTTGTTCTCTCTTTCGGTGTGAATCCCCCTCGTTCGTAATGGGATTGGGATAATAGAGGAGGAGAATTTTGTGGAAATTTCTACTGAATATCTTTAAAAAAATTCTTTCATGTGTATAATTAATTTCATCTTCGGGGAGGGTAATTTAAGAAATTCTCTGCGTTATGAGATGACATCGTTGCCACCCACGTTTCCCCTCCTCTTTCCTTTCATTCTTTTCTTCTCTCTCTCTTTCTCTCCACATTCTCCATTCTCTTTCTCTCTTTAATGATGACATTAAGAGATCGTCGAGCTTTCCTTTTGCCTTCTTTCTTTGTCCGTTGTTAAGTGTATTCGATTAATGGATGGCCATTAGAACAACAATTGATTTCGTCCGGGAATTGTTAGAAAAGCTAGGAAGGAAAGGGAAAAAAGAGAAGAAACGGTGATTCTTCACGACAAAAGTAACAGGAAAATGAGGGATTATTACACTCTCGTGATGGAGGTATTCATCAAGGATATGCGTTCACCGATGCACTTTCGTCACAGGAAGACGGAAGAATCCCAGCGGAATGAAACAGTAATCAGCATAAAAACATGAACCGACATTTTCTGATATTATTTTCTCTTCTTCTGCTCTTATTTTTTTCTCCCTCTTTTAATGTTTTTCTTACTTATAAATCTTCTCCTTTCTCCTCCTTCCGTAGCGCTCCTTTTCCCTCCCTCAGCTTTCTTTTCTTTTGGTGAATCCGCTCGCCACCGTCGCCTGTCATCATCATTACACTCTTCCTATCAGGTGTCGGAGGATAAGAACAAAAAGAGAGCTCCAGCTATTCATTCCATTCAGAGAAAGAGAGAGAAGGGAGTCGTCGTCTTCGTTGTCAGATGGGGTCCCCACTTCAGCGCTAATGCCGACGGAAGTCGGGTCGGTTGGAAGAGACAATGCGATGACAACGAGGCAAAGGACGTCGCTCTGATTTATGGCGTCGCATGCATTTCATTCGGAACGATTCCTAGGGGGAAGGTTCTCCTCCCGCTGTTCACCAACTGGTGCCGATGTCAGGCGAGTAAACAACCAGCAAAAGGAACACACACAAAGCGCCGGCTAGAATAAATTCTCCATCATTAAAACGAGAAACATGCATAGTTTCTCCTCTGAATGAAATGTAATTTCTTTGTCAACTCCTCTCATGCTTTAAATAAGAATGACGGCGCTACATCATCGCCTCCCTAGCCCCAACGTTCCCACCATTTCTCCTTTATTGCATCGTAAGTAACAGACTTGAAAAAATGTTAACGCGGCTCTTATTTTTTTCATCGTATATTATATTGCTGTAGTCTTTTTTTGAAAATAAGAACTTTAATATGCCCACAAAGGTTCTTTAAAGACACTGAAACTGTTGACTGTAAATATTCATAAGTACCAAAGAACTCATTTAGACATCGGCACACTCCTTAAGATAATTCTTTAATTTTTTGGTGTTAAGAGCATTTTCATAACTCTTTTAAAGCGGGCATAAGATTTAAAGATATTTAAATAGATTAATAGGCTGTTGCTAATTCTGTTAATTAGAAATATGGTGACTTAAAACCAGACATTTGAATTTAAGATCTGCGCACCTTTATTAGTCTAAACAGAATTGCTTTCTTCTAAACAGAAAAGACGGACAAGCATAAATGTACAAGTATATTACTGCGATGAAAGCGAACACGTAACCTCTCGGCCGTTAAAACCAACGCCGTAATTTCTATACAGAACGAGTCCAAAGTCTGTTACACCTTCTTATCTTAGGGAGGCGATGATGTAGCAAAAGGCAATGTTAAACTTTCTGATGGTATACTCAGATTGACTTCAACTATGCAAATTAGACAAATACAAATCGTATTTTCTAAATCTTAGACAAAAATTTCCTATCACAAACGTGTTCATTCAATTATGAATAAATTAAAAAAAAACCCATCATAATCGGATGAATGGATCACTCAAATATAAAATGGAAACATTTCTATATGTTTGTATATCTGCCCTGATAAAACCGAGCGCAGCAGCAGTATCATAGTTCATGACCATGGCAGTCATTTCCCTAACTGTGTACTTAGACATCGTAATTTACAATGAATTGCCGTGTGTGAAATATGCAAAACTGGATAAGAGTGTGGTATGCTTCACACGTAGAAATGTTTCTAATAGTAAAAATTTATAATTGGAACTTTTTGTCTGTTGCTTAAGATTTAGAAAATACGATCTGCATTTGTTCTAATTTGCATATTTGAAATCGATCTCAGTGTACCGTCAGAAACGTCACCCTCAATTTTGTATTCATTGCCTTTCGTGGAATTTTTACAGGGTGGATACAAAAATGACCCCCCTCCCCTTTTTTATTTTCGTAACTGAAGCAGATATGTCAATTTTGATGAATCCAGTGAATAGGCATTTGTGGGTGACTATCCCATGGTGCACTTTTCATCATCCCAAATATGCAAATTAAGACACATTCAAATCCTATCTTACAAACCGTAACAGATACACGAAAAATTCCAATTGAAAACTTGTTCAGCATGGAATTCCGAACAAAACAAAAAAAATTCCAAAATCCGATGAACGGGTCACATGTTGAATTTTTAGTTACCTCCATATGCACTTCACAAAAACATTGTTCGGACAACGATGGATTGACCGAGGAGGACCAGTTCATTGGTCACCTCGCACACCTGATCTAACACCATTTGATTTTTTCTTGTGGGGCTTCTTGAAGGAAAAAGTTTATGCCACACAGCCCACCTCACTGCAGGATCTGTTACAACGTATTGAAGAAGCATGCCGAGGAGTGACACCAACCATGCTCGCCACTGTAATGCATCAGTTAAGTTCCGTGCCCGATTGTGTTATGGTGTCAATAATCGTCACATTGAGCACATTTATGATTAACTTCGGAGTAAAATTATATACAGGGTGTTTCATAATTGGTGTCCCGTCTTTAGGTCCAATTAACGGCTCAAGGGGAACAGGTGTGGGGGGGGGGGGAATGAATGAATATTGATTATTTGGTTTTGATGTCCCCTAATTCCGAATAAAAACATTTCGCGTCCCTGGGGGTGAAGGGGTAAATTTTGAAAATTTTAATTTTTTCGGGGTAGGGGTTAGACCCCATGTGTTATTTAGAAAGTTGTAGAGCATCATGTAAAATGTGGGTTTAGCAAAAAACCCGGTGAAAAAATCTCATGCCCTGCCCCCTTTATCGAGTGGGTAAAGTGAAAGGTATGGCTAGCCGATGTGGACAAAAACCATACTTATTAGAAAACAGTAGGGCCTACATTTAGAGTGGGATCAAGACCATTAGCTTTTCAGGGTAACGACTCATTCATTCTCATTCATTTTCAAATATACTGTTTTCTAATAAGTAATAAAGTTCTAATAAGTTTCTAATGAGTTTTTCTGTTTTTGAAATGTTTTTATTCTGAATTAGGGGACATTACAACCAAATAATCAATATTCATTTTTCCCCAATCTGTTCCCTTTAAGTCGTTATTTGGACCTAAATACGGGACACCAATTATGAAACACCCTGTATACACTGTGGCTGTTTGCAAATTACAAATAATTGTGATTGTTGGTGATCCGATCATCGGATTTTGGAAATTTTTTGTTTTGTTCGAAATTCTATGCTGAACAATTCTTCAAGTGGAATTTTTTTCGTGCATCTGTTATGGTTTTTAAGATAGGATTTGAATGTATCCTAATTTGCATATTTGGGATGATAAAAAGTGCACTATGGGATAGGTTACCCACAATTTCCTATTCATAGGATTATCAAAATTGACAAATCTGCTTCGGTTACGAAAATAAAAGGTGGGGGGGGGGGGCGTCATTTTTGTATCCACCCTGTATAGCTTTGTTTGTATCCAAGATAGGTTGGTGATAAGACTTTCGAGTCACCCTGTGTAGAAACTAAGGCGTGGTGTGAAATTTGGAATTTACAAGATATAGAATTGGATATTGCAAAATTTGATGAAATCTTAAATTTCCTAAAAATGAGAGAGATGATCGCCTGATAAGCCCGTTAAGTCGCGAAGTTGGTTTAAATCTAAACTTCATATACAAAATAAAACTGTATTTAGCAGTACTAAAAAGGATTTTCATTTTGAAGATGAATTCTATGGTCCCAGTTTCTGGGTGCATGTACAAAAATGGGGACTTACGCTAAAACGTCGTTCAAAATCCTCCATTTCAATAGAAATGAGATATTCAGGATAGTTCTGAAAATTTAATAATCAAACAGAAACCTTAGGTAGAAGTGATGCATGCATAAAAATAAATTATTCATAATGTTTAAATATGATTGAACGGCATTACATATAAATTTTAGATAAGCACTTTTAATTATCTCTTAGCATAGCTATATAAAAATTTCAAAACCGTTCAATTAATTCATAAAATGAATGAAGAGCTTGCACAACAGCGATAGGGACGGGCATCTATTAATTATGGTGACTGTGATCTCACAAGGCTCGAAGATGTAACTTGGCAATGTAGAAGACTTGTAAAATTGATATTTACTCGGGGTCTTTTAGGTTGGGAATGCCCATTCGGGATGAGCTTGCGGCAGGAAGTAACATCTTCATTCGGTATTTCTCCAGCAGGGATTCGGACGAAAGCGCTATTTTCACTTTTCTAATGCATTTCGCTTAACAAAATATTAGGTTTAATCTAAAAATTTCGATTAATATATACATTAATGTATTTGAATATATTATTATAGAGTCAGTTTTTTTCATAGAGTTTACATTTAATAGCAAGTCCTTACTAATACAAGTATATAGGATGATCTAAAAATCAGGAAAAAGTTTAAAACTCTATAACTCGCACACGAATGCAAATAAAAAGATTGTTTGCACAGAAACGATTAAAATGAAGTCTGATTTTTTTCCAGGAAAAAAAATTAATGCTAGAATTGTTCGGTTTTTAACCAACAGATGGCGTTGTTATGTTACAGACATCAGTTTATGCATATTTTCAGACTGTATGAAAAGAGCAACACTCGCTGCAAACGCTATTTCGGAAGCAGATTTCTTCTTCCGAAATAGCGTTTGCAGCGAGTGCTACTCTTTCTATACAGCCTGAAAATGTGCATAAATTGATGTTTGCAATTTGACAACGCTATCTGTTCATTAAAAAAGAAACAAATCTAGCATGATTTTTTTTCGTGGAAAAAATACGACTTTCAGTCGTTTCTGTGCAAACAGAACCTATTTATCTGCATTCGCTTGCTGATTATTTAGTTTTTCCTGTCTTTTGGGTAACCCTGTAAATCCATTGGAAACTGCCTTGTTATAAGGCAAAGCCTAAGCACGTTTAAAGGCGGAGCTTTAACGGTAATATCGAATTTTGATTGTTAATGGCCTAATTTTTTGGAGAAATCATTTAAAGGCTAACATTCTTAGATTTTTGAATTGATTGAAAAAACTCATCTTGTATGAAACGCCAGATTTGCTATTAAAAGGTAAGAGGACCGAACTAAAAAATTTGGATGGAATCCCATTTGTAGATGTGAAATTTACAATCGAGCAATCGTCAACTGCCATGAATATTTCATTAATATTCTCGAGCGTGTTAATAACATCTCAAGCAAACAGCATTTTACTAATTTATGGAAATTAGTCATAATTATCTCGGAAGAAAGGCTTTTGCCTTTTAAAGACAGTCAGTTTTCTGTGGAGCGAGCGAAGGTGAATGCGCTTTTACCAACGCGTTCGGTGAAATCTCAACGTGTTCGCTGTCAGCCACTCTTATTAGGCTTAATTTTCGGCCCTAACCATTGTTTGTTAAGACTGTCAAAAGAAAGGCGTCACGCCGGTCGACGTAATTAATTTTCAGAAGTAAGTGCGCTCTGGTCGCATTGCTGGGCTAAAGTCTGCGAAATTTAATTAACCCATTATTTCCCTTGGCTGTGGATTAACCCTAAGCTAATTAGCATTCGTTCCTTAGGAACAAGACTCCCGAATCCGGCGGATTTTACAATTTACACTTTCGCGATTTTCATGGCCAAATAATCTAATGAATGTGTTTTCCAGCAGAGTCGAAGGGATGAGACAAAAGAGAGGAAATGATAAAAATGACGCCCGCCGTCCAGCTGGCATGCTTAAAACTCTGGCGCTCATCTCAAAGCCATATGAATTGGAAGGTGATAAGAGAAAGACAAGATTTCTGGTTACTGAATGAAATTTCTCGTTGTTTTGAACAAAGTTTTGGAATAAAACATGAAACATTCAGGTTATTGTTTGAAACATGATTTTACAACTTTTAACTGGAAAATAGAAAATATAATTTTTTTTATTTTCTTTTGTGCTCTCTCAGCAAGCGCCCTATAAAAAAGCTAATCATTTGTGATTAAAATGAATCTTTTTATTTCCGAATATTTTGAAACTCATTCATTATCTGCCTAATTTAATTGACAATGTTCTCAATTAAGGATTTAATATCCATTTCGAGAACGGCAAAATATTTACTTTTCATTATCGTATATTTTTGAAAAAAAAATTAAACTCTTAAAATCATTGACATTTTCCCAACGTAATAAACTACTTAATATGCGTTTCCTTTAAATTACTGTATGGAAGCGTATGGTTTGAATAGCAGAGACGAAACTATGCAATTTACTATTATAATATACATCTTTTTTTTAAAATTATAATTAAAACCAAATATCAACGAATTCACAATTAAAGTCCTACTTCACCAGATCCCAGCATTCATTTGCGACAGTACTCCACATTTGGAAGAATGATCACGAGGGTTTCGTGGCAGAGTCTGATTGGCTTCGACACATGCCGCCGAAGAAACCGACGTAGTGTGAATCAGAATTTATCGTTAGCTGCTTATCTTAGCGGCGCGCTAGGGTAAAATTATTTATTAAGGTCTTTTATAGACCTTGATTTATTTTGATGCAGTGTGCTAGAGTAGTTTTTGGCGCACCGTACCAAAAATTATAAAAAAAAATTCTGACATAATCTACTATCTGATGGCTTTATTTGAGAATTTTTTACGGTTCCAACTCTATTAGAAATTGGTGAAAGGAATTATTAAAATTTTTCTACAATTTTTTAAATTTGAATTTTGCGCCAGAAATGTCAAAAAAATTCTGTAATATATAAAGAACTTTTTTATTAGCATATATTTAAAAAAATTATAAAATAAACAGGTCAAAAATTAAAGGTATTGAATAGGGAAGGGAAATTTCCGCAATCTGGAACGGAATCGGGAACCATCGCTATCGCTGCTTTAACCAATTCAGCTACTGTGGATACTGAACAGCAATGGCATTATGAAGTATTTTTATGGACTTCTATGAAGTCACTTGATAGCTCAAATGGCAGAGCAGGCTATTCAAATGTCGGGATTCCTCCTTACCTTGAAACTATCAAATACTTAGATGAACGGTGGTGGTGTTACCTGGATGGGTTCTCAAGTTCTTATGAAGTGACGAACGACAGTGGTTATGATGTGTACGGAAGTGCTTCCATGAGAATTTCATCTGACATTTTGCTCTTATGAACAAGAAAAAAATGTCTAATTGTATGTAAATGATAACCCGGGCAATTTCTGCTATGTGTGGAGAAATGCCATGTAATAAGTATTGCTCAACCAAGAACTAGCCAATCAATTTAAGCATCATTTTCGTGTTCAGTGACCCCGAAAACTTAAAGAAATCACATGCTTTGACCATATATTTAACTTTTCAAACAAGAACGGGGTTGCTGTATTTCAGAGTTCATGTATTGGGAGTAACAGAAATAACTGTGCTGGCAACTAATTAAGAATCTAGATACTGTTTTCACAGAATGTAGAGACAGTATCCCTGCCAAATTTAAATATAAATATCTCCGTTTAAGTAGCTTATCTTATTAATGCCCAAGCCATTCAGTAACTTTTGAATCATATTTAGTGAAAAGAATTTTCTTTATTTCAGGGCATAACTCTTAATGTTATCATTATTATACTTTGTCCCTTTTTGAGAAGATAGTGACTGCGCGAAAGATGTCGTCTGGATGGCGTAATACTTAACCGCGTGTCTTTCCGGGTCGCGATCTTGCTTTCGAATAAGGTCGATGACGAATATACTCGATCACAAACTTGAACTATTTTAGATTACGGACTTGTTTAAATTCATGAAAAGCGCCGCATTAAACGTTGAAGTTTTTATTAAACGGATTTACACTTCCTTCCTATAATATTCCCGTAGGCAATAATCATGTAGATGATAATTATGAAGATGTTTCAAAGATAATCTGTAAATAAATTGCAATGGCCGAGCGGTACATTCTCACAGGCTTACCACGAGGTCATAATACGGATTCAAAAAAA